>JAVGWX010000009.1:22500-239565 GCA_036924085.1 Ariolimax columbianus
TTTCCTGCAATTGCCGTGTTGACCACATCGTTCAAAATGCAAGAGATGGCTAGGAGCACTCAAGACCATGGTTGTTGCCGACTTGGAACAACGCCTCCTGTTCATTCTATTTCGTTAGGTCGTGTTGTCTGTCATCGATTACAGACTAGGCATCCTCACACTATCAAAAACAGTTTGACAGGTTGGAACGCATCCAGAATTAAGGTATGCGACTGGTTCTGGGCTGCACTAGAGATACCCCGATGAGGTACATTTTGGGATTGTTATCGGTGACATCCAGATATAAAATGGGACAAGCCAAAGCCTATGTGCGTGTCACCACTGACACGCGGCACCCTATGCACAGCAGTATCTCAGACATCAAGGGATCTAGAATCCAGAGAGGGTCGTCATGGATGGCACAAGCTGAGACAATAATCGGACACGTCACACATGTCAACAACCTCCAGTATGAGAATTTAGACGGAAGCAGTGACCTCAACACTGAAATTGATATCTGATACTTCTATAACAAGGGCAGTCATCGTGACAGACTGGCAAGCCGTACTTCAGAAAGTACAGAATGGATGGCTTAGGTGCGAGTGGATAGCAACTGTTGAGGCCTCAAACCTCCAGGGGTTGATCTGGATTTACTGTCCTGCTTGTGCTGGAGTTCGGGGCAATGAAAGAGCTGAAATCATGGCTTCACAAGCTCTCATCATGGGCACATTAGTGATGGATAGAAGTGACATTTTGAAATCAACCAATGACCGTCTGCTGGATGGATACACCGCAGTAGATGAAGCAGCAATCCACAGACTGCAAAGTTTCGACATTAAACGAAGTTCGAGCGGAGTGGGACGCATGAGAAGACGGAGCAGGAGAGTGTACAACCAGCGAGCTACAGGGACCATCAGCATCCACACGTTACGCCATTTGATGAAAGAGAATGAGCACCTATGTGTATGCCCACAGTGCAGTGACGTCGATTCTTAGAAACAAATACCCACTAGAAATCCATAATTGATATTTCCCCAATTGAAGCATGTGGTCCACCATAGATGGCGATTTCACAGGGAAACTATATCCAAGTATTTGAGCTGGTGGTTTGTAAGAAATGATTGTGCTAGCTCGATGCACAACTCTATTTAGTGGACTTCTATAATATAATTGGAAGTTTATAGTCATAGACTGATCGATGGATTTATCAAAATAAGCACGAACGCGCTATGAGTACCAAGAGAAAAGTGACACCAATGAATAACACATTAATAATAATGTAAATTGTTTACAAAACAAAAGCTAGTTTCTACTGGCGGAGGCGCGCCTATTCCACCCCAGACCGTAGTCAATTGGGCGATACGCCTACACACCCTTACCATTGTATAGCCTCATTTCACCATCTTGGGCACTAGTCAAAAACATGGGGCACATTGACTATGCAGTCAGTTGCCCACTGGAAGTCAGAATGGCGACCTCATCAGACGAGTTTGTCTTGACGATGTACGAGAACTTGTATTTGGATTTTAGTGAGGAAGAAAAACTTCTTGAATTTACAAGGCTATACTATATTAATGTATGATTTGTAATATTAATGGAGCGACCCAGTTGTTTGCCAGGTGTTCGCCTCCGGTGCTGGAGGTAGCAGGTTCAAATCCCGGTGGAGACCGTTATTTTTTCACGTGGATCATCCGGTAAATATTTCCGCTGATCTCTGAGAAGTGAGATCAGACACCCGTGTGTAGTGGCGCGCGCGTTAAAAATACTTTAGCAGTTGGAAATCGAAAAGAGCAGGCCTAACGACCGCTGCTCAGGAAAAACTCAAGTTAAAAATATATTCAAACTATTCTAGAGGGATTCGCCCCATAGAGAATATGTCGCAAACATGGGACTGTGTGGTTATAACTTCAGGTCTTGGTTATGTGGTTAGCGGAGCGGCCTAGATGGCGACTGACAGGCTGTGGGTTTACCTTGCTCTAATTTACACTTCCACCTCCCACGACATCGTCCTAATCACAGAGACACCTCTGGAAACGACAGAGATGCTGTAGTCCCTAGACACAGAAGGCAGGAAAGCAGATCTAGCTATAAGCCTAGGGAAAATCAGAGCTATGGGCAATCGCTTCGCAGAGTCCAACCCAATACTCTTGAGTAGAACGCCCATAGAAGACGCAGACGAATATGTCTACCTGGGAAGACTTCTCAACACGGAGAACAACATAAAACCTGAAATCGCCGGACGGAAACTGGCCGGCTGGGCAGCCTTCAACTCCATCATGACAGCAACAGACGCCACAAAGGACACCAGACTATGTGCGGACATCTTCGACTCAGTAGTCCTGCCAGCGCTCTGCTATAGTAGCGAAACCTGGTCTCTAACCAAAGCAACAGACAACCAGCTGAGAACAGCACGCGCATCTCTTGAAGGACGCCTAGTGGGCATAACTTTCAGACAACAACAGCAGAGTCGATAAATTAGACTATAACAAGTTTTTTTTAAATACAGCCACCTACGAGGGCATAGCTACAAGCTGACTAAAGAGAGGTCCAGGTTAGATATTAGGAAATATTTTTTTAGTCAGAGATTGGTGTCTGCTTGGAATGCATTGCCAGGGGAGGTAGTGGAGGCAGGGACAGTAATGCATTTAAGAATAAACTGGATGCGCATAGCTTTTAGAGCAAGGTGATGTAAATGTAACTGGTTGTATACAGACTCTGCAGGGTCTTCTAAACCAGTATAAAGACGTTAAGTTAAGTTAAGAGCGAGCTACACAATAGCGACATCAGGAAAATGTCACACATCAAGGATGTCCTACAGTACGTCAACCATTCGAAACACCGCTGGGCTGGTCATATATCCAGAAGACACGATGAAAGATGGAGTACCATAACCACCATGTGGTCCCGCGTGACAAAAGGAGACCTCGAGGACGGGCTCCCACTCGCTGGCGAGACTCACTAGAAAAATACAACATTCACGACCCCACAACAGACAGACTACTATCACACTGGACGACACGACCCCACAACAGACAGACCTGGCAAGTCACCAGTGGATTTTCACATGCCCAAAAAAAAAATGTGAAGCAAATGTGGTCGCACCTCCCCACGACGTCCAACGACATGTGGACTGAAGATAGACAGAGATCTTTCATAAATTCCAATAACTCTGGTCTTACGCATCATGATCTCGTGTGGTGTACTTGGAGTGGGAAGTGGGTGGTGGCTTGTTAGTTTACGAGAAACATCTTGGTTGTGTGAGTGGGTGTGTTGGAAGGGGGGGGGGGGGGTAATGTCCGTTGAAAGTGTTGGGAGGGGGAAAGGGGGGGGGGGGGGAGACCACGATTGGATGGCTGTACTTAGGGGGCCAGGTGCGGTGAATCCGTCCCTGGTTTCGGTGGGAATATTCTCTCTCTCTCGTTGGGCCTCACTAGACAGACAAACTACAATTATCGCTCCATCTTAGTGCATCACTGCTGAAATTGAATCCACCACATAACTAGGTCAAAATACTGTTCCCTTTATTTCACACACTCCCGAAATAAATATGGTAAATATACTTATATTCCCTCATATCGCTCTATATCGTAAGATAATTAACCTCGTATAGATGTGGACATTTTTTCAGTCATTAAATGACATAGAAAACACAATTTAATCTTGTATATGTAAAGTTAAATGAACATAAGCCGTGTCATATATTAGAGATACGCTAAATTATACCAGAACACCGGAAGAGCAAGACAGACGACATTCTTCGCTGAATGGCTGGAGTTGCTGCGATTTCACTGGCTCGGGATTGACCAACCAATTCCAGCAAATCCACTCAATCATCCAGGTTTGTTATTATTATCTATGTAGCCAGTCGATTACATGTGGCGGACACTTCGGTTTGGGCCACAAACACAATTATACCCAGCATTTGACAACCAGAGATAGCTAATATGTCAGGCCCTTTACCCGCGAACATAACGAGGGAGGCCTGAAGATAACAAAGCCACAATGGCCGACCTCGAAACACCCAGCTAACTAATGGAATAAACGCTGGCTGGTCTTTGCCATATTCTGGATGCAATGCAAGTTACATAAAATGCACTCAGCTGCACTGGTCTACAAAATGTTATAGAAACGGTAAAACTTAGAATATAAATTATATAATTATAATAGTCTAACGATGAGTGTCATGCGAGTCGGTCTAAAGTATATATATTTATAATATTATCTTAGTCTAATATCTATATATCTAGATAATATCTACTATACTATAAGGCAAAGCAAGTATTTAGTATATCATATGGAGTTGGCTATAGTACGAAGAGCTACCAGACTTCCTCATGCCATCAATGATAAATAGATGATCCTTCAGTGAAAGAAATTTGTAAGTAACTATACCAAAAAACCATTGCCTCTGAAATGAGATATATATTCGAATATATATGAGAAATACAGTTGACATGATAGAGTAGCCTAATGCTCTTTCTCACAAACCTCTACACCCCAGTCTGTAGTAACTAATCTGTATAAATGAGTGATAGTCAGTGAATGTGACATTTGTCTAACTTAGACTCTAAGTATCTCCCTCTGTAAAAGTAGTCTGAGCTCTGACATGAGCTGGATTATTATCAAATAGATAAAATCATTCCATAGATATATACTAGCAAAGTATATTTAATGTGGGACCATTTATGACCACAGTAGTTTGTATTTTCACAAAACTACAACACAAAGAAGCCATCTACACATAAAGATAATCTAATACGCATAATTAATATTAGCCTTAAAAATAAAATGCTTGGTTTTACAGAATTTTCATTTGGAATGAAATTGTTTTCACAAGTGCCTAATTCAGTAATGTACTGCTCGTAGAGTAGGTTTGGCATGAACTCAGTAACTGCCAATGTCATTCTAAATGGTCATAGCTGAAATAAAACATGCAGAATTGTCTGAGACAGTTGAACGAACTCATAGGCTGTTCTGGCTTGTACTTCTCGTGTCCTGCAGTGTGCATACACACTCCACAATCAACATAATATTCTACATGTAATTGTTGTTGTTGTGTCAATGGAACTTATATATTGTATTTCACTTTAGAACACAAAATGCAACAATAAGATGAAACATGATTTATATATTGTTATTTTCATTATCATCATTTGGTTGCTCAGTCTGGAGACTGGTTGTAAGGTAGTTTGAGTGTGTCTCTCTATTTAACCTTATCTGCAGCTCTCTTCATTTCAGCATAGGTTCGTACTTTAATGTCCCTGGCCTGCATGGCTGTGATGTAAAAATGAATCTTGGACGCCCTGGTCCTCTCTTCCTTTGAATCTTTCCCTCTAGTATCTTCTGTAGAAGACTTTCATGTCTCATATTGTGACCCAGCCAACTCAACCAACGTTTTTGTATCAATGTATCATACGCAATATTTGTCTTTGTGCGCCAACTTCAGTGAGTACATTGTCATTAGATCTTTTTTCTGTCCAACTCTTTCCATTCTACGGTAGCACCACATTTCAAACGCTTCCTATCTTTTTTCAAATTTCTTTTCTGCAGTCCCCATGTTTCTGCCCCATACAGGGCAATTGCTCATATATGAGCTGCGATTATTCTTTTCCTCAATTCTATCCTGATATTCTTTGAGGTTAACAATTTCTGTTTTTCTCTGAAGCCCTTTTTTGCCATTGCAATCCTTGTCTCATTTTGAGCATTTTCTTTTATGGTTTGGCCCAAATATGTAAACTTTTGAACTTGTTCGATTATTACTCAATTGATTATCACATTTATTTGTCTTGTTTTGATATTACCAAGGTCTTTGTCTCCACTGTGTTTATTTTCATGCCAAACTCTTTGGATATGCTATAAATTTTTGCTAGCAGCATTTGCAACGTCTCCCACTATCGCTTGGTCATCAGCAATTTTGATGGCATTAACTTTCATACCATTAACTTTGTCACCCCTACTACAACTGCATAACTTTGTCCATCATCCTCTCTGAATGTGCGTTATAGAGACTCTGTGAAAGCAAGCAGCCCTGTCGTACCCCCTGTCTTACAGAACCGGATCCGTGATACCTTCTGTGATTGAAATAATCGGCTCTTGATTTTCATACAGGTTCTGGATTAACTTAATGAGTGTTCTTTCAATACATATTTATTGCAGGATCTGAACATATTTGCTCCAGGGGACTCTCAAAAGCTTTCTAGTAGCAAATAAATAGTGGTCGTCCTTGATCAATCATTCTTTCTGCGAGAATCTGCAATGCTCATATGGCATCCCGTGTACCTCTGGCCTTGCGAAATCCAAACTGGTTATCTTGCAGTACTTTCTCTATCTTTCCTTCGATTCTCATATTACTTATCTTCAATAGGATTTTAAATGCATGTTATCAAACTTTTTGTTCAGAATTGACTGCATTCTATAGCTTTTGATTTATTTGGCAAAGGAATTAAAATTGCAGTTGTGTGCTCTTTTGGCCATTATTCAATGTTGTAAATGTCATTAACATGTTGAAATAAGTAAATTATGAAAAGTCTCTCCCACTGCTTTGAGTAGCTCGATAGGTAACTCATCTATCCCTGGTGCTTTGTTGTTCGGGATTAAAGAAAATGCCGTATTAAATTCATCTCTAGTTATAGTTAATATCTCTTCTGTCAATGGTATGTCGATTAGTGGCATACAGTTCTTCAACATATTCTCTCCATCTCATTTTTTGTTTTCTTTGTCTGTTATTGGTTTAATCATCCCTGATTGTATGCCCCTTACGTTTATGAAATTATTGTTTTATTTTCTTACGTACTTGATTGAATTTCCCTGCTCTCTCCAATTCTTCGTTGCATTTGTCTAGCCACCATTTTTCTCGTGCCATCTTGCATCCTCGATCTAATTCATTTTTGATATGCTTATTTGTAGCTAAGCTCTGTTACCCTGGTGCAGATACTGATTCAGATCATAATTTGCTAATGATGAAATGCCAACTACGATGGAAGAAACCAGGACAATCGCAAAATCTAGCAAAGTGGAATTTAAGTGCTTCTAGAAAAAAGTTCAATTCCAAAACTGTGTGACTGAAGATATAGATCATCAGTGGCAGAATATAAAAGAGGCAGCAGAGATTACATTGGGTAACAAAAAAAGAGTAGAAAACAAGAAACTGGGGGTAACAACTGAAATGCTAAACAAAATGGCGGACAGACGCAAATGGAAAAACATTAATACAAGCAATCAATTTTTTAACTCGGTTTCTATATCTTGATTTCACCACAATGTAGTCTATTTGATAGCGTCCTCGATTCCCAGGACTTTTCCATGTGTACTTCCTTCTTTCTGGGACTTGATTCCAGGTGTTAGTTATTAAGTATTTTTCCTGTTGAAAGAAGTCTCTAGAGTATCATACATCTCTTCTATCTCATCTTCATTGTGCGCTGAAGTGGGCATGTATATTTGTATTATGACTGTCTACTGGATGTGAAGCCTTTCTCATTGTCTCTAATCTGTGGTTGTGTATGGTCACCTCTCAATGATCTGTGGTTCTGTATGGTCACCTCTCTCAGTGACAATAATCTGTGGTTGTGTATGGTCACCTCTCAGTTGTGTATGGTCACCTCTCTCAGTGTCAATAATCTGTGGTTGTGTATGATCACCTCTCTCAGTGATAATAATCTGTGGTTGTGTATGGTCACCTCTCTGTGTCAATAATCTGTGGTTGTGTATGGTCACCTCTCTGTGACAATAATCTGTGGTTGTTTATGGTCACCTCTCAGTTGTGTATGGTCACCTCTTCCCGCAGCAGTTGCCTTTTTATCCATTATGCAGGTTACTCCACCTTGACCCGTGACACATCCTGAGTGTATTATTTTTATATTCCTCACTTTGATATTCTCCCTCATCTCTCCAGCATATTATTTTATAGTACTAGAATTATTACTCACAAAAGCTAGAGGCATTCCAATTTGATAGCAGAGTTAAGTTGAATGCAAAAAGTCACTAAATTTCTAATGTAACACACTAATGTAACACACTTATTTCTCGTATTCGGGCACAGAACACTGCATTATAATGTTTAGCTGGAAACACCTACAACAAATTAATATTCAAAATATCACCTTAATTAGCTTACTCTGACAATACTAATACGAATGGGGCAATACAGATTTTGCACCACAAATCATCAAGAGCACACAAACCACTAACTTGTACCAATTGAATATTGTAACATAAACATGCAAACAAAAGATGATTGCTTTGTCCTGATGCCTGTAATTTGTCTTTGCACATAAATAAGCTTCCGTCAGCACTTTAGTTATTATTGTCAAGTCTTCTTTTGCTGCCCATAGGATTCTTATAATAATAAATATACCAATTACCCATTTGTTAATTATGACATTAAAATAATTTCTTTTAGTTCTAAATCAACTGGTCATCATTCTTTATGCTCTATACACTTAGAGGGAGTAAAATGTCATTTTCAGTGGGTAAATGTCTTTTTTACAGCAAATAGAAGAATTAATGGCTTCTAATGAAATACATCCCTAACTTACTTACTTTCCATGTCCATCACACCATGTCATACTTCAGGGGTCCAGTGTTCCGCCACCCTGACTGCCATGTCGTTTCCCTCAAGCACGTCTTCCATCGTACATATGTGCGGTAGGTTTGAGCATTCTTGATCCTAGTTAGCACTGCAATTCGAGTATTGTCGTAGCTGTATCCCCATCTCATTTGGTTTTTTTCAACATCGAACCACCCTAGACAGAAGTCTAGGTACTCCGTATTAGGGTTATGGTAGATTTGTGCCGGGTACAACTTCCTGCTGCAACATTATCCATGACTTGTTTGTCACATCATTCTCTATTAGTGGCACTTTCCAAAGCTTACTTGAAAAGGTTGTGTTTTTTGTAGGAAACTGTCTAGATTTTAGTCTCATTTTCTGCAGTTGGTGTCTTTGATTGTTAGTCATTTTGTCTCTCTTAACTTCTGCTGCAATGCTTCTTCTACTCCAGGGGGGTGTTATACCAAGTATGGGGTATATTTGTCTCAATAGGGGTCAGCTTTAGGCACCCAAAAATGATCGTTGTTAACTTATTGCTGGTAGTATCAACATACTTAACCGTGTGTATACCTTTCCCATATTGGTGTTGCATATTCCGCTGCGGAGAAGCATAGAGCAACTGCCGATGTCCGGAGGATAGCTGGCTGTGCTCTCCACGTTGTACCGGTAAGCCTGTGGATGATGTTATTCCTTGCACTGACAGTGTGCCTTGAACGACAGTGTGCGGCCTAGTTTGACGCCCAGGTATTTAGGGGATGTGACTGATTAACATAAGCAAACACAAATGCACTTTTCTTCAACTTCTTGTCAAAAGAAGAACAAAATTAATATGCCAGATAATAGAAATTGTGCTTGGAATCGGTTTTGTAATGAAACTTGAATCTGTTAATTTCTGAGAATTTAGCGAGGAACTGATAACATGATACCTACATTGCTTTTCTTCTACCCAGTACAATGGTGTATAGAGGTAGTTTATAACTGTGTAAGGGCATTGACAAGAAGAGGATTGGTCTATTTTGTCTTTATATGATGGAGGAACTGAATTCTTGCAGACTCCATGCGGGCCCATCGATCCACGGATCAACATTCACAGCTAACATCTAAATGTAGAGACCAATTCACAAACCAATTTTGTGCGCCTGGTTGGAGACAGACTTCTCAAATAGGTAATATCATTTGTCATGAAAATAGTGTTTTGGACATATGTAAAAATACATAGATCATTGCTTTTACAATTATCATTATTTTAATTTGTCAGATTCTTAAATGATGAACGATAGTCATGATGGGACTGAGGATGCCCACCTGGAACCTATTATGGCACAGGGGCCGTACGATGTGGATGCAGGTATCATAACTTAGGACATTCCTTACTTGTTTTACTGAACTGACTTTTCTGCCCTCTTGTGCAGTCATGGACTAAGTTTTTTGTGTCTGTTGTTGCAAACCTGTGTTGTAGTTTTTTAATGTCATCTATCCATCTGTCACATTTCCTCATGCCATGCAGCAAGTGGTAGTTGTGCTGAATTACATATGACAGAAAATATATTTAACGGTCCAACTGCCCTGATCTACGCTGTGTGCTGAATTACATATGACAGAAAATATATTTAACGGTCCAACTGCCCTGATCTACGCCTCTAGAGAGTGGCTTCTCTTGCCGTTACATAGCAATGTAATCTCACATCACACGAGATCTGAACTAATGATGTACTTCTGTTACATAAATGTACATGGCTAGTATAGAAAACCGTTTAACAATTGGTCAATATTTATAATTTATGTGATTTTATTTAAATTACAGCGTTTGAATCGATGAAATCTTTGGTTCAGTCGCTGAGAGATAACTCCCTTGATGTATGTCTGGAAGATTCGGCAGAATTCAATGTTGAAATTGAATCCATTCAAGAACAAAAGAGCCACGACAACATCAATATGGCACCAGAGGAGCACATGATGGCAAAACTAACAATGAATGAAATGGAAGAGCCCATGAGAACTTTAAAGAAAAAGAAATCGCCCGGAAAAGATGGGGTAACAAACGAAATGCTGATGGGGCTGGGCCAAACAGCAAAGAGGAAGTTACTATCAGTCCTGAACCAAAGCTGGAAAAGGGGAATTGTACTGCAGGCATGGAAAGATGCTGTAATTGTACCAGTACCAAAGAAAGAAAAAGATAGAGCAGATCCAAATGGATACAGGCCTATCAGTCTACTGAGCTGTGTAGGCAAACTGATGGAGCGATTTGATAAACAACAGACTGATGTGGTATCTGGAAGAAAAACACATACTAATTCCACAGCAAGCAGGCTTTAGACAGCACAGATCCACTGAGGACCAGATCACTCTCATAGCCCAGGAAATAGAAAATGCTTACCAGGAGAAAAAGCATACAGTAGCGGTTTGGGTGGATTTAGAGAAGGCATTTGACAAGGTGTGGAAAGAGGCACTTAAAGTCAAGCTACGAAGAAGTGAAGTTTGTGGGAAAATGTACAGATGGATCAGTCACTACCTCGAAAACAGAACAGCCAGAGTTCAAGTACAAGGGCAGATGAGCAAAAAGGTGACATTTGAGCAGGGAGTACCCCTAGGGGGAGTACTGTCGGCCACACTTTTCCTGGTGTATATAAACAACATCACAGAGAATATACCAAGAAGAGTCCACAGCTCCATGTTTGCAGACGATCTGGCTATGTGGACCTCTGAGAAAAATCTCACCATAGCAAGAAATCGGATGCAGCAGGCCCTAACATCGCTGGAGGAGTGGGCGAACTCATGGCTGGTCAAAATAAATGAGGAAAAAACAACATGTACGATATTCTCGCTTTCAAACAAACCCTATAACACCAAAATAAGTCCTAACGGCAAATATCTGCGGCCAAACGATAACCCAAACTACCTGGGAGTCACATTTGATCGGCGCAGGACATGGAAAAGTCAGATCGAGAGAAACTGAATGAGAGCCAGACAAAGAATGGCAATCATGAGGAAACTTGCTGGTACAAGCTGGGGAGCAGACGAAAGTATACTAAAGAAACTGTACATACACTGGAAGAGTGAGACCAGTTCTCGAGTATGGCATTGCGGCATGGACAACAGCAGCAAAGGCGAACTTTGACAAAATTAGCAAACTTCAAAACCAAGCCATGAGAGTTATAACAGGAGGCATGAAGTCAACGCCAATTGTAGAACTTGAAAAGATTACAAATCTGCAATCCATGACCGACAGAAGAGACTGCAGAGCCCAGCAGCAAGTAGAGAAACTCAGAAGACTGACAGACCATCCAATGCACCAGAGACTAAATAGATTTGAAAATGGGAAACTAAAGCGGAGAAACTTTGCAGAAATAGCCAAAGCAAAGATGAACGAAGACCCTATAAACACATTAACAAAACCAAAGCCCATCCCTACTGTACGCAAACCTACCTGGAAGCAGCATATATTTCCGGTGGTGGCAGAAAATATACCAGGTATTGGAAACAAAAACTGCCAGACTGAAAAAGAAAGAAGAGATACTACCCTGAGCTACATAATGAAAAACTACCCAAGCATGAACTGGACCCATGCATACACCGACGGTTCTGTAACAAACACAACACAGAACGGAGGGGCAGGAGCATTTCTGAACCTACCAAATGATTTAAGAGCAGTAGTCTGTCAATTATGCCAGCAGTCCACACCAAAAAGAGTAGTGGTACAGTGGGTTCCATCCCACTGCAACATCCAAGGCAACGAGGAGGCAGACAGACTGGCAAAAGAACGTGCAAGACTACCACAACCAGATACTAGTATGACATACGAAGAGTCAAAACGGCTTATTAGAGCTAGATACATGACCAAATGGGAAACCGAACCTACTGGCTACACAAAAAACGATGCCTATTACCAGTTGAACAGAAGAGAGCAGGTCGTGCTCTTCAGACTTCGCACTGGCCACAATAGACTGAGGTACCACCTATTCAACAAATTGAAGATAGGTGGCACTGGCGAATGCCTGTGTGGTACCGGGAAAATGACCGCTGAGCATTTGCTGCAAAACTGCCCGACATACGAGGATCAGAGAGAGCAGATGTGGCCATCACCAGTGGCAACACTAGACAAGCTCTATGGCAGTGTCGACAGCCTCAGGATGACTGCTGCTTTTTTCGAAAAAATAAAGGTTAATGTCTGACTGCGTACGATGAAGAAGAAGAAGAAGATACTACCTACTTAGTAGGACATCTAGGAAATTGTGCTGCTATTGTTTGTGGTTTCTGATGCAAATCACAACTATCAACTCCTTTACCCTGATGAAGTCATCTCGTATAATACAACACAGAAGCTAGACATCCAGCCATTTGCAGTTCCGGCCTGGAGTTCTGGACTCGATGGCTCATACAAAGAGGGCTGCTAGAGATGTCCCAATCATCCAAAAGCAACATCAAAGATGATCTTGCCAGGATGCAAGAAATGTGTTTTGTTGGTCCCAAGAACAATTCGAAGACTGCTTGTGGATACGCTTAAGATAATAATGTGTTTATTTAATTCTGCAATTTTATTTTTACGCATGGATGATGTACCTTATACATAATTCAATTATGCATGTTTAATATCAAACATCATCGTTTTAGCAGTAATAGTATTTTTTATATGAATTTTTTGCTGAAGTCAGTATGTAAAAATAGTTTCTTCCCATGTCCTGGACTTTCGGGTACAAATTACGTAAATAAGGCGGGGCTGTAAGGGGTTGAGTACCTATTACTTGACTTTCTTGTCTGTTGTTGGGTGTATGTCATCTAAATCTATTTTCTTTACTGGCCCTGGTATACAAGACTCATAAAAGGAAAGAATGACTTGTGAATACACATACTACATCATTTGTATCAGTTAGGATCTGTCCAAATATGTTGGTTCACGTCTACTTCTTGCTTTGACTATGCAACTAATTTCTCACTGTGTCTTCTTTTAATGTTGGTGAATCTACCTCCACAAAGAAGTGCTGGAATGTTTTGTTTGTTGTCATTCATGCCACAGATAAGAAGCAAATCACCCACATAAGAAAGATAATGAAACTGGTTTTAGCTTTTTTCCGTTTCCCCTTCAATGTTATGGATAGTTTACCTTAGAGCTGTCAAGCTCTTTATATGCTTGTTAAAACACAGATTATAATAGTTCACTCAAATATTCTTACTTTTAAAAGCTTCTGAATTATTAGTTTGCAACAGTCTGGTTAGGTGTACATAGTTTCAACAATGTATGTAATCTATTTCGCAAGGAAAATAAATATGGTTTAAATGTTACAAAAATTCCAATCTATTATACGTAGAGCTTATGTTGTCATTTAAATTGAAAATCAGTCTTGATTATTATCTCTTTCATCTTATTCAGATATCTTGCTTGCACCTTTGATGTTAAAAAGTATTATCTACTTCAACAGTTATCCTTAAAATGTGAGTCATTTAAAAAAACCATTACAGCTAGAGTTTGGGGATAGAAGGAGGAAAGAGATAGGAGCCAAAAATAATGATTGTTCAATCTCTCAGTGACTGTTAATCCTTTTCTTTTCTAGAAAATGGAGGCATGGGTTCCCCAGAGATGGAAGATGATAAGCATTCTGATGAGCCTCTCAGAGAGCAGGTAACTCTTCTCAGTTGATGTGCTAATAGTTTGTCTGTTGTTGTTTCGAATGCCCACATTGAGTAAGTTTACTCTTTTAAGCGCCCTGAAAAGGATAAGTGGCGGATTGTAGTAGCTTTCCTGACACCCCGAGCATGCTGATGAAGGTGGACCACGATCCTTCAGGCAGTTGTGCTATGCTTGGCTTAATCTTCATGTCGCTCACTACTACGGCGATCACATCGATCCACATCTTGTCAGCCAAGCTGCCTTGAAAACAGCCTGTTTCCAGGGAACACTACATGGAAAAGAGATTGTGGTCTTGATCAGTGTATTGGCCCTGATGCAATGTCCTGGTCAGTATTTTGTGTCTGACTGGACTTGTGTCTCTCATAGTTTGCCTGTAGAAGCTACAGTAACGATCATTCTGATAACCTATCAAAAAGCAGGTAATGATACTCTTCTTAGTTGATGTAGGAGAAGCCATTGGCATGGAAACTCCTGAACGGCAAGAAGAACAGAGAATCCAGTGGCGATCTATACACACAGATGCTATATTAGATGCTTCACTTTCCTAAACCTTTAGCACTCCACATCCTTTTTTACAAAAAATTTGCATCTTGCTATCGTAGTCGACTTTCAAAATTTGTTACTTTACTGTTTGTTTGTCAATAAATATGATTTTCTTGTGTGTAGAGACACAATTGAATAAAGAACTTGTGGGTGTTTTTGTTGTGTGTTTGTTAGTTTCCGAGATAAAAAAAAGATGAAGTTGAAAATCTCTGACAAAATTTGGACTCGACCGCTAGGCCTAGTCACTTCGATAGAAAACCATGGAAAACACAACAATGTATTGTTTACAATATCGACATAACTGTTAGTTTCCAATTCAAACGTAGTTCTTTCATCTAAGCAAACGAAATAAACAGATCTACTCGATAAAGATCTTTCCCAACAACCTACTTCACCTTTCGCAAAAAGTTGGCTTGCTCCAAACGGCATATACAAAATTAAAACTGTTCAAAAGCCATTTGTAATCTAACATACGATACTTTAACAGGCAAAATATTGTGTATATATGGTGACGTATTCAGCATTTTTAAAATGGCTGTCGGGAGTGGCTCCGCTAAAAAAATTCTCCCCCCCAAACACTGTTTATGTATGGAGCACGAGTCTAGACATTCTTGACCAGTGCGCGCTAAAGGTTAACGAGCGGGATGTCCAGCCTAGACCTCGCTACACCCTTCGCTATAGTTTCTACATAATGTGGTAACTGGGCCTGTGCCCAACTCTCCTTAGTTGTCCTTTATGAGATGTCTAGCAGGTTAAAGTGTTACTACTATTTGCTCCTCTTTCAGGCTTCAGAAATGCAAGAGAGAATTTTTCCCTTCAAAATGGACCAGAAAATTAAACTAGTCTGCTCAGCTATAAATTGATACCTGATTTGTTTATAGTCAAGAAAGGTAGAGACAATGAGGAAAGGAGCTGGTTGCCCTGCCTTTCAACAGTTGAGATCTGGTACAGTTGGTGCATCCTCACACTGGTCTGGTACAGTCGGTGCACTTCATCCTCACACTGGTCTGGTACTACATGAGATATACACACTGATATCAGTCAGTTGTTTTTTTTGGATGGTGATGTTGCAATCGTTTGTGGTTCGAGCAGGGATGAAGATGGAGTGTGTACAACCAGCTAGCTATGGGAACCATTTGGCATTTGATGAAAAGGTATAAAAACCTTTACGGACTTGCCTGGAGTGCTAAAAAGATAAATGATGACGCAGTACTCACACTATTTAGAATTGCAAGCAAAAATTGACATGATCACATGTTTCAGTCGGACCAGTTGTAAATGTCTCTGTTAGTCAGGAAAGATAAAACCAGTGAAGAATGGATCTGGTTAACCAACCTCGCAGCTGAAACCTGGTAAAGTGAAGTCTTTAACACTTTATCCAGTGTCAACTACTGTAGGTCATTTTGTTTTTGTTGGTTATACATTCATGCATATGGCAAAGTAGCTAGAGCACTTGACTCTTGCAGCATGTAGGCTGGGCTTGTTACGACTTAGCATTCAGGTGTAGCAATCCATATAGAAACCTCTTATGATTGTTGAGATGTTCTATTATTGAAAGCAAACTGTTCATTTCAGGATCGGTTTCTTCCAATTGCCAATGTTGCTCGCATCATGAAGAAGGCCGTCCCATCGACGGGGAAGGTATGTTGATTTTGACAAAAGTAAGAACAAATGCTACAGTCTTGAAAAATTAGTTTGTTTTATTGTGCTGTTGTTTTCTCATATGTGATCCCTTATGTGCACACAATATATTGCAATTGGTAATGTCATTACAATACCTCACATCAGTTGTAATAACAATAATGACAAATAACAGCAACATATTGCTGATAATGAGTACTACTTTGATTAACCCGTTTCATGATCATTTTGCTGGTTTGTGTCTTTCTGTCCTAGCCTCAACGCTGGAATTACAGGCTTCAAAAATAAAATAAATATTGAACAGATTGAGCTAAGATTACGATCTAAACATTGTCAGCCAATCTTTGATATGAAGTATTTATAATAAAGGTGATGTGTTCAATGACATTAATGGGCAGATGGAAATTGTAAAGAAACACTTTTTTTATTACCTACCACATCATGTATTTTGGCAATATATCAGTCAATACCTTTACACTTACCTCTTGTATTATGTGGCCCAGTCAAAGTATGAATCAGGCGTGTCATAAAACCCACGAGTAATCCTGATGTGTGATCATTGGACTGATCAAATAATAAATAATTACGTAATACTAACAAGTTTGTATTACTGCGTCGTATAGTCGACTTATCCCCTGTTCGTTAATTATTTCTTATTGTCACATGATAACATAAGAAAACTCGAAAACGGATTCTTTCGTAATAATCATTTATTGCATAATCTAGTCATTCACATCATTTATCTTAAGTGAACTATGACTAATTTCTGCGTATGAGAGGATTTTAGTAATTAACTAGATGTAACCATCTAATACGAATTTCAATATCTTTTATCGCTAACCTCCCTACTTCATCTTGTGGTCTTTGTCTCTGGAAATGTATCGACCTCTACAAGTTTGGCAGTTTCAGTCCGTCTAGTGGAATTAAAGATTTCTTGCTGGCTGGTTTTCAGGATGTGATCACTGGGGCCTATGAAACACCTTACTTTTGATCAGGGGGCTATGGCCGACCCACCTAACTTATTTCGAGACGGTTTACGTGACGGCTTTGGATGTTTTTCTTACACCTTTCTGTCATTTCCAGAAGGGTCGAGAGCAGAACTAGTGGAATCTACGGATACTTTTTCCCCCAACTTTCTCTCTTTCATGGGGTCTGGCCACTGTCCTTTTCCAATCAGGCTATTAGTGTAAAGCCTATAGAACTCCACAGCTAGACCTTACCTCCTGGTCACTGGGGTAAGTCCACTCTCTTTCATCAGGCAGTATCGTATGGGATGCCTATGCAACTCACAGTGGGACCTCCCGGCCAACTCTGTCTGTAATGCCTTATACTTTGACCGTTATTGACTTCCCTAAGCTCCTCCTATTCAACGTGGCCGCCGGTCACTTTGACCAGCTCGTAGCTCGTGACAGCGTTTGGCTTATACTGCTTGTCAGTATGTCAAGTTCCACATTTATGGAGCCCCAACCAACTTTTAATTGAATATCTTGCAGTCTAATCATAGGCAGCTCAACCCCTACCAATCTTCTTGTACCATCTAGATACTACAGCATGGGTGGATCTAATCTTCCACCGCATTCTTGCTGCCTATCTAACTAGCAGTCCTAGGAACTTACCCTCTGAATCACAACTCTCCCCACCACTGAAACAACTATTGTTAAATCTTTAGAACTGTTACATCAAACTGTGGACAATAACTCCAGTCAAACTGACCATCTAAGGGGAAGGCGTGGCCTAGTGGTTAAGTGGCACGGCTCACAAGCCGAAGGTGCTGGGTTCGATCCCCATCACAGCACCGGCCGTTACCCCGGGGAAGCAAACCCTTAGAAAATGCAGGAGGAAGCAGACCCTTCCATAAAATGCATGCTGAAGTCAGATGCACTGGGCCGACAGGCGCAAAATAAAAATCACAGTGCAACGCACACCCGCCTTGGGGAATAGAGAAATAAGGCGAACGCAAAAAACAAACAAACCCAAAAACACAAAAAACTGACCATCTAACTTTCTCACGACTTGATAGTTAGGTAATGAAAATCCCCACTAGCTTTGTCAAAGAATGTCTGATGTACAAAAACTCTGTTTGATGTACCCTCTCACCTGCTTGCTTAACGTTCAGCTGAAAATTAGCTTCCACTCATCTAAGTTACTTCTAGCCTACAATGGCTAAGTAGGTTTGACAAGCTCCCTGCAGATACCCGGCCCCTGGGACAACTACCACTGAATCCCACAACCTGACATTGTCACATATGTGAAACTGCCACACAAGGAATCCATAACTTAAAAACTCTAAAAGCCGTTTCTGAACAATTTGACAACAATTTAAAACACATCCGAATTGCACGTCATTTTTGAAAAACAAATGGTAGCACCATGTGTTCTGGATGTTCAGTCATAATTTGATCTTCCTAACCAAGGAATCGAATCCTTTGAGTCAAAATGATACAGATCCTCAGAACCCTGGACAGAGAAAAAGACAAATATAGACATTCGGCAAGAGTTGAACATGGAAGAGAACTGGTTGATCAATTTCATTTTGCCCAGAAAATGTAAATACTTTCATCACATCAAGAGACACAATGGTCTTGAGAGAACAGTGATGGAAGGTATGGTGCCAGGTAAAAGAGGAAGGGGTAGACCAAGAAGACGATGGCAATGACTGGCGGAGGCTGGAGTTTTGGCAAGGAAAAGAGTGTCTTTCAGACAGACTGTGATGGGATCGACGTTCTATAAAGGGAATGCGACATCATAATGATGAACCAAGGAGAATTTGTTGCTGTGCAACAATCGCCGACACTAGTGGGTTCAGCGTTATGATTTCCGGCGGGGCTAATAAAGTGCCACCGAACTGAAAAGAGTTAATGGACTGTGCAGAAAATGGCAGCATAGACAAACTTGGCAGAGCTGAACAGACAAAGATCTTCAGACTCAGAACGGGACATTGCAGACTCAAGACCCACCTCCAAAGAATAGGTCTTAGAGACAACGCAACATGCAATTGCGGAGCACCCAAACGAACACCAGAGCATATCCTGCAGGACTGTCACACATGCAGACCAAAGATCGACAGTTTGGTCTGGGGGAGCAGCCATGCTCGAAAAGCTGTGGGAGACAGGCAAAGACCTGAAATGCAGTCTCTTTCGTGAGTCTCATCATCCGTGCTAGAAACATAGCATCAATTGATCAAAGATGAAAAATGGACTGGGCCATGAGTAATGATAAAACTCAATAGCCTGCTTTGAACCTAAGACATTTTTCGTCTTCATTGCTTGCTCTCAATGAATCTATTTTGATGACATGTGCAATTGTTTTAAACTGACTCACTATGCTGCATTTTACAATTGAACTGAGGGGAAGAAAACTAACATTTGATCAGGCAAAATATACTGATCAGGCATGTTATTCAGGGTCAGGCAAAATATACTGATCAGGCATGTTAGTCAGGGTCAGGCAAAATATACTGATCATGCATGTTAGTCAGGCAAAACACGCTGGCCAAGACCCACACTTCGGCTTCCTAGTAGTCCTCCCTGGAAACAGCTGTTTTCATGGCAGCCTTGCTAACGAGGTGAGGGATCGACCTGATCCCTGTAGTAGTGAGTGACACGCAGATGAAGCCAAGCATAACACAACTGTCTGGTGGACCCATCAGCACGCTCGGGATGTGAGGAAAGCTACTGCAATCCGCCACTTAACGTCCTTTTCAGGGTGCACAAACAAGTAACCTACTCATTGTGGACATTCACAAACAACAACAATAATTATTGAACTGCAATTTACACCTTTCAGACCAACACTTGATCATCAGCAAGCGATGGTCAGTGTTGGCAGGGGCTTCCGCACAGCGAAAGACACAACAAACAGGAAGTCACCAGATTGAGACTTTTCACAAGGATGTGGTAGGGCCCCTTCCTAGTCCTTCGGTTGCTAGAGATCCATGTGTGGCAGTGGATGTCTAGGTGGCAGTACCATGAGCCAGTAATCTTCAGACTGAAGGCGGCGCAAAATGACAGAAACTCGTTTGCATTTCCGCTGCCGAACAAGCCCAGGACCGATTCATAACCACTACGCTGGGACCCCAAAACTGCATTCAAATCACGCAGTAGGATGAATTCATCATGTGGAGGGGCTGAGGCATTGGCCAAATCCTGGTAGAAGTCGTCCTTTGCCTGGGGTTGAGCCTCGTCTGTGGAGGTGTAGGCGCCTATTATTGTGAGATGACCATGTTTGTATTTCAGTTTTTGTTTAGGAGCCTGTCCAAGATGGTGTGCCAGGATACTGTACTGTCTTTGAGTAGGGGCCTTATGAATAAGCCCACACCATTTCTGTGTTGATGGCCACCAGAGTGCAGCAGACATGTGTCTTCAACATCTTGTTGGCCTTGGTCTTTTAGTCTTATTTCAATGACACCCACGATTGCAATGTTGAATTGACCTAGTGTTCTAGTCAGTGCTGCAACATAGCCAGTCCCATTTAGTGTCAGTACATTCCATGTTACGGCCATCATTACGCCTCTTATATCGGAGGACAGCAATGGTGCTGGTAACACGTTTTGGTAGAGAACCCCCAGTAAGGGGATGAATGGGGCGCTACCGTGTTCTGTTTGAGCAATGGATGGGGCAAAGGTGATCCCTGGAGGCT
Organism: Ariolimax columbianus; assembly: GCA_036924085.1. Taxonomy (NCBI): domain Eukaryota; kingdom Metazoa; phylum Mollusca; class Gastropoda; order Stylommatophora; family Arionidae; genus Ariolimax; species Ariolimax columbianus. Next base: position 43,473 of record JAVGWX010000009.1, read on the forward strand.
CTTGGGGTAGAGCCTGATACTCCGCTGCCTTGAGACGGGGGCCGCGAGGAGGGAGTTTGTAAGAAGTACTCTGTCTCCTGTGTGTCAGGCCGGTGTCCGTGCCTGTCTTCTAATGTTTGCGCACGCCACCCCTCCCTTTCTCCCCTCTCTTTGTCCTCTGAAATATGTCCTACTACGGGACAAGGAGAGTCGCAAAGACTGCAGTAACTACAGGCCTATAACCCTACTCTCGGTACCAGGGAAGATGTTTGCCCACATGCTACTGGCTAGACCCCCCCCCCCCCCCCCCCCCTCCCCTGTTGAACCTGATCAAGGAGCTACACAAGGACACCAGCTCCAGAATTCATTTCGGGTGTCAGACAGGGATGTTGTCTTGCTCTCGACATCTTTCCTTAACATTGTATATCCCTCTGTTTCAAGTTCACTATCTGCAATGTCCTTATATGTCCATGCTTCTGTTAACCCTATTATAAATGGTTTTTTCTTCTTCTACATACAGTTCTAATTCTTCTCTCTTATTTACTATGCTTCTCACGTGTGCATACAAACTTTTTAGTTTATTTTGTTTTTCCAATTTCTGCTTTTGCTTTACCTTTTTTATTTTTTCCTTTCTGCTACTGATTTCATACTTCCCTGACCCTCAACTCACTCCTTTGACTGCATTCACTACAGCACCCGTTTTTGGTCTCTTACAAGTTAAACATTTTTTATACAGTGATGAAACATATACTTAGCTACATCATGTTGTCCTATCTGATTTAGTCGTAATCCTTTCCTGTCTAGCATTTTACTTTTGTCTATTTTCTCATCATTGAACTTTATTCATACACACCTCACCTGCAACCTGAGGTTGATACCAATTCTATTACTGTTTAAATAATCTGACATCATCTCTGTCTTAAATACCCATTGTACTGACTTTCCTGTACTTTCTTTCTTTGTGTTCTTATCAGACTCTTGTAACTTTGCATAATTATCTCTGTACCATCTCTCTTTAGATTATTTGTTCCTACCATAACAACTAAATAACTATGCACTCGGTCACCTAACAATTTTATTTTTCCCTCTGTCTTCCATCTTTGCTTCCCCAATTTACATTTTTTCAAACATTTGATGCTGTTCTGTCAAATGTTTTCCAATCTCTCTCACCAATGAATCCCCTACTATCCAAACTGTACCCTTACATTTTAGTTGCATACCTCTCTGCAGAGCTCTCTGTCCTGCGTTCTGTTTTCCCACTAGAACATCCCTTACTACTACCTGTAACTAAGATGTACCTGTTTATGTTGTTATGACTCATTCTAGTAAATTAGGTCTACCTGGAGCCAATAAAATGTGTGCATTTCACATATAACATTTTCTATGTTTGTTTGTTGAATAGTCCTAATGATTTTAGCTAATCCATCCAACATGTTATGTGAAATGTGCTAGCATGATAATCAGTTGACAAGCTCAGAACAAAACAAATCCATGTAAACAGCATGGCACATTCTTGATATTAGTAATACACTAGAACTGATATTACTGTCAATGAGTGCAGACAAATGTGCACCCAATTTCAGTCAGTTATATTTCAGCTGCTACAGGAATCTGTCACTTATCCTGTTCATGACACAATGTCTGCTCCACCTATGACAATCTTCTTCTGATCAGTTGTGTGCCTGGTCTTCTCATCTTTCTCTCCTCCACCGAACCACACAAACATCTCAAAATAATAAACACGTCCCAACATTTGAAAACGCTAATATTGGACCACATTCGGACATTGTCTGCATAATTGTCTTCTAGACCTTGCTTTAGATCTGCCTTTCCTCATGGGCAAGTACACAAAAGATATCAATTTATACTGATCTTCCCCTTGCTAAATTAGGAAATAAGGGGGGAAAAACTTGAACTGAATAACTCAAAAGTCTGACTACTATATATTTGATGAGTTCTTGGTGTCAAGACCAATGTTGACATCTATTCTGGCTCATAAACTATCATGATAGTTTTGTGGTCCCTCACCTGGATTTATAGGGCTGATAAATGTAGTCTGCTTGTTCCAGCATTTCCAAAAACGATGCCTATTACCAGTTGAACCGAAGAGAGCAGGTCGTTGTCTTCAGACTTCGCACTGGCCACAACAGACTGAGGTACCACCTATTCAACAAATTGAAGATAGGGTGTACCGACGAATGCCCGTGCGGTACTGGTAAAATGACCACTGAACATCTGCTGCAGAACTGCCCGACATACGAGGATCAGAGAGAGCAGATGTGGCCATCACCAGTGGAACTGCAAGACAAGCTCTATGGCAGTGGCGAGAGCCTCAGGATGACCGCCGCTTTTTTCGAAAAAATAATGGTTATTGTCTGACTGTGTACGCAGAAGAAGAAGAAGAAGTTCCAGCATTTGTTGTGAAGTGTGCAGGCCAAGTTTTATTTCACCCACAATAAATAAAACAACCCTCTGCGGTAATCTATCATCAAACCTATTCTACTTCCTTGACTATCATCTCAACCTATGCACTTATTAGGTCTTGAACATGTGTTTTCCAAGTATCCTAACCAATTGACCACCAGTTTATAATTCATATTGTCTTTTTTCTTGCAGATTGCCAAAGATGCAAAAGAATGTGTACAGGAATGTGTTTCAGAGTTTATCAGCTTCATCACAAGCGAGTATCCTTTCTGTGTATATTGTTATTTAAGAAGCCCTTATAAATGCTTCTTCTTTTCGCTCCTTATGCAGCATATGCTCCCCACTGTAGCTGAACCTTTACACTGCATGTTCTTGTAGGGGTTTCTTTAGCCATGCACAACCCTCCATTTACAACATACTTAGAATGCTGTAGTGTCCCTGTTGTTTGCTTCCAGTGGTCCATGAATGTTTATTTTGCTAACTAACAAAGGAACTGTCTTTGGATTTATATTGAACAGTATCACTGATATTATATTGCTGCTCTATTCATTTAGAGATATGGGAAATTTGAATGATAGTATGTCAAACAAGAGATATGACGCATGGCAATAGGGCTGGCATACTGTCAGAAGGAAATATAACAGATAAGCAGTTGTGCTCTGGGCTAGAACACATGGCAGAGAAGATTAGGGAGGTCAATAAACCTCTGGTGGAGAACAGTGATAACCAAAGTAACTGGAGGGCTCAGAAAAGATGGCCAAAATAGGAATCCTGGAAGAGTGGTTCAACATCTACACAATCAAAGGGGCCAACACACAACCCATAGGACCAAGGCAAACACTAATATTTGCAGATGACATTCTGACATTACAGGACTTGCTCAGACAGCTATGGGATGGTCAGACATCCAGGGAACCTTACAGAAAATCTCTCATAATTTTTTTAAGGATTCTCAGTTTTTGCTAATGGTCTGGGTATCCTCATACTATCAAGATCAAAGTGTGAACGAATGAAACACATCAAGAATGAAGGCATGCGATTGGTTCTCGATTGCACCAGAGATACACCAATTTTGAAGATCCTGTGCATGCAGGAACTTCTGTCTATGATATCTAGAAATAAATTGGCACAGGTCAAATGCCCAGCTTACATGAGACAACTGGCACCAGCTGTACAGCATTGCCTCACGTGTCAAGAATTAGAAGATGGTAGTCATCGATGGCACATGCTTTGGGAACAATTGGATGGGCAGCTACAGTTGAGACGATTATCTAGGAAGTAGAATAGGTTTAGTGATAGAATGGCAGATTACCACGGAGTCATCATAACCCTAGACAGAGAGTGGTGAAGCAGGACAACAGACCTAATAACATGCAGTAGTGATGCTGTTGGATCAGTGCTTGACAGTTGGATGGCTGGTTTCTCTGCTAGGGTGAGAGGTCAAGTTGCTGCTACGTACAGGACAATGACCTCGGCTTTGAGATAACAGCCATTATGTCAGACTCCCAGTCCTTACTTCAGAAGGGCTGGCTAAGGCATGAGTGGATGGCAGCTGTAGAGGCTTCAGACCTACGGGGGCTGGTGAGAATCTACTACCAGGTCATTATGGGGTTCAGGGACAGCTGATCTTGCTTCACAAGCACCCATTATGGGGTTCAGGGACAGCTGATCTTGCTTCACAAGCACCCATTATGGGGCGCAGATGTGACATCTTGAAGTCCATGATGATAGCACAGTTGATGAGCTTTGAAATCAAACAAGTATAGAGCTGTGTGGGGCTCCATCAGAGGATGGAGTAGGGGTGTGTGCAACCAGCAAGCTACAGGAGCCATTAGTATCTACACCATTGTCGATTTTTGGAAAGACTTGAGTACCTATGTGTAATTCCGCAGTGCATTGACGTCAATTCTTAGGGACAGAGCGGAGGAATATTACCAGCAATTCTCAGACTTGCGATGTGTTTGTTTCCAGATTGTCAAATATCAACTCTGAGATGAATAATAGTATTGCAAAAGCAAGCTGTGAATTTGAAAGACTAAATGCAAATGTTTGGAACTGTCAGGACATCTGAATTGCCACCATTGTAAAAATATACATTGCGGTAGTGCTGAAGACATTGTCTGTCCACCAACAGCGAACTAGCACACATACCTCAAGTTGGTATCACCGACAGGCTCGGTATCCCACCTAGTACAGATGAGGTAAAGAAAGCAATCAACCTAAAGTCCCTGGGTCAGATGCTATTTCTGCTGAGGTTTACAAAGCAGGAGGCCCGGTGCTACTACACAAGCTAACAGACCTCTTTCGCTCCATAAGGGAAGCAGAACACATACCGCAGTAACTGAAAAATGGCTGTGCCACTGGCATACGTATCGGATATAGGACGGAAGGTCCTCACAAATGTGCATGAAGCCACCATCTTGGATATAGGACGGAAGGTCCTCACAAATGTGCAAGAAGCCACCATCTTGGATATAGGACGGAAGGTCCTCACAAATGTGCATGAAGCCACCATCTTGGATATAGGACGGAAGGTCCTCACAAATGTGCAAGAAGCCACCATCTTGAATCTCCTCTTTGCCATTGACTGCACAATTAACACTTCCAAACAACATGCAGGTCACTATGAATGAGCTTTCAGCTGCCTTCACTAACATTGATCTTACCATAAGCACAAAGAAAATGGAAGTAATGTTTCCACTTGCTCCAAAGAAGCCCTAACATGCACCAAACATCACTATACATGGCCAATGTCTACAAGCAGTTGATAGCTTTACTTACTTCGGTAGCACCCCCACCCGGGGGGGAGAAGAAACAAAATAAGGACTCTTGGAAAGAATAAATGAACAGTTGTCTCCTGGAAGCCACTTGCTCAGAAACGCTTAGCTCAAATCGTATATATAGGCTTTGAAAAAATATCTCTCTGTGATTAGAAGTACGTAATGTATTTCGATTTTTGAGTTTACGGGTTAAGTTATCTCTTTTTTGTGGGAAGACATAAAGGTCCATGGTTTGGGTCAGCGATGCCTGTAAATTCTCTTTCTGTCCTGTTCTTTCTGAGTACATAAACAAAACATGCTTTTGTGATGGCCGCTGATACTTTATATTTCCTTAAGTACACCCCAGAGCAAGTGAGCGGTGCCATCAGGAGAAGAGAAAGACTATTAACGGAGAGGATATCCTGTTTGCTATGTCCACATTAGGTTTTGACAACTACGTGGAACCCCTTAAGCTGTACTTACAGAAATATAGGGAAGTGAGTACAATTAATGTAAGAATCCAGACACATAAATTCACTACATTATTTGAATGGAAGTTTTTTCTTGTGATAATGAAAAGCTGTGTCGCTACAAGAGATGAGTGAAAAACAAAGAAATCCCAGATAAAAAAGCTGAGCATGTTTGCCTGTAGACAGATAATTCAATAGTTTGGGCGTCTGGCAAGTATGCCTCTAAATCTACCCACTGCACAAGCCTATAATGCCAGACAGCAGGGTAATAGAGCAGAATGAAGAACAAGAATATGATGGATTGATGGTGTTAGAAAAAAACACTACAGAGTTATGAACTGAAAAAAGAACCATGAAAGAAGATTGCACATGCCCACAACATTTAGCAACACGCAGGGACAAAGATTTTTCTTATGCTGCACATTTCATGGCCTGTAACAGTGCATCACTCTCTTTCTTTTCAAATATAAAAACAAGAAAATCAAATCAGGATTGATATATCTTTGAGACTAAAAAAGTTGGTTAGAAGAAAATAGCCATTTCTCAAAGGGAATATATTGTTACTTACTTACTTTCCGTGTCCAAGCACCACGTTATATATTTTGCATCCAGTATTCAGCAACATGGATTGCCTTGTCATTTGCCTCCAGCATGTCGCACCTATTGCATATTTCCTGGAGGTTGGTGCAGGTCATCAGGTGGTCTGGGTTCTGTATTGCACCACAATCACATGTGTCATCATCTGTGTATCCCCATCGTTTCATATTCCTCTTGCACCGTGATACACCAGTTCGGAGTCTGTTCAGCGACTTCCATGTTGTGTTATGGTAGATGATGTCCAGGACCAGGTTCCATCTCTGGGACCTGCACCAATTCGTGCCACCTTTCGATACAGTGACTTTCACGGTTTGTCTATATGGGGTTTGTTCTTTTTAGGAAGCTATGTCTGGATTTAAGTCTTGTACCTGATGTCCAAACATTTAGTGCCTTCGGTTGTGCTCCTGTTTTTCTTGTTTTAATTCTGCTGCGGCGCTTCTTCAGATCTTCGGGGGGTGAGCCTTGGGTTGTGCTCCTGTTTTTCTTGTTTGATTTCTGCTGCCACGCTTCTTCGGATCTCGGAGGGGGAGTGCTATGCCAATTATGGGGTATATTTTATCAATGGGGTTGGGTTTTAGGCACCCTGATACTATCCGGCCCGCCTCATTTATTGCTGTATCAACTAGTTTCGCATGAGCAGAGTTTTTCCAGACTGGCGCAGCGTATTCAGCTACGGAGAAACACAATGCAAGTGTAGATGTCCGAAAGAATGATGGATGTGCGCGCGCGCAACCCGCCACACACACACACACCCACCCCTCCCCCATGTTGTGCCGGTCAGTTTCCTGATGATATTATTCCTTGTGTGTATCTTACGCTTTGTGTTTTGGCAGTGCGTTCTGTAAGACAATGTGTGGTCTGATTTCACGCCTAGATATTTGGGAGCCGTGCAGTGTTCAAGCTTGTGTCCTTGCCACCTAATCTGAAGTTTTCTTTTTACCTCTCTGTTTCTGAGGTGGTAGGCACATACCTGGGTTTTACTGGGATTTGGATTAAGGTGATTCTTGTAGTATTCTGCAAGGGCATTGAGAGAACGACAGTTTGCTTTCCACTTCCTCAAACCTCGAACTCTTTTCTCTGGGCCGCAACGGCTGTGTCATCAGCATAGATGAATTCCCTTGTGTCTGTGTCCATGGGTAGGTCATTAGTATATATGTTATATAGCATGGGTGTTAGGACACTTCCTTGTGTCAGGCCGTTGTTTTGGTTTCGGCATCTGCTGTCTTTTTTCCCCAGAGTTACACAGAATCGCCTATTTTTCAGGAGACATTTGATGATATTGGTCAGACGCCAGTTTTTTGTCATGGTGTATAGCTTTGATAGTAATCTCCGATGGTTTATTGTGTCATATGCAAAATATATTGTTAATATACTCTGATTGACATTTGTTATTCAGATTACAGAGTTAGGACCAGAAAAAGATTCCTATGCTTACTAGAAGCAGCAGAAGATATTATATCAATACTTGTTTGAGAAATACTGTCACACTCAGCTAGAATGACCAGTGATACTGTCACACTCAACTAGAATGACCAGTGATACTGTCACTCAGCTAGAATGACCAGTGATACTGTCACTCAGCTAGAATGACCAGTGATACTGTCACTCAGCTAGAATGACCAGTGATACTATCACACTCAACTAGAATGACCAGTGATACTGTCACACTCAGCTAGAATGACCAGTGATACTGTCACACTCAACTAGAATGGCCAGTGATACTGTCACTCAGCTAGAATGACCAGTGATACTGTCACACTCAACTAGAATGGCCAGTGATACTGTCACTCAGCTAGAATGGCCAGTGATACTGTCACACTCAACTAGAATGGCCAGTGATACTGTCACACTCCACTAGAATGGCCAGTGATACTGTCACACTCAACTAGAATGGCCAGTAATACTGTCACACTCAACTAGAATGACCAGTGATACTGTCACACTCAGCTAGAATGACCAGTGATACTGTCACACTCAGCTAGAATGACCAGTGATACTGTCACTCAACTAGAAAAGACCAGTGATCATCGTCATGTAGCATGTTCTTTACAGAACGTTGCTCCTGTTACAGCCCATCTGACAGCAACTCAATCTTGCCAAAGCTCCAGCCTTCTCCAGAGTCATGCTCAAGCGTTCCTTGACATCTTGGTACCATCACCTTCTTGGTCTGCCTCCCTTACCCAACACCATACCTTCCATTACCGTTCACTCAAGCTCGTTATGTCTTTTGATGTGGCCAAAGGATTTTAATTGTCTGTTCATGATGAAATTTATGAACCATTTCTCCTCAAACTCTTGTCAACTATGTTCTGGGGACCTTTCTATAATATTTCGACTCGAAGGACTTGATTCTCTTCGTTGAGGTTTGGGTAACTGTCTTTGTTTCGCAGGTGTATGCTGTCAGAAGAAAAACGGGTTCTCAATTTAGTTGGTTTGCTCGTATTCTGCCAAAGTTTCTTCAGGTTCTGTAGCATCTGTACTGCAATTGCCAATCTCCTTCTAAATTTCTTTGAGATGTTACCATTGTTGTCAATCCTGGAGCCCAGGTAATCAAAGTTCGTGACTTGTTATATTTCCACACTGCTGAATGTGAATTTATGTTGCCAAGTTTGAACATTTCTTCTTCTTCTTCTTCTGCGTACACAGTCAGACAGTAACCATTATTTTCTCGAAAAAAACGGCGGTCATCCTGAGACTCTCGCCACTACCATAGAGCTTGTCTTGCAGTTCCACTGGCAATGGCCACATCTGCTCTCTCTGATCCTCGTATGTCGGGCAGTTCTGCAGCAGATGTTCAGTGGTCATTTTACCAGTACCGCACAGGCATTCGTCGGTACACCCTATATACACCAATAATGAGGTGTCTATTTAGCTCAGAAATGAATCTATATGTAAAAATGATTGAATCCTTGGAGCTAAAATGCTACAGGAAAGTGCTACAAATATCATGGTTAGTGAAAAATAAAATGTATATAGAACACAATTGCTAGTGAATAATATTTCATCTAGGAAACTAAAATACTTTGAGCATATCAAATGCAACAATGGTATAGAAAAAAACCAAACTGCAGAGATTTGTTCCTAGCAAGTGAAACAGATGTGGACCTAGGAGAAAATGAACACAGGACATTAAAGAGGTTCTGAGGGGGAACATAGGCGGAATGACTGGCAGATGTTTAAGAGTCTTACAGATCAACTGTTATGAAAGCAACGTTTTTCAAAGGGCATACTACATAATGAAAAAAATGTTTGTTGTGAAAAAAATGTACCTTCATGTGTTTTTTTTAGTGTTCAAAGGGAGAGAAAAGCTTGAACAGTTTACAAGGACCAGAAACAGGGGATGAGCTTTCAGATGAGATGATTGGTAAGTAACGGTTCACAATAATTGGCATCCCAAGTTAGAATAAAAGGTGTTAATAATGTGATTAGAGCAGAATATTGTAAGCTAGAAGAGGTTTTACTGGGATGGCACCTTTCAATTTGTCCTCGTGTATCATCAAGTTTGTTCACATTTGGTCCTTGAGGCATGGAGCTGCTGTCATTTGGTCCTTGAGGCATGGAGCTGCTGTCATTTGGTCCTTGAGGCATAGAGCTGCTGTCATTTGGTCCTTGAGGCATGGAGCTGCTGTCATTTGGTCCTTGAGGCATGGAGAAAGAGGTACTTTAATGGTTTATCAACAGAACATGGGAGGGACAGTTGCCATCAATATGGCTACCAGCAACTATCAAATCCATACTAAAGAAAGGGAAACAACCTGGAAGCTATAGACCTGTGTCGCTCACCTCATGTTTAGGTAAAGTGTTGAAAGAATGGTAAACAACCAGGAAGCTATAGACCTGTGTCACTCACCTCATGTTTAGGTAAAGTGGGTGAAGGAATGGTAAACAACCTGAAAGCTATAGACCTGTGTCACTCACCTCATGTTTAGGTAAAGTGGGTGAAGGAATGGTAAACAACCTGGACGCTATAGACCTGTGTCACTCACCTCATGTTTAGATAAAGTGGTTGAAAGAATGGTAAACAACCTGAAAGCTATAGACCTGTGTCGCTCACCTCATGTTTAGGTAAAGTGTTGAATGAATGGTAAACAACCAGGAAGCTATAGACCTGTGTCACTCACCTCATGTTTAGATAAAGTGGTTGAAAGAATGGTAAACAACCTGAAAGCTATAGACCTGTGTCGCTCACCTCATGTTTAGGTAAAGTGTTGAATGAATGGTAAACAACCAGGAAGCTATAGACCTGTGTCACTCACCTCATGTTTAGGTAAAGTGGGTGAAGGAATGGTAAACAACCTGAAAGCTATAGACCTGTGTCGCTCACCTCATGGTTAGGTAAAGTGGTTGAAAGAATGGTAAACAACCAGGAAGACCTGGAAGCTATAGACCTGTGTCACTCACCTCATGGTTAGGTAAAGTGGTTGAAAGAATGGTAAACAACAGACTGTATTGATGGCTGGAAAGCAAAAACCTCCTTGATAGAAACCAGGCAGGGTTCAGGCATGGACACTGCGCGGATGATCCCCTCTTTAGGTTTACACAGCATGTGATGGATGGATTCCAAGATGGAAAAACGCCCACCAGCAGTGTTTATTGATCTACATATGACAGGGTCTGGATGAAGGGCCTTTTGAGGAAAATGGGAATAGAGGGAAAGATGATCAAATAGATACAGGCCTTCCTGACCAACAGAACCATAGATACCAACTTTGCAGGGGCAACATCAAGTAAAAGAACGTTAGAAGGAGGACTGCCACAGGGCTCTAAGCTGCACCCTTTTCCTCATCTATATAAATGACCTCACATCTAAACGTATAAAAAGCATTGTTTGCTGATCTCGCCATTTGGACCACTGAGAAATATTCCATTTTGGCAAAAGCCAAGATTAACAGAGCGCTACTAACAATTTCAGTATACTGTGGAAACTAAAGATAAATACACAGAAAACCATATACACCATCTTCTCCCACAGTCATAAAGAAGCAAAGAGATCCATTAACATCAAAATGGGGAATGGGGAATTACTAGTAAAAGAGGATACCCCAGTTTATCTGGGAGTAACACTGGACAGACAGATAAAATTTGGCAGCCAGACCTGCAATGTCAAGTAAAGCAACCAAGCGTTTTTTTTCTTTTTGCGTTCGCCTCATTTATCTAATCCCCAAGGCGGTGTGCGTTACACTGTGGTTTTGATTTTGCACCTGTCGGCCCAGTGCATCCGACTTCAGCATGCATTTTATGTAAGGGTCTGCTTCCTCCTGCATTTTCTAAGGGTTGCTTCCCCGGGGTAAGGGGCCGGTGCTGTGATGGGGATCGAACCCAGCACCTTCGGACTGTGAGCCGTGCCGCTTAACCACTAGGTCACGCCGTCCCCTGGGTTCATATATGAGTTTTGTGATTCATGCGGCGAAAACCGTTCAAGCGATGAAGCGGGGGCAGAGGCTATAAAAACAGCAGTTAAGATTTTGCATCAACAGTTTGACTTGGGCGAATTGTTGCAGATGGATTTGGTAATTTTTTAGTGACTAAGTCGGTTCTGGAGGCGCTGAAGAACACCCCATTCAAAGAAAAGGAGATATTCTTGGTGGAGAGGGCGATCAACAACATCATCACTGCCCACGGGATAAATGTCACCTTGCAATGGATCCCTGGACATAGTGGGCTACTAGGGAATGAGATGGCCAACCGATTCGCAAAAACAGGAACCTCGAAACAACAATTGGATAGACCCTGCAGTAACCACACAGTAAAACAAATTATTAAGGATAATACTCTGGAAATCTGGATAAAGAGGTGGGTGACGGGAACAACAAGTCGAAGTGTATTTAGCGAAATGTCCCAGCCAAAAAGTAACGATGACATAAATAAATTACATAGAAGAGATCAGTCTCTTTTTTCAGAACAGGACATACCAGAGTCAATAGCCACTTGAACCGCATCAATCCCCAGCACCTGCCCTTGTGCAGACATTGCTCTCATCCTGATGGAACACTTCGACATCTACTCATTGAGTGCAAGGCGCTTGCAGACATGAGGAAAAGATTCTTACAAGCACTGCCGATAATTACCAAGACAATGTACGGAGCAGTGACACAACGGAAGAAGACCTGTATATATATTAGAATGGCATTGGGCTGCCAAAAGCAGGCTTGCTCAGCAGCTGTGGGATAACAACAAGTCCCTAGATGGACCACGCCTACCTTCCATTATAAACAAGAAAATCCATAAATTTCTCAACACTGTCAACATGTTTTTGGATACATTTTTAATGAATAACTCTGGAAACCAGATCTAGCAGTAAGAAATAAATTAAAGGAAAATCATTCTAGTTCATTTCTGGCATTATTAAAATATGAATTACCCAAACAGACGAAATAAATAATTTTAAATCAAGAGATGATGGGATCGTTCCTCCAGCGGGATCCATTTAAAGATAGGAACAATCCCATCGTTTCGCCGGTTAAATATCATCGTTAAAGATTTAATACAGGTTTATAAGATAATCAAAGGAAAGAATAAATTAGACTAAAACAAGTTTTTCAAAATCCAACCACCTACAAGAACAAGAGCCCAGCTATAAATTAACTAACGAAAGGTCAGGATTAGAAATTAGAAAATATTTTTTTAGTCAGAGGGTGGTGAATACTTGGAATGCAGGAAAAAGTGGAGGATGGGACATTTAATGCATTTAAGAATAACTTGGATGCACATAGCTTTTAGAGCAAGGAAATGTAATTGAAACTGATTGTATACAGACTCTGCAGTCTTCTAAGCCAGTAGATATGTTAAGAAAAGTAAGAAAGTAACAGTTTGAATAGAAATGAGGAAAATAAACATTTGACTGACATCTTGGTCACTCACATTAATTACATTTGAATATTTCCAGTTCAATGGCACATAGTTAGTTCAATAGTAAATAGTTAGTTCAATGGCACATAGTTAGTTCAGTGGCACATAGTCCAATGGTAAATAGTTAGTTCAATGGCACATAGTTCAATGGTAAATAGTTAGTTCAATGGCAGATAGCTAGTTCAATGGTAAATAGTTAGTTCAATGGCACATAGTTAGTTCAATGGCACATATTTCAATGGTAAATAGTTAGTCCAATGGCACATAGTTCAATCGTAGATAATTAGTTCAATGGCACATAGATTAATGGCGCATAGATTAAAGGCACATAGTTCAATGGTACATAGTTAGTTAAATGGCACATAGTTCAATGGTAAATAGTTAGTCCAATGGCACATAGTTCAATGGTAGATAGTTAGTTCAATGGCACATAGTTTAATGGCACATAGTTTAATGGCACATAGTTCAATCATGTTACGTCTTCAAATTCAATAATCTCCATTTTTAGCTGGATTTGTTTTGTTTACGTAAATTTTTGTGAGGAATAAACCATTGAGCATATTTGGAACCTGTTCTTGTCTTCAGCGCAATTTTAAGACAAATCTGCAATCCCTAATCACTCGGGTATGTTGATTAGATTAAGAAGAAGAATAAATAAATGAGGACAGTCATGAAAGTTTTAAGACATGCAAGCAGTTCTGCCATGTCGGGCGCACACAGAGATAGTAGTAACAAAAGTGGTTTGTTTGGTGTTTCAGTACATTCTTTAGCTGGTGGAGCCATGTTGACAGATCAGAATGGGCAGCAGAGTGTCATATACACAACAAGTTATTCACAGGGCCAGGTAAGATACACATCATTATTCTCATTTGTTTTTGGCTGGGCTCAGTAGGAGCATAGGCCACTCACCACAGTTGGCCTTCTTGTAGGATGTTTATGCTGAAGCATTTATATTGACTTGCAGCATTACTTTCAATTACACTATTTGACATCATAGAGCTTCCAGTTCCATGCACAACCCTCCGAGTTGTCTTATACGACATAGATAATAGGACACAGCAACTTATTTGGCTCCCTCAAGATGATACCTGAGAGCATAAACAGACATGTGCCGGATTAGAACCCAGAGGGAAAATGAGTGGACTAGTCAAAGAAAAATGGTCTAGAACAGTGGAAAAAGATGCCAATCTAATTGGTTGGTGTTTGTGAAGCTTAGACAGACTGACAAACATTAGGCAGACTGACAAACTAAAAAAAACATTAGACAGACTGACAAATGTTAGAATATTTGAAGACGGAAAGATGCAGCCGTGTGGTTGTACAGAATGTACAGAGGAAGGGCAGCCAAGTGTTTGGCTGCCAGCAGTTTCGGGTACAGATGATAATCTGTGGGTGTTCTTGTATGTGTATTTCTGTGCACACGTACGAGGAGTAAAAAATGAACCGTAGATTTTTTTTAATGGACGTACATAAACTGTACCACTAACCAAACATTGCATTACAGGATCAACACCTACAAGTAGTGATTAGCTTTACCTGATAGTGCACTCAGCCAGATCAAAGGGGAAAATAGCATACCACCAACTCTCCAGGTGAGATCAGTTGATCATCTTCTGGCTATGCACAGGACACAACAGACTGAGATGTCAGCTTTATAATAAATTCAAGATTGGCACTCCGGATCTTATAATAAATTCAAGATTGGCACTCCGGATCTTATAATAAATTCAAGATTGGCACTCCGGATCTTTGTAAATGTGGCACATCCCCCAAAACACCTGTTGCAGTCCTGTCCATCAAACACTAGCGAAAGCATTAGCATCCTTCCATGAAAAACTATGAAAGTGTACAGAGCCTAGAGCTGTTTGTTGTCTTTGTTAGAGTCATTGAAGTCAAAGTATGAAAACAAACAAGAAGAAGAAGTACCTTCACCAGAGAAACGAATATCAACTCTTGAGTTTCACAACAAGATTGCTACGGCAAGTGTTGCTTTTGGAAGACTAGCAGTGAATGTTTGGGGCCAGCAACGAATCCGTATTGCTACCAAGACCAAGTCACACTCAAAACATGGACAGTCTGTAGCAGACATATCAAGAAACTCAACCATTTCCATAGGGCATTCAGGGTCAGCTTTCAGGATAGAGTACCCAACTCAGCTGGACAGGGCTCTCAGGCATCCATATGCTGCTGCAGATATAGATCAGATCAGATGGGATTGTGCATGTTGTTCGTTTGCTCGATAAGTCTTCCTAAGCAGCTGTTGTACATTGAGCTCGTGATAGACAAGCGCTCGTCGTGGCCACAGAAGACAAACTCCCTGAAAGTAGCTCCATTGATGTCACCTCCTAAGTGGGTTCTTGCTCTGAACAGCTCAGCTTTGTGCACTGACATCACACACGGTGCTCACATCACAGAGAAAATAATCAATGCAGTGACGCCAAAACAAAACCAGCTGCACGGAAGGACAGAATGCAAGACAGGCCAATTACTAACGTTGTCCACTAACAGTACATTTTGTCATACTTAAATTGTACTGTACAGTCATGTGTGTCACTCTCACCAGCTTCTAGCCATGTATGTCACTCTCACCATCTTCTACAGTCATGTGTGTCAATCTCACCATCATCTACAGTCATGTGTGTCACTCACAATCTTCTACAGTCATGTGTGTCACTCTCACCATCTTCTACAGTCATGTGTGTCACTCTCACCATCTTCTACAGTCATGTGTGTCACTCTCACCATCTTCTACAGTCATGTGTGTCACTCTCACAATCTTCTACAGTCATGTGTGTCAATCTCACCATCTTCTACAGTCATGTGTGTCACTCACAATCTTCTACAGTCATGTGTGTCACTCTCACCATCTTCTACAGTCATGTGTGTCACTCTCACCATCTTCTACAGTCATGTGTGTCAATCTCACCATCTTCTACAGTCATGTGTGTCACTCACAATCTTCTACAGTCATGTGTGTCACTCTCACCATCTTCTACAGTCATGTGTGTCACTCTCACCATCTTCTACAGTCATGTGTGTCACTCTCACAATCTTCTACAGTCATGTCCGCTCACACGTCACTCACCATCTTCGCTTGCGATGGGCAGCTGATCTTATTAGTTGCTTGATAAGACCTGGATATTTCTACCCATTCTCACAACCCAAACCCATCCAAAAAACTACCCATTCTCACAACCCAAACCCATCCAAAAAACTACCCATTCTGTTTTGTATGTTTCCCTATACATGCAACATCCACCTCCCCCAAATATCTTAATGCTTCATTGGGTCCATGTATGTCTTGTTTCCATTCCAAGTACAGCGAATGTATGCAAAATTAAGTCCTGTTATCTGTGACCAATGAACAATTATTTTTTCCATTTTCTTGTATCTTTTCAGATCCCTCAGCAGTTAAACTTCTGAAATATCAAGCCACAGAATGGTAGTACACTATTCAAGTTTGACATTGATTAGCAACAGCTAATAAAGGGATTCATTAAACACCACATAATCAATGTATTGTTGGCGAGCCGCCTTCTTCATCTTTAGCTCTCGAATAATATCTATTTCCCTCTTAAACTTGGTGGCCCACCTCAGGTTTCTCTGATAAACTTCGTGGCCCACTTAAGGTTTCTCAAATAAACTTGATGGTCCACCTCAGGCTTCCTTCATAAACTTATTGGCCCACCTCAGGCTTCCCTCATAAACTTGATGGTCCACCTCAGGCTTCCTTCATAATCTTGGTGGCCCACCTCGGTCTGCCCTCATAAACTTGGTGGCCCACCTCTGTCTCCCCTCATAAACTTGGTGGCCCACCTCTGTCTCCCCTCATAAACTTGGTGGTCCATCTCAGGCTTCCCTCACAAACTTGGTGGTCCACCTCAGACTTCCCTCATAAACTTGGTGGCCCACCTCGGTCTGCCCTCATAAACTTGATGGCCCCTATTCAATAAACTGAAGATAGGTGGCACTGACGAATGTACTTGTGGTACAGGAAAAATGACCGCTGAACATCTGCTGCAAAACCGCCCGATATACGAGGACCAGAGAAAGCACATGTGGCCATCACCAGTGGCAACGCTAGACAAGCTCTATGGCAGTGCTGATAGCCTCAGGATGACCGCTGCTTTTTTCGAAAAAATACAGGTTGACGTCTGACAGCGTACGAAGAAGAAGAACTTGGTGGCCCACCTCGGTCTGCCCTCATAAACTTGGTGGCCCACCTCTAGCTTCTACAGACTTACTGTGTTTCCATTTGTCTTTGGGGCTGTTTTTTTAATCATTGTTTCTCCATACATTTCTTCAGCCACCTCTTTGGCTAGTCTATCTGTCCCCTCATTCTTTGGCTAGTCTACCTGTCCCCTCATTCTTTGGCTAGTCTACCTGTCCCCTCATTCTTTGGCTAGTCTACCTGTCCCCTCATTCCCATCTTGGAGTGATCTGTGTAATAAACATGTTTCTGGTAAAGGTAAGCATTCCTGTGCTGTAGTCATATGTAATAAAATGTTAGAAAAGTTTGTCTGTTCTAGAAAACACCATGACCAACAATTTTGTTTCTGTGGCTTTGACAGCGAAAAAGGAAAAGCTGTTTGTAGCTTGTACTTCATTATTGAAAACTGTAGAAGAAACCAATAGCTATTATTAGATTGTCGAATGCTTTTGCTTCAGATGAATCTATTAGGATTGTTGCATGGATATTCATTTGTGGTTATTAGGAAGCCTACACAGACCTCTCACCCAATTCAAGGATAAACTGTGGGGTCACAAAATATAAGAATGACTGGTAAATTATATGAAGAAAATAGATGCGGTTATTTCTTCTTCTGCGCTCGTCGTGAAAAAGGCATTTTGTTATGTTATGTCATAGTTTACAGCAAGGCTACCATATCTGCACCTTTCGGCCCTAGCACCTAGCTTCAACCATTTTGGGGAGGGGTGTATGTGTGTTCACCCAGCTTCAGCCATTGTTAGGATCGGGTTTGCCTTCCCTCCTAGATCCCTATTCTCTCAACCATGTTGCAGGACCGCTACTTGCAGGTGGAATAGTCTTGATCAGCTCTGATATGCTGACCCTGACACAAGCAGCTATCAGTCACTGGCTGCTGCTCATTCACTGCACCTTGGGCCTGACCATTGAAGCCTTAAACAGACCGACAAGTTTATGGGGGGGACTAGATCAGGTTAAACTATATGTCCATGACAGGTTAACCCATTCAATCCCAGAACGGCCTGCGACGGCCGCTATCAACTCGCTCCCAGAACGGCCGGCGTGGATATACTGATTTAAATATTTTTTTCTTACGTTTTTACTTGCGAATAGACACGCTAAATTTAGCCTTCACGTGACTACCGGTAATGGCGGCTCCCATTGCAGTTTACAGATCGTTTCGTTCACATATGGTGTTCGAGCCGTGATTTTTAAAAAATGACCTTCAATTTTCTTCAAAACTTGGTGCGGACTGAAGATACTTATAAGTCAGACGATAGTGGTTGCGAATTTGTTGATGGAGTTGAAGAGAATGAGAACGAATCGGACATTGAGGAATAAGTTCAGGACTTAGAAGATGAAAGTAGCGATACTGGCCTCGGTAGTGATGACCAATTATCGGTAGAAGACGGTGACAAAGTGACCCGCCCCACAGGCAGGCCCAAGTGGTGATAGAGAATGGTCAAAGCAACGGCGTAATATCATTATTGAAGGATTTAGTGAGGGAACAGGTCCTGCAGATGACATAGATTCAGATTACTCTGCTTTTGATTACCTTTCACTTTCATTATTTCTACTTCAGACCTTTTTTGAGTACTGGGCAGAGCAAACCAAACCAATGCATATGCCTGCATCAGAATTTTAGGGGAAAAAAGATCATTGAGGTATTAGAATTTGGTGTGCCGCAGATCCTCATACCTCTATAACTTTGAGGTGTTTATTGGAAAGTCAAACACTGGACAAGAATAGGAAAGATGTACTAGTTGCAATGAACCAAGGGAGATTGCTTTTCGCTTGAACATTTATTAGCAAAATTGACAAGAGTGAAACAGACATTTTATATTGACACTTTTTTTTTCTTCACTTGTTTAATTTTTTTCATCCAACATACATGACATTCACAAAAAACATGTGCACAGAAGAGTACCTCTTCCATTTATCCGTAAACTGGAGTTTGAATCACACAAATAAATAAAATTGTTATTGCGCAAGGACGTCTAATTTTTGCGGAGCTATTCCCCTTGCCCTGGGAATTCAGTTGTGAGTTTTTCTGATCAGCTGGGATTGAATGGGTTAAACTATGTCTGTGAGAAATGCCTTAAACAGACAGACAAGTTTACGAGGCAACTCGATCAGGTTAAACTATAGGTCAGTGAGAGATGTCTGAGACAGACTGACAAGTTTATGAGAGAACTAGATGTGGTTTATTAAACCAGTCCAGTCCTATCGAGTTTAATCAATTTGTGTCTTACAAGTGCCAAATATTGTATATCAAATGTTTTTGGGTAATTTTTCCAAATAAAATTTTTTGATATAAATTCAGCTAAAATGATGATCTAAGGACACATTATTGTTGGGAGGAAAATGCCAGGTTCATTATGATTTCGTTGTACTAATCAAATGTATTTTTGTGCGAGAGACAGATGTGGTTATTGGAGACCCAACCAAGAAGTAGAGAAGATATTGTTCAACGTAACAATGGACACTCAGTATCTGTGCTGCTATATCTCACTTGTTACAAAGCTGTAAACATTCATTCCATCTGAAGCATAAGGCTACCACCACAACACAAGAAACCAGTACTTGATCTGCTTATTTCTGCAACAGTGGTTTTACATGCTGAGGTTGCTAGCCCCATTCATGACTATTTTTAGTCTCCTCTTTATAACTTGCTTGAATGATTACAATGATCCTATTCATACCAGACTGGGTACAACTTGGTTGTCCTGCAGACATGAACAAAGTTGTCAATCTTTGTTTCAGTCATTGATCAGTTGGCAATCTTTGTTTCAGTCATTGATCAGTTATCAATCTTTGTTTGTCGTTGATGAGAGCAAAGTTGTCAATCTTTGTTTGTCGTTGATGAGAACAGAGTTGTCAATCTTTGTTTCAGTCATTGATCAGTTGGCAATCTTTGTTTCAGTCATTGATCAGTTATCAATCTTTGTTTGTCGTTGATGAGAGCAGAGTTGTCAATCTTTGTTTGTCGTTGATGAGAACAGAGTTGTCAATCTTTGTTTGAGTCGTTGATGAGAGCAAAGTTGTCAATCTTTGTTTGTTGTTGATGAGAGCAGAGTTGTCAATCTTTGTTTGTCATTGATGAGAGCAAAGTTGTCAATCTTTGTTTGTCGTTGATGAGAGCAGAGTTGTCAATCTTTGTTTGTCATTGATGAGAGCAAAGTTGTCAATCTTTGTTTGTCGTTGATGAGAGCAGAGTTGTCAATCTTTGTTTGAGTCGTTGATGAGAGCAAAGTTGTCAATCTTTGTTTGAGTCGTTGATGAGATTTAAGCAATTATCTTTCATTATTTATAGTGTCTACAATTGTTGACTGACTTATCTCTGATTGTTTATAGTGTCTACATTTTTAGACTGACTTATCTATGATTGTTTGTAGTGTCTACAATTCTTGACTGACTCTCTTTTTGTGTGGTGTTGCCTTACATATTATGTTGCCTCACATATTATGTTGCTTTCTTTAGTCTCCTTAGCCAATCACTATGGAGGGAATCAAGGACCACATGACCAATGGTATTTTCCAGGGCAGCATCAAACTTTCCACTTTGCTCAGTCTGTGATCATCGGCTGTACCCTAGCTCTGGTCCATGGTTTTCATTCAAACTTTTATAGTTCTCAGCTTCTGTTAGCAGTCTTGAACACTTGCTTAGCAAAGTCACCAGCTTCTGCCTTATCCTTGAAGCTTGGAAACAGCCTTTAGACCAGATGTGACAACATGTAAGCTTATTATTAATATAGATTTACCAACAACAATATTTGTATGATGTTTTTCTCACTGAGAACATAGAACAGGCGTTTACGAAACCGTGCGGAACCCTCGTATTTTTCTGCTTGTCTTGGCATTTTCTTTTTAAAGATTGGATGGCTGGATTAAACACATTTGAAGATCATAATCTGACCGATTAGCTGTAGTTTGGGCCAATCCTGCTATTGTATCTACTACAGGATGTCATCAAACTTTCTTACCCTCATGTCTGGTATGAGTTTTGTGTAAATATAAAGAAAATGAATTATTAATTCCATTTGTATATTTTTGTATGTGTAATAATTATGTCAGAACTTTTGTGTATCTTGTCACATTGCTGTGTGCAGCTAAATATCAGTACTGGATGATATCTGTGAATATGAGGAAATGATTTTTAGTCATGTTCTTTTATCTGGATGTCTTCTCCATTTTAAAACATCACATATTAAATCATGTTTTTTGTAATCACCTTGTTTTTGTTTATGTCAGTACCATTTGTATGATTGTTTTAGGGTCACTTTTATAATAACTTGATTACTGAACGACTTGATGATAAGTTATAGCATCGTGGATGTTGTTTCTGAGTTAGAAGGAGTTGACCCAGTGCGTAGGTGGTCCTTCTCATGGTCGTATGTGTCTTGTAGGCACCAGACTGCTGTCGCTGTACACCAATGGTCATCAGTTCTCCAAAGCAGGTGACCAGCCCAATGAGATTTGTCAGCATGGGTAAAAGCATCCTTCACCAATGACATTTTCCGTACGTCGCGCGAGGCTGGTCATGCTTCTCTCGAGGGAGGCTTGGGTCACTCTTAGTTTGGACGCCATTTCTTTTGCAAGTGGTGTAACACATTGCAGGGAGTATTGTGGAGTTGGAGGGGGAGGCGTCGTCTTGTTAATTCTGGGTTTAGGTTCTGCATATTCAATAGGCTTCCCAGGTAGATATACTCCTCCACATCCTCCAGATTCTCGTCATTGAGGATGACTGGGTCATTGGTAATGAAACGGTTGCGCATGACTTTTGTCTTGGAGGTGTTCATCTCTCCTCCCTACTTTATGAGGCATATCTACCATCTGGTTGGCGTCTTTGACTTTCTGGGATGAGCACTATACCATCTGCAAATCGGATGTGGTTAAGTCGCCTGCTATTGATGTTGATGCCAAAGGGACTGATGATGGATTCTCGGCATGTGGGAAAAGATGCATTGTGAGGTAGGGTCACCCTGGCGAACACCTTTTATTGACGGATACTCTTGCTGGTCTTTGGAAGTGGTGGAAGGTTGTACAGTCTGGCACACAGTTAGCAGGGATTCTGACATAGCCGGGATGAATGTCTTGGTCCAGCAGAGAGTCCCAGACAAATCTCCACAGAGTCCAAGACTTTCTCTCAGTTGATGAAGATCAAGGGGCTTTGGTGCTTTTATAATAGTTAGTTTTCTTTCCACTTGTGCCGCTGAGCGTCGTGGGGAGCTTAAGAAGTATTATGAAAGTCGTCGTTCCGCATTCTGTCTTTCCTGGTAACACTGACAACCTTCCTCAAACACTTCATTTCATCCCACGTCTAAATTCTGCTCTCACGCGCCCTTGACAGAGACCATGTTTGGCACTGGTAGCACAGAGTCGCCATGGCCAGTCCTAAGCCCGAGCGTGAAAGGAGGAAGGTTGAGATGTGGCCTCAGACCACTTTTTAGTGATTGCGAAGGTACAGCTGAAGTTAAGGATAAACAGAACGATGCAAGTCAGCAGGCCACGGGATTGCATACAATACCTAAAAGAAGATGATAAGAAAAATGAGTTCCGTAAAACACTCAGGAATAAATATCAAGCACTGGAGCAGCTAGATGAAGGGGCCAGCATTGAGGATAAATGGGAACAAGTACAAAGTACATGGGTAAACTGCATGCGAGGAAGTGCTAGGAATGAAGAAACGGCAGCATAAAGAATGCGTAACAGAAGAAACAATGACTGAGATCGAGAAAAGGCGAGATTAGAAAATGGCCTTACTAAATATTAAAACGAGAGCTGCTAAAAGCACAGCACAGAGCAACAAGGAGGTTAAAAAGAGCACCAAGGCGGACAAAATACGTTACATTGATGGTCTGGCGGAGGAGGCTGCAAGAAAGCAAAATATGAACGGTCTTTATGAGGCTACCGGGGAAAACCAAAAAAGAATTGGGGGGGGGGGGGGGGGGGGGAGAGAGATTAAAAAACCTTGAAGTACAGAAGAAAAGATGGGTAGAATACTTTGAAGAGCTTTTGAACAGACATCCCACCAGCAGAGGAGGACCTGCTCATCAACTGTGGGAATCTAAGTAAAGAAGAGATTAGAAGAGCAATAAAGTTTCTAAGAAATGGAAAAGCAGCAGGACATGATGGGAAACCACCAGAAGTCATAAAAAGATATGGAAACATCTACTACCATGCTCCACAATTTGATAGGCGCCATCTGGGAGCAAGAAAGCTAACTTACTAACAGATTGGTGAAATTGCTTAAGAAGGGAGATTTGCAGGAATGCAAAAACCATAGAGGAATAATTTTATTATCAGTGCCGGGAAAGGTGTTACAGTAATAATAGAAAGGTTGAAAACGGCAGTGGATAACAAGATAAGGGATGATCAGGCGGGTTTCAGACAGAATCATGCATTGACCTGATAGCCACTTTGCGGATAATAATGGAGCAATCATTGGAATGGAATTCAAATTTACAGGAGGCATGAAGTCAACGCCAATTGTAGAACTTGAAAAGATTACAAAACTGCAATCCATGACCGACAGAAGAGACTGCAGAGCCCAGCAGCAAGCAGAGAAACTCAGAAGACTGACCATCCAATGCATCAGAGATGGGGGTTGAAAGTGGATAATTGTCCAGGTCAAGATGGTATTCATCCAAAATTGCTGTTTGAAATTAGAGACCATTTAGCAAAACCATTGGCTATATTATGTTCACAATCACTTGCACAAGGGATTGTTCCACGGGATTAGAAAGATGCGGGAGTGATCCCCTTATTCAAAAAGGCAGATCCAGCAAACTATAGACCTGTGAGCTTAACCAGCATAGTCTGTAAATTGTTAGTCAAAAATCAAAGAAAACATTGTAATGCATTTAGATAAATTTAATCTAATTAGAAATAGTCAGCATGGGTTTACCAGAGGGAGATCGTGCTTAACAAATCTATTAGAATTCATGGAGGAGGTAACCAAAATGTTAGATAAAGGGGAGCCAGTGGATGTTATTTATCTGGATTTTGCAAAGGCCTTTGATAGAGTACCTCATCAAAGATTATTTCGAAAATTAAAATCACATGGAATAGGTGGGGAAGTTGCCAAATGGATTGGAAATTGGTTAACGCGAAGAAGGCAAAGGGTGGGTATAAATAAGGAGTACTCTGAGTGGTGTGAAGTGAAAAGTGGAGTGCCACATGGCTCGGTTTTGGGACCAATTTTATTCTTGATATATATAAATGATTTGGACATAGGTATGGGATCCATTATTGCAAAATTTGCTGATGACACAAAACTATGCAGTAGTGTCTCATCTAAAGCAGATTGGATATATTGAGGTCAGATTTAGATAAAATTCGAGAATGGTCTGTAATCTGGCAAATGGAGTTTAATGTAGATAAATGTACAGTCATGCACATGGGTAGATCCAATATGGAACATAATTACAGAATGGAAGAGAACAATATTAGAAAGATAGATAAAGAAAGGGACTTAGGGGTTATAATAGATCATACATGTAAGGTGAGGGAGCAAGTTCAGGTAGCAGTAAAAAAGGCAAATGCAATGTTAGGGATGATAAAAAGAAATATTAAACATAGGAGCAAGGAGGTGATAGTCAAACTGTATAAAGCATTAGTTAGACCTAGATTGGAGTACTGTGTACAGGTGTGGAGTCCTTATCAGAGAGGGGATATAGACATGCTGGAGAGAATACAAAAAAGAGCGACAAAGCTGATAGTGGGATTCCAGAATTACAGTTATGAAGAAAGATTAAAAAGAACTGGCCTACAGTGTCTAGAAGAGAGAAGAATTCGTGGTGACTTAATACAGGTGTATAAGATGATCAGAGGAATGGATAAAGTAGACTATAACAAGTTTTTTAAAGTACAACCACCAAGAGGGCACAGCTACAAGTTGACTAAGGAGAGGTCCAGATTAGATATTAGGAAGTATTTCTTTAGCCAGAGAGTTGTGAATGCTTGGAATGCATTGCCAAGTGAGGTGGTGGAGGTTGGGACGGTCAATGCATTTAAGAACAGATTGGATGCGTACAGCTTCTAGAGGAAGGTGATGCAAATGGAACTGGTTGTATACAGACTCTGCAGAGTCTTCTAAACCAGTATAAAGACGTTAAGCAGAGACTAAACATTTTTGGAAATGGGAAACTAAAGCGGAGAAACTTTGCGGAAATAGCCAAAGCAAAGATGAACGAAGATCCTATGAGTGCACTAACAACACCAAAGCCCATCCCTACTGTACGAAAACCTACCTGGAGGCAGGATATATTTCCAGAGGTGGTAGAAAATATACCAGGTATTGGAAACAAAACAGCCAGACTGAAAAAGAAAAAAGAGATAAACCCTGAGGTACATAACGAAAAAATACCCAAGCATGGACTGGACCCATGCATACACCGACGGTTCTGTAACAAACACATTACAGAACGGAGGGGCAGGGGTATTCCTGAGCCTACAAAATGGCAGAAAAATAACACTATCAGTGGCAACTGGAAAATACACAAGCAATTTCAGGGCAGAGGCACTGAGGGCTGCAGTAGAAGAAATATTAACACGTAAAAGGAATGAAAGCCATATAGTCCTGCTTACACATGCCCTGGCCAAAGTCACAGCACTAAAAAGCCAGAAAAATACTGAACTCAATGATTTAAGAGCAGTACTCTGTCAACTATGCCAGCAGTCCGCACCAAGGCAACGAGGAGGCAGACAGACTGGCAAAAGAAGGTGCAAGACTACCACAACCAGATACTAGTGTGACATACGAAGAGTCAAAAAGGCTTATTAGAGCTAGATACATGACCAAATGGGAAATAGAACATACTGGCTACACAAAAAATGATACCTATTACCAGTTGAACAGAAGAGAGCAGGTCGTAATCTTCAGACTTCGCACTGGCCACAATAGACTGAGGTACCACCTATTCAACAAATTGAGGATAGGTGGCACTGACGAATGCACGTGTGGCACCGGAAAAATGACCGCTGAACAT
Source organism: Ariolimax columbianus (assembly GCA_036924085.1). Taxonomy (NCBI): domain Eukaryota; kingdom Metazoa; phylum Mollusca; class Gastropoda; order Stylommatophora; family Arionidae; genus Ariolimax; species Ariolimax columbianus. Next base: position 69,747 of record JAVGWX010000009.1, read on the forward strand.
TTGCTGCAAAACTGCCCGACATACGAGGATCAGAGAAAGCAGATGTGACCAGTGCCAACACAAGACAAGCTCTGTGGCAGTGTCGACAGCCTCAGGATGACCGCTGCTTTTTTCGAAAAAATACAGGTTGACGTCTGACAGCGTACGGCGAAGAAAAAGAATTCAAATTTGTACATCAATTTCGTTGATTATGTAAAGGCTTTCGACAGTTTTGACAGAGATATACTCTGGAAACTACTGAGGCATTATGGAATTCCACAAACGCTCACAAACATAATTAGACAGACGTATGAAAGTATACAATGTAGAGTTATACACGGACAACTCACAGGTCCATTCAAAATTAAATCAGGGATACGACAGAGTTGCCTACTGTCGCCTTTCCTGTTCATCCTGGCAGTGGTTTCTTCTTTTAATTTGTATCATTTTCTTCTTCTTCTTTTTCGTACGCTATCAGACGTCAACCTGTATTTTTTCAAAAAAAGCAGCGGTCATCCTGAGGCTGTCAACACTACCATAGAGCTTGTCTTGTGTTGCCACTGGTGATGGTCACATGTGCTTTCTCTGATCCTCGTATGTTGGGCAGTTTTGCAGCAAATGTTCAGCGGTAATTTTCCCAGTACCACACGTGCATTCGTTAGTGCCACCTATCTTCAATTTATTGAATAATTTTCTTCTTTTAATTTGTTTCATTTTCTTCTTTTGTGTCATTTTCCTCTTTTGTGTCATTTTCTTCTTTCAATTTGTGTCATTTTCTTCTTTTGTGTCATTTTCTTGTTTCAGTTTGTTATTTTCTACTTGTGTGTCATTTTCTGTATTCAGTTTGTGTCATTTTCTTCTTTTGTGACATTTTCTTCTTTCAATTTGGGACATTTCTTTTTCTTTTTGTGTCATTTTCTTCTTTCAGTTTGTGCCATTTTCCTGCAAGGATGTCAGCGATATTTGTGACCCTCATGATGGTGGACTGAAACATATATTCTTCTCATTTCACACAGCAGTCTAGGGAACTGGAATCTACATATGTGGCCCACTAGAGAACTGAAATCTACATATGTAGCCCACTAGAGAACTGAAATCTACATATGTGGCCCACTAGAGAACTGAAATCTACATATGGCCCACTAGAGAACTAAAATCTACATATATGGCCAACTAGAGAACTGGAATCTACATGCGTGGCCCATTAGAGAACTGGAATCTACATATGTGGCCCACTAGGGACCAAACATGGTAGCGACAATCACAGACACCAAACACACATTCCATGAGATTACTGGAGGACAAATTTCAACAACTCCAGTTGTGTATAGCTAGGTCAGACAAGAGAGCCACCTGAGTGGTCCCCACCTTGGTGGACAAGAATAGAAACACTGTATCTTTCCAAGCATGTTGTTAAAGATAGCTAAAGAGGGATGTACATAGAACTAGTAACCTAATCATGGTAAACTACGGTTATTGAAGCTGGCAAAGCTACAGCTCGAATACAGGCTTCCTGTCAAATTGTCAGTCTATAAGTGTGGTCGGTTCAGTCTATAAGTGTGGTCTCCTGTGGTCGGTCCAGTCTATAAGTGTGGTCTCCTGTGGTCGGTCCAGTCTATAAGTGTGGTCTCCTGTGGTTGGTCCAGTCTATAAGTGTGGTCTCCTGTGGTCGGTTCAGTCTATAAGTGTGGTCTCCTGTGGTCGGTTCAGTCTATAAGTGTGGTCTTCTGTGGTCGGTTCAGTCTATAAGTGTTGTATCTTATGGTCAGTCAATAAATGTGGTCTCATGGTCAGTCCAGTCTATAAGTGTGGTCTCTTATGGTCAGTCTATAAGTGTGGTCTTTTATGGTCAGTCCAGTCTATAAGTGTGGTCAGTCAATAAGTGTGGTCTCCTTTGGTCAGTCCAATCTATAAGTGTGGTCTCTTATGGTCAGTCCAGTCTATAAGTGTGGTATCTTATGGTCAGTCAATAAGTGTGGTCTCATGGTCAGTCAATAAGTGTGGTCTCATGTTCAGTCAATAAGTGTGGTCACCTATGGTCAGTCTATAAGTGTGGTCTCAGCTGTTATGGTAAAAACCCTATACTCCACTTATAGCCACCACTGTAGATCGCCTCCTAACGAGAAGCCTGCATGAATACCATTTGAGTCCTCTTGCTGTGGTGATTTTGTAGCAGTTTGTTTTACATGATGATGTTGTCAGCCTCATGCACAACCCTGTTTAGTCATCTGTTATGATCTACATGGGAGGTGATAGTTGGCTTATTCTTTGCTCCCAGGAATCTGTAAGAGATTTTTGTTCTATCATAACTTTCCAATTCTTCATCAAAGAGAATAATTTGGTCAACCAACACCAACCATGACAAGGGCTCTAGCTATAGAGAGGTCTGATTGGTCAACCAACACCAACCATGACAAGGGCTCTAGCTATAGAGAGGTCTGATTGGTCAACCAACACCAACCATGACAAGGGCTCTAGCTATAGAGAGGTCTGATTGGTCAACTAACACCAACCATGACAAGGGCTCTAGCTATAGAGAGGTCTGATTGGTCAATCAACACCAACCATGACAAGGGCTCTAGCTATAGAGAGGTCTGATTGGTCAACCAACACCAACCATGACAAGGGCTCTAGCTATAGAGAGGTCTGATTGGTCAACCAACACCAACCATGACAAGGGTTCTAGCTAAAGAGAGGTCTGATTGGTCAACCAACACCAACCATGACAAGGGCTCTAGCTATAGAGAGGTCTGATTGGTCAACCAACACCAACCATGACAAGGGCTCTAGCTATAGAGAGGTCTGATTGGTCAACCAACACCAACCATGACAAGGGCTCTAGCTATAGAGAGGTCTGATTGGTCAACCAACACCAACAATGACAAGGGCTCTAGCTATAGAGAGGTCTGATTGGTCAACCAACACCACCATGACAAGGGCTCTAGCTATAGAGAGGTCTGATTGGTCAACCAACACCAACCATGACAAGGGCTCTAGCTATAGAAAGGTCTGATTGGTCAACCAACACCACCATGACAAGGGCTCTAGCTATAGAGAGGTCTGATTGGTCAACCAACACCAACCATGACAAGGTCTCTAGCTATAGAGAGGTCTGATTGGTCAACCAACACCAACCATGACAAGGGCTCTAGCTATAGAGAGGTCTGATTGGTCAACCAACACCAACCATGACAAGGGCTCTAGCTATAGAGAGGTCTGATTGGTCAACCAACACCAACCATGACAAGGGCTCTAGCTATAGAGAGGTCTGATTGGTCAACCAACACCAACCATGACAAGGGCTCTAGCTATAGAGAGGTCTGATTGGTCAACCAACACCAACCATGACAAGGGCTCTAGCTATAGAGAGGTCTGATTGGTCAACCAACACCAACCATGACAAGGGCTCTAGCTATAGAGAGGTCTGATTGGTCAACCAACACCAACCATGACAAGGGCTCTAGCTATAGAGAGGTCTGATTGGTCAACCAACACCAACCATGACAAGGGCTCTAGCTATAGAGAGGTCTGATTGGTCAACCAACAAAAGTTGTACAATATTGTTGTTGTTATCTACCAACTTCAAACATTTATGACACAAAAGCATTCCTCAAATATTCATATCGTTGTATTGATTAGCTTCTTCTGTCAGAGGAGCTGTCCAACACGCTTCAGTTACCAAGCTGAAAATGGGCACATGTCTTACTGTTAGGAAAGCAAAGACAGTGAGGTAAGCATCTGATCACGCCCATTAAAAGCTGAATCTCCAACACTTCCTCCCTGACAGCAGTGCTGCTGTGGAACTACCTCAATTTATTATTTGGGTCCTCACACTTGTCTTGCCAGGCCCGAAAGGGGAACAAAGAGCAGTAATCTGTCAGACATGTAAAAACCAAGGAGGGTTTGGGCATGAGGACAGCTGCCTTGTAATATATAAACTATAAACCACAAGAACATGTTCTTAGCACTAGATGGTAGTTGAGGAGAGTGAGAGATGCTAAAAGAGGAGAGTGAGAGATGGTAGAAGAGGAGTGAGAGATGGTAGAAGAGGAGAGTGAGAGATGGTAGAAGAGCAGAGGGAGAGATGGTAGAAGAGGAGAGTGAGAGATGGTACAAGAGGAGAGTGAGAGATGGTAGAAGAGGAGAGTAAGAGATGGTAGAAGTGAGAGATGGTAGAAGAGTAGAGTAAGAGATGGTACAAGAGGAGAGTGAGAGATGGTAGAAGAGGAGAGTAAGAGATGGTAGAAGAGGAGAGTTAGAGATGGTACAAGAGGAGAGTGAGAGATGGTAGAAGAGGAGAGTGAGAGATGGTAGAAGAGCAGAGTAAGAGATGGTACAAGAGGAGAGTTAGAGATGGTACAAGAGGAGAGTGAGAGATGGTAGAAGAGGAGAGTGAGAGATGGTAGAAGAGCAGAGTAAGAGATGGTACAAGAGGAGAGTTAGAGATGGTAGAAGAGGAGAGGGAGAGATGGTAGAAGAGGAGAGTGAGAAATGTTAGAAGAGGAGAGTTAGAGATGCTAAAAGAGGAGAGTAAGAGATGGTAGAAGAGGAGAGGGAGAGATGGTAGAAGAGCAGAGGGAGAGATGGTAGAAGTGAGAGATGGTAGAAGAGGAGAGGGAGAGATGGTACAAGAGGAGAGTGAGAGATGGTAGAAGAGGAGAGTGAGAGATGGTAGAAGTGAGAGATGGTAGAAGAGTAGAGTGAGAGATGTGAGTTCCAGTCCAGCACATGTTTGATTATATTGTCAGACTGTTTTCTGAGAGTGTGTTTTTTCCATCTCTAATTTCTCTCACCAAACTTCCTCTGTTTTATCGTTTTTTACCAGACCTGTGTTTGTTATTTCATCCATAAGTTATGAGGAATTTTAGTGCGTTCAGGAATATAGATTAAAATCAATGAATTGACATTCAGACGAGGCATGTTGACTAAATGACTGAGATGCAGGTCTCAGTCTGGAGTTTCAATATCAGAAAGGAACATGTTTTTTGTATTTTCATTTAGGTGAAATAACAATCTTTCCTGTACATGTCACAAGTCTTTATTAGAAATTCAACCCCCCCCCCACATCCCAAATAGATCAAGCAATTCTCAAAATACTACAATAATGAACGATAACTAAACTTTTATATTCTATAGATAAATTATCAACTTTAGGGACACACTCTCACAACCTTTTTTCTTTTCATATGAAAAATATCTTTGCATCAAATATATTTAGCTAACATAACAGAAATTTTGCAAAAGAACACAGCCATTGAATGAGTATGAGAAGGTTATTTTCACACATAGAATAGGGTCTGTACTATGTTCTGGTCATTCCAAAATGTCTGTGGTCAGCCCCTGGTTATTTTGGTGACATTCAATGAACAAATCTGCAAGTTCTGTTTTTCCCATTTCTCTTAAAGCTCTTTCCATATCGTGCACCCTCTCCCTGGCTTTGGTTTCTTTAGAAAGTTTTTTCCACAACAAAACACACCGAGTTGCCACAGCCATTCGATCGTTTTCTGAACCTTCATTGGTCAAAAAACTTGTTGTAGATTCACAGATGATGTTGATTATTCTTGTTGTTGGAATGTTTAGATACATAGCTAGCTCCAAACCTTTTAAATTGTCCTTGCCTATGCCTTTGGCTAGCAAAACCAGACTGGTATCGGTCAGTACTTCAGGTTCCTTTCTAATGGCTGACTTCTGGCTGGCTGAAACAAAATAAAATAAGAAATCAAGATAAACAGAATTATTGCTGTAGCCCCCAAGATCAAAAAGCAAATGTTATCCCATCATGAGAATTACCATGCTATTGCCCAAAGTGCGGAGATAAAAGGTCGGCTTCAAACAGTTTACTGGACAATGGTCATAGCCAAAGTGTGAAACTTGATCTAGAGCTATGCCATCAGATGATTGCAGACTGAGCACACTAAACTGTGTATCATTTGTGTGGAAATGTTGCTCTTAGCTTTATTTCTGTTTAACCTTGTATCATATGTGTGGAAATGTTGATAGAGCTTTCTTTCTGTTTAACCTTGTATCATATGTGTGGAAATGTTGATAGAGCTTTCTTTCAGACATAGAAGACTATTGCACATTCTCCAGATTGTTGGCCTGTGTTCCATGTCATGAGTTTGAGAGCATTCTATCCAAGAAGTGTTTGAGCACACGTAAGTCACCTCTAAGGACATGCTATCCTTGCGGCAGTGAGCCTATTATTATCTTCCATTGTTTGTGGCATTGACATAAGAATTACTAGTGCTGGACTTCTCCATCTTTATTGTTTATACTAATTAGAAATTCTCATTTGTGAGGTCCATAATCTTTGATGAAAACATTTTGGTAGTAACAAAGACTGTATTTTTATTATTTACCCATTTGGTACTGACCAAAACTGATTTCTATTACTAATCAATTAGAAACACAGTAATATCTTTACTTTGTGATGACCTCAGCACTGAAGTGACAAATGTGAGCCTTATGCAGGACTGAGACATTCTTTACAATTATAATTTACCTAGGATCTGACTTTAAAAATACTTTTTATATCAACGTGCACTTGTGACTTTCCCTTGTCAAGTTTACGTAATGTTCTTGCACAATAATCTTACAAAATAATCTTACATTATGGCCGTACACAATAATCTTACATAATGGTCGTACACAGTAATCTTACATAATGGCCGTGCACAATAATCTTACATACTGTTCATACACAATAATCTTACATAATGTTCTCACACAATAGTTTTTACATAATATTACATAATGTTCTTACACAATAATCTTACATAATGTTCTTACACAATAATCTTACATAATGTTCTTACACAATAATCTTACATACTTTCCTTATATAATAATCGTACATAAAGGTTCTTACATAATCTTACATAATGTTCTTACATAATAATCTTACATAATGGTCGTACACAGTAATCTTACATAATGGTCGTACACAGTAATATTACATAATGTTCTTACACAATAATCTTACATAATGTTCTTACACAATAATCTTACATAATGTGCTTACATAATAATCTTACACAACACCAGAAATTCTAAGTATGTTACATATACTTGCACATGATACTTAACAGGTATATGTGTGGTTTCAGTTCCTCTGCAGCTCTCTCCATTTGACCGTATCCTCTGATTGGTCAGTCCTGAGACTGGTTGTAAGGTTGTCTGAGTATGTCTCTCCATTTGACCCTATCCTCTGCAGCTCTCTCCATTTGATCCTATTCTCTGGTTGATCAGTCCTAAGACTGGTTATAAGGTCGTCTGAGCATGTCTCTCCATTTGACCCTATCCTCTGCAGCTCTCTCCATTTGATCCTATTCTCTGGTTGATCAGTCCTAAGACTGGTTATAAGGTTGTCTGAGCATGTCTCTCCATTTGACCCTATCCTCTGGTTGGTCAGTCCTAAGACTGGTTGTAAGGTTGTCTGAGCATGTCTCTCCATTTGACCCTATCCTCTGGTTGGTCAGTCCTAAGACTGTTTGTAAGGTTGTCTGAGTATGTCTCTCCATTTGACTCTATCCTCTGCAGCTCTATTTATTTCAGCATGGGCTTGTACTTTAATGTCCCTGCATGTCTGAGTAAAGGTAAGTCTTGGTCGCCTCTTTTTCTTTTTTCCTGAATCTTGCCTTCTAGTATCTTCTGTAGAAGACTTTCATGTTCCATATTGTGGCCCAGCCAACTCAATCTGTCCCTCTAGTATCTTCTGTAGAAGACTTTCATGTTCCATATTGTGGCCCAGCCAACTCAATCATCCTTTCAGTATCATTTTCAGAATCTGTCTATGTGCGCACACTTCAGTGAGGACATTGTCATTGGATCTTCTTTCTGTCCAACTTACTCTTTCCATTTTACGGTAGCTCCACATTTCAAACATGTCCAAGATTTTTTCATCCTTCTTTGCTAATGTCCATGTTTCAGGCCAATACAGTGCAACTGGTCTTATATGAGTAGCAATTATTCTTGTCTTAGTTCTGTCCTGATATTTTTGAGATTAGCAATTTCTGTTTTTCTCTGAAGCCTTTTTTTGCCAATGCAATCCTTGTTTTAATTTCTGTCTCATCGCGGGCATTTTCTGTTATGGTTTGTCCTAATTATGTCAACTTCTGTACTTGTTTGATTATTTCTTCATTGATGATTATTGTTATTTACCTATGTTGCTTGACTGTTACCTGTCTTTGTTTTACACGTGTTTATTTTCATGTCAAGCTAGTTTTTCCAGCATCAATTACAACGTTGCTAGTGATCCCACTTTGGCTTGGTCTCTTGGGAAAATTTGATGGCATTTACTTTCATACCATTAACCTTGACACTCCTATTACAACTCTGAACAACATCTTCCATCATCGTCTCAGAAGATGTGTTACAGAGATTCTGTGAAAGCAAGCAACATTATCGTACCCTGTCTTATAGAAACTGGATCTGTTAGTCCTTCTTTAATTTAAATATTTGTCTCTTGATTTTAAGACAAGTTGTTCTGGATTAGCCTAATGAGTGTTCTTTCTATACCTATTTGTTGCAGCCTCTTAAAAAGTTTGCTCCAGAGGACTCAATCAAAGGCTTTCTTGTAGTCAATAAAGCTGAAAAATAGTGGTCGTTCTTGATTGACCATTCTTTCTGCGAGAAGCCGCAATGATCCGATGGCATCCCATTTACCTATTTGATTTATTATAATTTCTCCAAGACTTCATCAATTTTCTTTGTACCCCTAATTTCTCCAAGACTTCATTATTTGCTCTCTTAACTAAACTTAACGCCTTTATACTGGTTTAGAAGACTGCAGAGTCTGTATACAACCAGTTTCATTTTCATTTACTTGTTCTAAATGCTACGCGCATCCAATCTATTCTTAAATGCATTAATTGTCCCTGCCTACACTACTTCCTGTGCCAGTGCATTCCACGCATTCACCACTTTCTGACTAAAAAATAATTTCCTAATATCTAATCTGGACCTTTCTTTAGTTAATTTGTAGCTGTGCCCTCTTGTTCATGTAGGTGGTTGTATTTTTAAAAATTTGTTTATGTCTAATTTATCCTTTCCTTTGATTATCTTATAAACCTGTATTAAGTCATCTCAAACTCTTCTGTTTTCTAGACACTGTAGGTCTGTTAATCTGAGTCGTTCCTCAGAACTGTAATTCTGGAATCCCACTATCAGCTTTGTCGCTCATCTTTGTATCCTTTCCAACATATTGATATCTCCTCTATGATAAGGACTCCACACCTGTACACAGTACTCCAATCTAGGTCTAACTAATACTTCATACAGTTTGACGATCACTTCCTTGCTCCTATGTTTAATATTTCTTTTTATCATACCTAACATTGCATTTGCCTTTTTCACTGCTACCTGGACTTGCTCACTCACTTTACCTGTATGATCTATTATAACCCCTGGGTACCTTTCCTTTTCTATCTTTCTAATATTTTTCTTGCTCATTCTGTAATTATGTTCCATATTGGATCTACCCATGTGGATGACTGTACATTTATATACATTAAACTCCATTTGCCAGCTCACAGATAGCTCTTAAATTTTATCTAAATCTGACCTCAATATATCCACTTCTGCTTTAGATGAGACACTACTGCATAATTTGTGTCATCCACAAACTTTGCAATCATGGATCCCATATCAATGTCAAAATCGTTTATTTATATCAAGAACAAAATTGGTCCCAAAACCGAGCCCTGTGGCACTCCACTTTTTACTTCACACCACTCAGAGTACTCCTTATTTATGCCCACCCTCTGCTTTCTTCCTGTTAACCAATTGTCAATCCATTTGGCAACTTCCCCACCTATCCCATGTGATTTTAGCTTTCAAAATAATCTTTGATGAGAGACTCTATCAGAGGCCTTTGCAAAATCTAGATAAATAACATCCACTGGCTCCCCTTTATCTATGATTTTAGTAACCTCCTCCATGAATTCTAAAAGACTTGTTAAGCATGATCTCCCTCTAGTAAACCCATGCTGACTATTTCTGATTAGATTAAACCTGTCAAAATGTATTTCAATGTTTTCTTTGATTATTGACTCTAACAATTTACAGACTATGCTCGTTAAACTTACTAGTCTATAACTTGCTGTTTTGGAACTATCTCAATCTGTTCCTCTAGACTATGTGGCTCGCTGCCTCTTTCATCTTCCTAAAATCTGCCTTAGAGTAGTTGCATGTTTGCAAGTTTATGTTTACCAGAAGATGCATCCCATTCTTCAATATATCCACATTTCAATGGCATCAATTCTCTTCTTCAATCGTTTGTTCATTGTTCATGTTTCTGTGCCATACAGTCAAGATGAGTATACATAACACCTGATCACCCTGTTAATTTGTGAGTGACGTTTTTTTATGTCAATAAGTGACTCATGTTGGAGTAAACAGATTTGGTCATCCTGATTCTCGTCCCAGATTTCATCTCCCATTCTCCTTTATTATATTTCCAAGGTAGAAGAAGCTCTTCACCTGTTCTAGTATCTGACCATCTATTTGCACCTGTAGAGTAGATTTCCAGTCCACTTTGCTAATTATCATAGTTTTCGTTTTTAAAGTGTCCAATCCATACATCTGACTTTTGTTCTTGACATGTCTGACCAACTCGTGCAGTTCTTATTGACTTTCTGACATGTCTGACCAACTCGTGCAGTTTTTGTTGACTTTCTGACATGTCTGACCAACTCGTGTAGTTCTTGTTGACTTTCTGACATGTCTGACCAACTCGTGTAGTTCTTGTAGACTTTCTGACATGTCTGACCAACTCGTGTAGTTCTTGTAGACTTTCTGACATGTCTGACCAACCCGTGCAGTTCTTGTTAACTTTCTGACATGTCTGACCAACTTGTGCAGTTCTTGTTAACTTTCAGGTGGTAGACCTGAGATTATTTATTGACAGTCCACCGATAATGAGTCCTGCTATTTCCTCTTCATGTATCAAATGTGCTCTATGTATGCGTTAAACAGACGAGAGGACGGTACGCATCCTTGTCACACTCCTCTTTTTACATCTTTACACAGTCAGTAAGGCCAGCCAGATCTTGCAGGGCCAGTTTGCTCCCAGTACAGGTTACTGAGTATCCTTGTGTCTTGTCCATCCTACCTAAGTTTTCTAGACATGTCATTAGTTTCTTATGCTGGCCTCTGCCAAAGACCTATTTGATGTCTATTCATTCATCATTCATAAGCATCTCGGTCTTTGCAGACCATGCTCGTGGCACCCTGTGAGAAGCCTCTAAAGCGCAAGCCTGGGTGCTGAATATGAAGACTATGGGCTGCCCAAAAACTGCAGGAATGCAAAGCCTGACAATCTGGCACCAGCTCAACTGCAGGAGCTGCCGGAATGAGTTCGCAATTTTGAAACCATCCGCCTTAGGTGCTGCCACTCCTGATTTTCTGTAACGGTTTACTCCCGTAACTCTACCCTCTCCAGAGGTTTCCACAAAGCAGTGGAATCGTTGCCCGCAAGTGCTAGTTACTCGAGATATCCAATGATACTCTCATCATCCCTAGACTAGCCAGCACTTCCTGGGATGTGGGTTTAAAATCAGAGTTCCTCCTCTCCTAGGCGAACTGCCTGAACAGGCTAACGAGCTTCATCTACCCTACTTTAGAGTCAAGAGTTCACCTTCTCTTAGATTGACTGCCAACCAAGGCTAATGAGCTCAATCTGCCCGCCCAGTTATACTGCCGGGTACTCGGTCGCTCCCACAGCAGGCTCTGTAAGAAACAGGGGGCCCCTCATGAAGGTGCTGCTGGGGACACAATAATATAAGAGAGGCCCTTGGCATGGAAACTCTTGAACGGCAAGCTGAACAATGAATCCAGCGGCGATCTCTACAACTGGAAAGGAGAGGCTTTATCAGACGCTTCACTTTCCTTTAACGAGCGGGACGTCTAGCCCAGACCTCGCTACCCCCCATCTTCATGTCTATAAAGACATGTCATTAGTTTCTCATGCTGGCCTCTATTAAAGACCTTTTTATGTCTATAAAGCACACATAAATGTTTTTTATACTTCTATATATTTTTCTGCTAGAATATTGCTTGTTGTGTTTCGCTGTTCTGTCTAAATTCAATTTTTTTATCCTGAACGTGGTTGCATACTCTGTATATTTGTAAGCAGTATTTTAATGGTGTGACTTATCAGGCTGATTATTTGAAAGTCCTAACACTTGGTTGCATGAAGTTTAGTCGCTAATGTTATATAATGCATATCTCATTGTTCAGTACCAAGTTTTCTGGAGTGTTTGTTGCTCCATTTCTTTCTTTCATTTTGCTTAAGATATAATCTATCAAAAGATACTTTATTCTGTTTAAGATATTGTCTATCATCCATGCTTGATTCTGTTTAAAATATTGTCTATCATCCATGCTTGATTCTGTTTAAGATATTGTCTATCATCCATGCTTGATTCTGTTTAAGATATTGTCTATCATCCATGCTTGATTCTGTTTAAGATATTGTCTATCATCCATACTTGACTTTTCATGGCTTCTTCTTTTAGCAGTAGCATTTTATTTGCTTTCTGTAACCTGGTTTTTAGACAGTCCTACTTTAGCAACAAAGCTACATCTCATAGTAAACAGTATATTTATGCAGACTCTGTGCTACTAGTGCAAAACATGGTCCTTTTCCAAGATGCATAAAAGTAGTATTTTGATGTATGAAATTAAGTATTTGAGGAAGCTCGTCTGTATTATCAGAAAAGACAGAATGTGAAACGTCGACATTCAAAGTAAGATCAGCACTACATCTTGTGCAGAGTACATTTCAGGGCACAAAACACTCTGGTTCAGCCATCTCATGAGAATGCACTGTCATTAACTTCCACTGATGGCTTACAATGCTAATAGATTTGACTACAGGGCAAGGGGGTGACCAAAGCTAGTGGATAGAAGGTGTTAGAGCAATTGTACAACGGATCGGCTCACAATGACCGATGTGATGCACTTGATGCAGGACAGACAACTTATCCTCTCAATGATGCTCAACAACACAAATGGAAACACAACTAACCACTGTAACTAACTTAGTGCTCAATTCTCTTCTGAGCTTTCTCTCATGTATTGTTCAGGTTGCTGTCATATTTATTGTTGACTTCCACAAAGTTTTTCTGTTTAATGTCTAGCTATAATGACGACATATCTATTGGGGATCCTTTGTATAACTTCTTTCTATATTTTTCAGTCGGATTGCTAATTTAAATGTCTGATTGGAATTGATTTCTGTACCTGGATAAGTTCTTGCCTTTGTGACAACATTTTGTAATGTGGGTTATAACCTTTGTGGAGATTGTTGCGAAAATGTGTTACTTGTAATAAAGTTGTTCTTATCAGAAACATGTGTCAGACTATCTCCTCTGTCATTTCTTTAGTCCAGTCAAAATCGATCTGCTATATTCTACTATTTTCCTTTGTGTTCTGTTTGAACTTATAGATTGTGGTGTAGAACTCACTGCGCTGCTGCATTCAGATTTTTGGTATATGTCAATTAAGGTGATATTTTGAATATTCTGCACTGGGCGTGTCATAACAATATGATTATGCAATGAAAACAAGTGATTTGCTGTGCCAAAATTAACAATTGTACGGTTATCAGAGTGTTTACAGTACGCAAGGTTGGCATCTTAGATATTATACATCTTCACTGTATTTCTATACTGGCACGCAAAATGATAACATAACACGTTCTTATACATCCGTTTTGTGAATTTGAAGCCCAATTAATTTCCTAAAAAATCAAAGTGTTTTCAGAATTGGCCTATAGACATCTGGCTATCTAGATTGTGAAACCATCTTCAATGTCGGTCCTAAGTACAAAATGTCCTTGTAGATAATGAACCAGAGTTCTAGTCAGTGGAACTTGTTGTCGTCCATTGTGTGATTTCACAAACTAAAGATATCAACTACAAATGAATATGTCACTCTGCTCGTTACAAAATTGTACACATACCAGAAACAGAGTAGACAGATGTGGCCATTCCCAGCAGAACTCATGGACAATCTCTATGGAGACATCAATGGCCTCAGGCCGACCACTGGCGCCTGAATATGTACTGTAAGACTGAACTGGGACGTACGTCGTACGAAGCAGATGATAGTTCTAGTTGATAGGTTTACCAAGCCTGTCCAGTGTCCTATGCATATTTTATGTTATCTCAGATTTAAGAATGATTTTATAAAATAGGAAATGTTATCGACGATAGTTAAGATATTGTGAAATGATAATAACATTACATACCATCAACGGCCATTCTTCTGCAATCAAATGATGAATGAAAATGTTGACGTCCCGTAGTGGTAGCTAACAGAGAATGGTTTGTTTTCTCCTGACAACGCGTCCATAACGACACCTGACCGGATGTAGGGCGATTGTCTACCTTCGTCGTTTCGATTTGCCGATCCAGGCCACCACTGCGCCTGACTCCAGGGCCACCACTACAACATTCTTCCATAACAGACATATGACGTACATTTTATTAGGAGGTACAAAGTTTCTTCAGAGACTAGGGTAACAGTGCCACAAGACTCAGACAGCAGGAGTGAATACATCTCAAATACTGATTACTGCACGCGATATTTTGAGAAGACCAATTCATAACTGCATGTCATAATGAATCATCATCAGTCTCATTGGCAGATGTCTCCGCTAATACTAAGTCCTGTAAGGCCACGAAATGACGTATTTTATCGTAAGGCCCGTTAACACGTGTGTCTCTGGACACCTATCCACTACCCCATTTCTTCTAGGCTCTGTAGAATGTACATTCTCACTCCGAGCAAGCTAGCTAGTTTCTCCCTTACTCCCATCCACGAAAACAAAAACTAATATTTTTTTACACCACAGGGCATTTGCCAACAAATGCAATAATCCATATTGCAGAACAATATCCACACTCAAATCATTCCTTAATCTTTCCAACCTCAGACACAACCGTAACAAGTGTTGGAGTATAAACAACAATAAGACATTAACACATTAAAAATATTACTACTATTAATCTACTCAAACCATTCATCCTTCTGGTCACCTAAAACCATTCATCCTTCTGGTCACCCCAAACCATTCATCCTTCTGGTCACCCCAAACCATTCATCCTTCTGGTCACCTCAAACCATTCATCCTTCTGGTCACCTCAAACTATTCATCCTTCTGGTCACCTCACTCAAACCATTCATCCTTCTGGTCACCTCACTCAAACCATTCATCCTTCTGGTCACCTCACTCAAACCATTCATCCTTTTGGTCACCTCACTCAAACCATTCACTCTTCTGGTCACCTCACTTAAACCATTCATCCTTCTGGTCACCTCACCTCAAACCATTCATCCTTCTGGTCACCTCACTCAAACCATTCCTCCGTCTGGTCACATCACTCAAACCATTCATCCTTCTGGTCACCTCAAACCATTCATCCTTCTGGTCACCTCAAATCATTCATCCTTCTGGTCACCTCAAACCATTCATCCTTCTGGTCACCTCACCCAAACCATTCATCCTTCTGGTCACCTCACTCAAACCATTCATCTTTCGGATAACCTCACTCAAACTATTCATCCTTCTGGTCACCTCACTCAAGCCATTCATCCTTCTGGTCACCTCAAACCATTCATCCTTCTGGTCACCTCAAACCACTCATCCTTCTGGTCACCTCAAACCATTCATTCTTCTGGTCACCTCAAACCATTCATCCTTCTGGTCACCTCAAACCATTCATCCTTCTGGTCACCTCACTTAAACCATTCATCCTTCTTTACACCTCTAACCATTCACCCATCTGGTCACCTCAATAAAACCATTCACCCTTCTGGTCACCTCAAACCATTTACCCTCCTGGTCACCTCAAACTATTCATTCTTCTGGTCACCTCAATCAAACCATTCACCTTTCTGGTCACCTCACTCAAACCCTTCACCCTTCTGGTCATCTCACTAAAATCATTCACCCTTCTGGTCACCTCACTCAAACCATTCATTCCTCTGGTCACCTCAAACCATTCATCCTTCTGGTCACCTCAAACCATTCATCCTTCTGGTCACCTCAAACCAGTCATCCTTCTGGCCACCTCAAACCATTCACTCTTCTGGTCACCACCCTCAAACCATTCATCCTTCTGGTCACCTCAAACCATTCATCCTTCTGGTCACCTCACTCAAACCCTTCACCCTTCTGGTCATCTCACTAAAATCATTCACCCTTCTGGTCACCTCACTCAAACCATTCATCCTTCTGGTCACCTCAAACCATTCATCCTTCTGGTCACCTCAAACCATTCATCCTTCTGGCCACCTCAAACCATTCATCCTTCTGGTCACCTCCCTCAAACCATTCATTCTTCTGGTCACCTCAAACCATTCTTCACCCTTCTGTATCTCACTCAAACCATTCATCCTTCTGGTCACCTCACTCAAATCATTCATCCTTCTGGTCACCTCACTCAAACCATTCATCCTTCTGGCCACCTCCCTCAAACCATTCATCATTCTGGTCACCTCAAACCATTCACCCTTCTGGTCACCTCACTCAAATCATTCACCCTTCTGGTCATCTCAAACCATTCATCTTTCTGGCGACCTCCCTCAAACCATTCATCCTTCTGGTCACCTCACTCAAACCATTTATCCTTCTGGTCACCTCACTCAAACCATTCATCCTTCTGGTCACCTCACTCAAACCATTCATCTTTCTGGTCATCTCCATCAAACCATTCATCCTTCTGGTCAAATCAAACCATTCATGATTCTGGTCACCTCACTCAAACCATTTATCCTTCTGGTCACCTCACTCAAACCATTCATCCTTCTTGTCACCTCACTCAAACGATTCATCCTTCTGGTCACCTCACTCAAACCATTCATCCTTCTGGTCACCTCAATCAAACTATTCATCTTTCTGGTCACCTCACTCAAACCATTTATCCTTCTGGTCACCTCACTCAAACCATTCACCCCTCTGGTCACCTCAAACCATTCATCCTTCTGGTCACCTCAATCAAACTATTCATCTTTCTGGTCACCTCACTCAAACCATTCATCCTTCTGGTCACCTCAAACCATTCATCCTTCTGGTCACCTCACTCAAACTATTCATCCTTCATGGAGAGATGGCAAGCATGGAGAGATGACGGGCATGGAGAGATGACAAGAATGGACAGATGACATGCATGGAGAGCAGTCGACAGCAAGTGTTCTTGGCGGTACACAGGGGGAGACCACTTCATGTGAACACAACATGTCATCATCCACATCCACAATGCTGAAACGTCTTCGCAACGACGACAATTCTTGGTAGAAAACAGAAGAGAACAGAAAATAACAGCAGAGAAGAGATAAGAAGAGAAGAGAAGAGAACAGCAGAGAAGAGAACAGAAGAGAATAGAACATAAAATAACAGAATTGAACAAAATAGAACAGAAAAGAACAGAATAGAAAATAATAGAACAGAACATAACAGAAACAAAATGAACATAATAAAACATAACAGAATAGAATAGAATGCAGAGAACAGAATAGAATAGAATGCAGAGAACAGAATATAATATTTGAGAACATAATAGAATATATGAGAATCAAATCAAATAGAACAAAACAGAAGAGAATAGAACCCTCGAAATGTTGAGTCTCAAGAAACTGCCACGGGAGAGATCTCACGGGATGAAAGCGGGATCTGCCAGTAGCCCAATCTCTTAATCTTGGTATTCAATCTAGCACGTATGTCTGATGCCAGGTAGCCGAATGCTGAGTAAACTCTTTTCACTCTTTTGCTTTTAGAGTGCCATGTTTGACCCAGGGCCTGCTTCTGGCCACCTCTCAAACACAACCTTGGTTGCCTGCGGGAACGTCTGAGGTTGTAGGGCCGCCAGGACGTCACTCTACGTGTCCATCTTTTGTTCGGCATGTCCATCACGTGGCCGGCAAGTCTGCATTTCCGTAACAGCGCGACATCTTTGGTGTCAGAGAAGGAAGTTCGACTTCTGATCTCTACGTTGGGGATTTGGTCTCGAAGGGAAATCTTCAATGTTCTTCGCTCCATCGCTTGTTGGGGATTTGGTCTCGAAGGGAAATCTTCAATGTTCTTCGCTCCATCGCTTGTTGGGGGTTTGGTCTCGAAGGGAAATCTTCAATGTTCTTCGCTCCATCGCTCATTGGGGGTTTGGTCTCGAAAGGAAATCTTCAGTGTTCTTCGCTCCATCGCTTGTTGGGGGTTTGGTCTCGAAGGGAAATCTTCAATGTTCTTCGCTCCATCGCTTGTTGGGTGTTTGGTCTCGAAGGGAAATCTTCAATGTTCTTCGCTCCATCGCTTGTTGGGGGTCTGGTCTCGAAGGGAAATCTTCAGTGTTCTTCGCTCCATCGCTTGTTGGGTGTTTGGTCTCGAAGGGAAATCTTCAATGTTCTTCGCTCCATCGCTTGTTGGGGGTTTGGTCTCGAAGGGAAATCTTCAATGTTCTTCGCTCCATCGCTTGTTAGGTGTTTGGTCTCGAAGGGAAATCTTCAATGTTCTTCGCTCCATCGCTTGTTGGGGGTTTGGTCTCGAAGGGAAATCTTCAGTGTTCTTCGCTCCCTCGCTTGTTGGGGGTTTGGTCTCGAAGGGAAATCTTCAATGTTCTTCGCTCCATCGCTTGCTGGGGGTTTGGTCTCGAAGGGAAATCTTCAATGTTCTTCGCTCCATCGCTAGTTGGGCAACGAGGAGTCTATCTGCATCAGCTTTTCGTAGCTTCCACACTCTCTGCTCTTCTTCGACAGATCTCCCTATTTATCGATTGAGAGATCGTGATCTCTTGGCAGAAGTAGGTATTCGAATTTACGTTTTCCGCAGGACAATTTTCAAGGCGATAGCTGCTCTTGGGCAGACAATGTTGAGCATGGATTGAGTTTTCTTTTTATTAATTTGTAGGCTAACTGCATCATAGCCTCTACCCAGCTGATGTTTGCTGCCATGTTGATGGATGCATCATAGCCCCTACCCAGCTGATGTTTGCTGACATGTTGATGGATGCATCTTAGCCTCTACCCATCTGATGTTTGCTGACATGTTGATGGATGCATTCAAGGGCATTGGTGCTGGAGTCAGCTATCGCCTGGACGGGGAGATCTCCAATCTAAGGAGACTGCAGGTAAGAACAAGAACAAGAACAAGAACAAGAACAAGAACAAGAACAAGAACAAGAACAAGAACAAGAACAAGAACAAGAACAAGAACAAGAACAAGAACAAGAACAAGAACATATCAACTTTTCTTTGCTGAGTACTGCTCTATCAATACCAATTCAGAGACTGACATGTTTGCAGCGGCTTGCCATAACTTTGGTCTCACCATTTCTACCAGTAAGGCTGAAGTGTTGCCCCAAGCAGCCCCAAGAACTGAGCACAGAGAGCCATCTATCTCCATCAATGGTCAGAAGTTGCAGTCGGTGGAACCCTTGTTATACCTTGGCCGCCCACTCTCCAGGTCCAAATTGATGATGAAGTACACTCGAGAATTGCAAAAGCACGTGTAGCATTTGGAGAACCAACTCAGTTTGGGACCGGAAATAAATGACGCTTGTAACCAAATTGAAGGTTTGTCGTCCTGCCAACTCTTCTGTACGTCTGTGAAACTTGGAGATTGACCGCTTCCATCCGGGCTGCCTAAAGAAACTGCTGAACATCAAATGACAAGATAGGATCACATATTTAGAAGTTCTTTCGCGTGCTGGTATGACAATCGCCCACACAACACTGTAAAATTCGCAGCTTAGATGAGCTTGTCATGATGTCCATATGACAGATGGACTTGTCATGTTGTCCGCATGACAGATGAACTTGTCATGTTGTCCGCATGACAGATGGACTTGTCATGTTGTCCGCATGACAGATGGACTTGTCATGTTGTCCGCATGACAGATGAACTTGTCATGTTGTCCGCATGACAGATGGACTTGTCATGTTGTCTGCATGACAGATGGACTTGTCATGTTGTCCGCATGACAGATGTACTTGTCATGTTGTCGGCATGACAGATGGACTTGTCATGTTGTCCGCATTACAGATGAACGTGTCATGGTTTCTGCATGACCATTTACTTGTCATTTTGTCCGCATGACAAATGAACTTGTCATGTTGTCCGCATGACAGATGGACTTGTCATGTTGTCCGCATGACAGATGGACTTGTCATGTTGTCCGCATGATAGATGGACGTGTCATGTTGTCCGCATGAGAGATGGACTTGTCATGTTGTCCGTATGACAGATGGACTTGTCATGTTGTCCGCATGACAGATGTACTTGTCATGTTGTCCGCATGACAGATGGACTTGTCATGTTGTCCGCATTACAGATGAACTTGTCATGTTGTCCGCATGACAGATGAACTTGTCATGTTATCCACATGACAGATTGACTTGTCATGTTGTCTGCATGACAGATAAGTAGCTTTAAAAACAAATATTGCATGGTGAGCTGGAGTCAGACAAGCTCGATCGTTATGGCCGAGTAAAACGTTTCAAAGACACTCTGAAAGCCTCACCCAAGAACTGCGACTTTGACCCTGATAATTTAGAGATCTTTGCTGCTGATTGCTCTGCATTGTGCAGTCAAATCTCTCCCCGCACGCGCATATGAAGCAGACACTTCTTCTTCATCCTCTTCTTCATCGTACGCAGTCAGACGTCAACCTTTATTTTTTCGAAAAAAGCAGCGGTCATCCTGAGGCTGTGACACTGCCATAGAGCTTGTCTAGTGTTGCCACTGGTGATGGCCACATCTGCTCTCGCTGATCCTCGTATGTCGGGCAGTTTTGCAACAGATGCTCAGCGGTCATTTTCCCGGTACCACACAGACATTCGTCGGTACCACCTATCTTCAATTTGTTGAATAGGTGGTACCTCAGTCTATTGTGGCCAGTGCGAAGTCTGAAGACCACGACCTGCTCTTTTCTGTTCAACTGGTAATAGGCATCGTTTTTTGTGTAGCCAGTATATTCGGTTTCCCATTTGGTCATGTATCTAACTCTAATAAGGCGTTTTGACTCTTCGTATGTCATACTAGTATCTGGTTGTGATAGTCTTGCACCTTCTTTTGCCAGTCTGTCTGCCTCCTCGTTGCCTTGGAGGTTGCAGTGGGATGGAACCCACTGTACCACTACCCTTTTTGGTGCGGACTGCTGGCATAGTTGACAGAGTACTGCTCTTAAATCATTAAGTTCAGTATTTTTCTGGCTTTTTAGTGCTGTGACTACGGCCAAGGCATCTGTAAGCAGGACTATATCATCAGTGCCTCTGCCTCCGCTCTGAAATTGCTTGTGTATTTTCCAGTAGCAAATGACAGTGTTATTTTTCTGACTATTGGTAGGTTCAGGAATGCTCCTGCCCCTCCGTTCTGTGTTGTATTTGTTACAGAATCGTCGGTGTATGCATAGGTCCAGTCCATGCTTGGGTAGTTTTTCGTTATGTAGCTCAGGGTAGTATCTCTTTTTTCTTTTTCAGTCTGGCAGTTTTTGTTTACCATACCTGGTATATTTTCTACCACCTCTGGAAATATATGCTGCCTCCAGGTAGGTTTTCGTACAGTAGGGATGGGCTTTGGTGTTGTTAGTGAGTTCATGGGGTCTTCGTGCATCTTTTCTTTGGCTATTTCTGCAAAGTTTCTCCGCTTTAGTTTCCCATTTCCGAAATTGTTTAGTCTCTGGTGCATTGGATGGTCAGTCAGTCTTCTGAGTTTCTCTGCTTGCTGCTGGGCTTTGCAATCTCTTATGTCGGTCATGGATTGCAGTTTTGTAATTTTTTCAAGTTCTACAATTGGCGTTGACTTCATGCCTCCTGTTATAACTCTCATGGCTTGGTTTTGGAGTTTGATAATTTTATCGAAGTTCGCCTTTGCTGCTGTTGTCCATGCCGCAATGCCATACTCGAGAACTTTTCTAACTCTTCCAGTGTAGTTTCTTTAGTATACTTTCGTCTTCTCCCCAGCTTGTGCCAGCAAGTTTCCTCATGATTGCCATTCTTTCTCTGGCTCTCATTCGGTTTCTCTCGATCTGACTTTTCCATGTCCTGCGCCGATCAAATGTGATTCCCAGGTAGTTTGGGTTGTCGTTTAGCTGCAGGTATTTGCCGTTAAGACTTAATTTGGTGTTTTGGGGTTTGTTTGATAGCGAGAATATTGTACATGTCGTTTTTTCCTCGTTTATTTTGACCAGCCATGAGTTTGCCCACTCTTCCAGCGATGTTAGGGCCTGCTGCATCCGATTTCTTGCTATGGTGAGATTCTTTTCAGAGGTCCACATAGCCAGATCGTCTGCGAACATTGAGCTATGGACTCTTCTTGGTATATTCTCTGTTATGTTATTTATATACATCAGGAAGAGTGTGGGTGACAGTACTCCCCCTTGGGCTACTCCCTGCTCAAGTGTCACCTTTTTGCTCACCTTCCCTTGTACTTGAACTCTGGCCGTTCTGTTTTTGAGGTAGTGACTGATCCATTTGTACATTTTCCCATAAACTTAATTTCTTCTTAGCTTGACTCTTTCCAGACTTTGTCAAATGCCTTTTCCAGGTCCACCAGAACCGCTACTGTGTGTTTCTGTTCCTGGTAGGCATCTTCTATTTCCTGGGCTATGAGGATGACCTGGTCCTCAGTGGATCTGTGCTGTCTAAAGCCGGCTTGCTGTGGAATTAGTATGTGTTTTTCTTCTAGATGCCACATCAGTCTGGTGTTTATTATACGTTCGATCAGTTTGCCTACGCAGCTCAGTAGGCTGATAGGCCTGTATCCATTTGGATCTGTTTTGTCTTTTCCTTTCTTTGGTACTGGTACAAGTACTGCGTCTTTCCATGCCTGGGGTACAATACCCCTTTTCCAGCTTTGGTTCAGGACTGATAGCAGTTTCCTCTTTGCTGTTTGGCCAAGCCCCATCAGCATTTCGTTTGTTATCCCGTCTTTTCCGGGAGATTTCCTTTTCTTTAAAGTTCTCATGGCCTCTTCCATTCCATTCATTGTTAATTTTGCCATCATATGCTCTTTTGGTGCCATATTGATAGCTTGATTGTAATTTGTTTGTTTGATGGAGTTTCGTCATTCATGGCTCTGACTATCTTCCATAGTTTGTTCCCCTCTTTGTCTAAAT
The DNA here is from genome assembly GCA_036924085.1 of Ariolimax columbianus. Classification (NCBI taxonomy): domain Eukaryota; kingdom Metazoa; phylum Mollusca; class Gastropoda; order Stylommatophora; family Arionidae; genus Ariolimax; species Ariolimax columbianus. Next base: position 92,837 of record JAVGWX010000009.1, read on the forward strand.
TGAGGCTTTCTGTTTTGTTTTTCCAGCTTTCTCTTGCTGTTTGGTTTAGAGTGTATTTGTATTTCGCCGTGGCAGCTTTGAGGGCGATATTTGCCTCCATAGATTGTTCTCGCTCTGCCATGTTCCTAGCATTTGTGACTGCGTCTTCCGCTTTCTGCAAATCATCATTCCAATAGGGCTTATAATTTTTCCTTGCCCCTCTTGGGATGGTTTCAGTGGCAGCTTGCATTATTGCTTTGCTTAGGCTTTCCACCACGAGCAGACACGAATCAAGGAAGCTGCACGAGCGACACGAGAGGCAAGCGATGAGTTGTCTCCGTCTGACGTCAGACAGTGCTTCTCTACCCTCAGTGTGACAGACGCTTTCAGGCTCGGATTGGTTTGATCAGCCACTTACGAACCCACTCCAGGATTGAGAAATGACAATGTGATCCTCTACGGAAACGTTGGACAATAACAACAACAATAGGACAACTGCAACGCTTGCTCGGTTGAACGTATTCAGGCTGTTCTTCGCTTCTCTGCCGCTGCGGTTGAGGATGACCATACAGCTGTCCCTTCAGTCTAACCATATTTGTGTGTTCCCATTTAATGTATCTTATTTCATTCCACATACAACATAAAAATGTATTGGCAATGTTCAACAGTAAATTTAATAAAAAAAATTTTTGCGTTCGCACTTTTTCTCTATTTCCAAGTTTTTATTTTGCGCCTCTCGGCCCCGCTCATCCGATCTCAGCATCCATTTTATGTAAGGTTCTGCTTCCCCTTGCGATTTCTAAGAGTTTGCTTCTCCGGGGTAACGGCCGGTGCTGTGATGGGGGATCGAGCCCAGCACCATCTGGTTGTGAGCAGTGTCACTTAGCCCACGCCGTTCCCATTCAATTTACTAAATCATTGTAGTCAAACACAGAGAACATAGTTGATTAATTATGTAATGTAACAGCAGATTAACAGGTCCCTGTCTCCACTGGTCGGTCTCTAGCTCCACTGGTCGGTCTCTACCTCCACTGGTCAGTCTCTGCCTCTACTGGTCGGTCTCTGCCTCCCACTGACGGTCTCTGCCTCCACTGATCAGTCTCTGCCTCCACTGGTCAGTCTCTGCCTCCACTGGTCGGTCTCTACCTCCACTGGTCGGTCTCTACCTCCACTGGTCGGTCTCTACCTCCACTGGTCGGTCTCTACCTCCACTGGTCAGTCTCTACCTCCACTTGTCGGTCTCTACCTCCACTGGTCGGTCTCTACCTCCACTGGTCAGTCTCTGCCTCCTACTGACGGTCTCTGCCTCCCACTGACGGTCTCTGCCTCCACTGATCAGTCTCTGCCTCCACTGGTCAGTCTCTGCCTCCACTGGTCAGTCTCTGCCTCCTACTGACCAGTCTATCTAATTCTTCCCTCCTGAAGTCTTAGCAACTTTAGTGGCTATCTTGTCACCCTGTCAATCTAAAGTGACAGCCTGACGCCAACCTTTGTCCCCCTCAATGTCTCTAGCGCCTTTTTGTGACTCTAGTTAATACAGCAAATGTGCTGGACCCGCATCTCCACCATTCGTGACAACTCTCCAAATATTACAGAAGACATTGTGCTCGAATTACTAGTTAAAAATATTCTACATTGGCAATGAATGCGCGACGTGCGTAACCTTTGTTTGAACTGTTCCTACCTGAGTTAAAATATCTTATTATTATCGAAGCTAATTTCGGCTCTCCCAGAAAAAGTTGCTAGCCCCAACTCCTCTGCTCTCTATGGAACTGTTACACCGCCCACAACCACTACCCACCCCCGGCCCCCTTACCACCCACAACCACTACTCTCCTCCAACCCCCTTACCACCCACAACCACTACTCTCTGTCCGTCAACAACTGCCAACTAAATAAATGTAAAAAAAAACAACAAGTTAGACTTCATTAAAATGTTTGGTTGAATGTAAGGTTAAATATAAGGTTAAATGTAAGGCTGAATGTAAGGCTGGCTGAATGTAAGGCTGAATGTAAGGGTGAATGTAAGGTAGAACGTAAGTCGCCTTTCGTAACAAATATTGTAAGACGTAAGACTGGATGAAACAACTTCCAAACATTTGTTGTGATACAGGGAGCTATCGAGGAATAAACTTGTTTTCCCCGAAGTGAAGGTCTTCTCACCACGAATAATGAGGAAAGCGGAACAAGAACAAAAGAAGCGGAGAGTGAAAGAAAGTTAATGAGTTCAGCAATGCAAAAAGAAAGAACAATTCCAGTGCATACATTAACCATGATTTGGCATTAATACACAATTCGACTTTCCGATCCGGGCATTGGAAACCATTGACTTGGTATTCACGTAACTCTCAAACCATAAACTAAAGCATCGAGCAGCGATATCCCCGCAGAGAATACCGTTGACAAGGCAAGAGGCATTGATTTTTTATTGCGTCTTTGATTCCAGTCGATGTAGCCGCGAGTTGCGGGTGCTGCTTGGCACTGTAGCCTTGGGATTTAATCAATTGGTGCACTTCCGAAAGCGCTGACCTGAGATCATGAAGATGTTGAGTCAAGAGGGTATTGATCTATTTCAACTCTGGCCCAAATCAAAAACAATTTCCATTTTTGTTTTCCACACGACTAACAACTTGCGACCCGTCACCAGAAAACCCGGTTTACTGGTACACAATGTCAAGAATATCTATGAAAACATGGATGGGTGGATAAGTGGTGGACAATTGGTGGATAGAACGAAAATAATTGATGGATAATGGGTTGATAGAAGGTGGTTAATGTGTTGATAGAAGGTGGTTAATGGATTGATATAAGGTGGTTAATGGATTGATAGAAGGTGATTAATGGATTGATAGAAGGTGGTTAATGGATTGATAGAAGGTGGTTAATGATTTGATAGAAGGGGGTTAACGGGGTGATAAAAGGTGGTAAATGTGTTGATAGAAGGTGGTTAATGGGGTGATAAAAGGTGGTTAATGGGTTGATGGCAAGATCGTGTCACTGACATCGAGGTTCTCTCGAGGGCTAACATGCCCAGCATCCATGCACTGCTAGAAAAAGCACGACTAGGATGGGCCGGACACCTCGTCCGTTTGTCAGACGAGCGGCTCCCAAAGAAGCTTCTCTACGGCGAGCTGAGAGAGGGATGGCGCGAGAGAGGGCGCCCAAAGAAAAGTTTTAAAGACGGTCTGAAGGACTCACTAAAAAGTTGCCAGATAGACATCGACACCTGGAATGTCTTGCGCAAAACAGATCTGACTGGAGAAGCGCAGTCAAATCGGGTGTAGCTGCCGGTGAAGACGACCGTGTTGTGAAAGACCAGAGCAGACGCGAGACGCGGAAATTCCGAGCAGCGGGAACACCATCCCCTTCTACAAACCTCGTGTGCCCGATATGTAGCAGATGTTTTCGTGCTCGCATTGGCCTGTTCAGCCACATGCGCACCCACACCCAACAGGGAAATCTGTAACAAGGATGATGTCGGCGGTCCTCATCGACAACGATGGACAGCTATTATTATTAGAAGGTGGTTTATGGGGTGATAAAAAGTGGTTAATGGGTTGATAGAGGGTGGTTTATGAGGTGATATAAGGTGATTAATGCGGTGATAGAAGGTGGTTAATGGGTTGATAGAAGGTGGTTAATGGGGTGATAGAAGGTGGTTAATGGGTTGATAGAAGGTGGTTAATGGGGTGATAGAAGGTGGTTAATGGGGTGATATAAGGTGGTTAATGGGGTGATAGAAGGTGGTTAATGGAGTGATATAAGGTGGTTAATGGGTTGATAGAAGGTAGTTAATGGGTTGATAGAAGTTTGTTAATGCGGTGATAAAAGGTGGTTAATGGGTTGATAGAATGTGGTTAATGGGGCGATATAAGGTGGTTAATGTGTTGATAGAAGGTGGTTAATGGGTGATATAAGGTGGTTAATGGGTTGATAGAAGGTGGTTAATGGGTTGATAGAAGGTGGTTAATGGGTTGATAGAAGGTGGTTAATGGGTTGAATAATGTCTTTAAAATGTGGAACTAAACATGTTGTTGTTGATATTACTGTAGTTGCTATGAATTCAGCAGCACTGGAGCTCTCACCCTTAAACTCAATTTCATGTTATGGTTTCTGCACGTGTTTGACAATGTCAATCAAGGTCATATGAACATACTGACCGAGACTTTGACCTCACTTTCGTGCAGTTCTCCTGGAAACAGGTTTCGTGTGTAGCAGACGGTCTGTTGTTATTCTCTAACTATATTAATTTACCCTCACTCCAACAGATTTCAGAGACACGAGTTTAAAACAAAGAAATTCTGGATTTCTAAACGGCACACATTTTTCTTCCCCCCCCCCCCCCCCCTTCTATCACACAGCTGACTTACACACCCCTACTTTGTGGCTTTCATATGATTTAAACTACAGCTAATCCTATTACTAACACACTCCTACTTGATGGATTTCAAATGATTTACAGCTAATCCTATAACTAACACACCCCTACTTGGTGGCTTTCGTATGATTTAAACAACAGCTAATCCTATTACTAACACACCCCTACTTGGTGGCTTTCATATGATTTACAGCTAATCCTATAACTAACACACTCCTACTTGATGGATTTCAAATGATTTACAGCTAATCCTATAACTAACACACCCCTACTTGGTGGCTTTCATATGATTTACAGCTAATCCTATAACTAACACACTCCTACTTGGTGGCTTTCATATGATTTTAACTTCAGCTAATCCTATTACTATTATCGCTATTTTCACATATTTTCAACAGATTATCTCCCCTTGTTTTGCCTGCTGTAAGTATATATGAAAGGGAAAACCAAACTCTTGTGGGACTGCCACTGATTTCAACCAGGTGGTCATGATTGACTCCGTTCTGTTTGACGACTGTAGATCACCGTGGTATTGAAGACTAGATCACCGTGGTATTGAAGACTAGAACATTGTGGAATTGAAGACTAGAACACCGTGGTATTGAAGACTAGAACATTGTGGAATTGAAGACTAGATCATTGTGGTATTAAAGACTAGATCATTGTGGTATTGAAGACTAGATCATTGTGGTATTGAAGACTAGATCATTGTAGTATTGAAGACTAGATCATTGTGGTATTGAAGACTAGATCATTGTGGTATTGAAGACTAGATCATTGTAGTATTGAAGACTAGATCATTGTGGTATTGAAGACTAGATCATTGTGGTATTGAAGACTAGATCATTGTGGTATTGAAGACTAGATCATTGTGGTATTGAAGACTAGATATATTTACCATTATGGATACTAAGTAAACTATATATGCGTGTGGGTGTGTGTGTGGTTGTGTGTGTGTCTGTGTGTGTGTGTGTGTGGGTGTGTGTGTGGGTGTGGGTGTGTGTGCGTGTTGGTATGTGTGTGGGTGTGTGCGTGTGTGTGTGGGTGTGTGTGTTGGTGTGTGTGTGTGCGTGTGGATGTGTGTGTGGGTGTGTGTGTGGGTGTGGGTGTGTGTGTGGGTGTGTGTGGGTGTGTGGGTGTGTGTATGTGAGTGTGTGGGTGTGTGTGTGGGTGTGTGTATGTGGGTGTGTGTGTGGGCGTGTGTGCGTGTGTGGGTGGGTATGTGTGAGTGGGGGTGGGTGTGTGTGGGTGTGTGTGTGGGTGTGTGTGTGTGGGTGGGTGTGTGTGCGTGTATGGGTGTGGGTGTGTGTGTCTATGTGTGGGTGTGTGCGTGTGTGGGTGTGTGTGTGTGGGTGTGCGTGTGGGTGTGTGTGTGTGTGGGTGTGTGTGGGTGTGTGTGTGTGTGTGGGTGTGCGTGTGTGGGTGGGTTTGTGTGAGTGGGGGTGGGTGTGTGTGGGTGTGTGTGTGTGTGGGTGTGCGTGTGGGTGTGTGTGTGTGTGGGTGTGGGTGTCTCTCTGTTTCCCATGACCCATGTGTTTTTCTCAAAGGTTCTTGTTACTTTTTGAAGAGTGACCGTCAAGGGATACACACTGGAAGAGTTTGTGCAGGCAAATGGTGGCTTGCTCGTCGTTTACATCAAGGTTGGAATAAATGGCAGCTAACTAAATGTGGATTACCGTGTGGTTTAACATGTGGATTAACGTGTGGATTAACATGTGGATTAACTTATGGATTAACATGTGGATTAACTTATGGATTAACATATGGATTAACTTATAGATAAACATATGGATTAACCTATGGATTAACTTATGGATTAACATTTGGATTAACTTATGTATTAACATATGGATTAACTTATGGATTAACTTATGGATTTCAAGTAGAATTAGGAATTTATTAAACCCTAATATAAATATTTTCGTGGATTAAAAAATCTGTTATATTTAGATTTGAAAAAACATGTTATTTTTAGATTCAATCTGTCCTCGACCTTTGACACTTCGCATTTCGCCGATTCGCACTTTCGTCAGATTATAAAATATGAAGACTTTTTAAAAATTTCGCCACTTTGTCGCTATTTCATAATCGCATTTCGCCACTTTATCGCTATTTCATAATCGCATTTCGCCACTTTATCGCTATTTCATAATCGCATTTCGCCATCTTGTTTTTAGCTTCAGTGATTTAAAATAAATTGTTAAGTATGCACTGCTTAAAAAAAATGCAAACTCATTGAATCTCTAATACTTGTGATTATACATCTACTTATTTATGAGATTATAATGATTAAACTCTTCATAGCAGATTATTGTAGTAATATTATACTGTAAAAGGTGAGAGTTTTCACATCATGGAGCTTAACTGTTGTCACAAGAGTAAAACATCGGGTTCTCGATTTACAAGACAAGCTAGGGGCTCTCGCACTGAACATCTGGAATAGGCCGCATCTAGGCGTACCTCGCACCGTACATCTGAAATAGGCCGCATCTAGGCGTACCTCGTACTGAACATCTGAAATAGGCCCCATCTAAGGGTACCTCACACTGAACATCTGAAATAGGCCGCATCTAGGCGTACCTCGCACTGAACATCTGAAATAGGCCCCATCTAAGGGTACCTCACACTGAACATCTGGAATAGGCCGCATCTAGGCGTACCTCGCACTACAACCGGTACAGTTATAGAAGACAAAGCTTAAGTATTAGAGGACATTACAAATGTCATGCCAGTCCACACCAACCTTATAACAAGGAATTTAATTGGTGAGACGGAACAATTGTAATGATTGAAGGCCAAGTGAGTCACCATTCCTCCAAGTCAAGGTCTGGTTCAGGCAAAATGTCTAAACTTTAATTCATAAAATGAAGACTGTAAAAGGACATTTGGAACTAGCTTGGACTGTTTGGACACTTTTAAGGAAAGGCAACATTTACAAAATATGGCAGTGCAGGGAGACGCAGCCAGCACAGAGACTGCGTGACAGAGCTTCCTCACTCTTATCATGTTTTTCTGACACATCTATAACAGACCTACCTGACTAAGTCTTTGAGTCACACATCTATAACAGACCTACCTGACTAAGTCTTTGAGTCACACATCTATAACAGACCTACCTGACTAAGTCTTTGAGTCACACATCTATAACAGACCTACCTGACTAAGTCTTTGAGTCACACATCTATAACAGACCTACCTGACTAAGTCTTTGAGTCACACATCTATAACAGACCTACCTGACTAAGTCTTTGAGTCACACATCTATAACAGACCCACCACCTAAGTCTTGGAGTCACACATCTGTAATAGACCTACCACTTGACTAAGTCTTTGAGTCATACATCTATAACAGACCTACCACCACCTAAGTCTTGGAGTCACACATCCATAACTATCACCTTACACTGTACATAAATGTTTATTACACGTTCCCCAATATTACTTCTTCATCTTCTTCTTCCTCATTCGTTTTCAATCTCCTGCTACCAAGTCGTCAACGTTCTCAATCTCCCGCTACCAAGTCCTGAACGTTCTCAATCTCCCGCTACCAAGCCCTGAACGTTCTCAATCTCCCGCTACCAAGCCCTGAACGTTTTCAATCTCCCGCTACCAAGCCCTGAACGCTCTCAATCTTCCGCTACCAAGCCCTGAACGTTCTCAATCTCCCACTACCAAGCCCTGAACGCTCTCAATCTTCCGCTACCAAGCCCTGAACGTTCTCAATCTCCCGCTACCAAGCCCTGAACGTTTTCAATCTCCCGCTACCAAGCCCTGAACGCTCTCAATCTTCCGCTACCAAGCCCTGAACGTTCTCAATCTCCCACTACCAAGCCCTGAACGTTCTCAATCTCCCGCTACCAAGCCCTGAACGTTCTCAATCTCCCGCTACCAAGCCCTGAACGTTCTCGATCTCCCGCTACCAAGCCCTGAACGTTCACGATCTCCCGCTACCAAGCACTTAAAAGGGCTTCGCAAGTACAAGGATATAGTCCGGAGAACGGAATCTCACGGGTCGTTGTTTACAACTTGACTGCGATATTTGAACTTTTCAGTTCGACACATCGGACATAAACAGGCATTTTTGAATGCCGGGTTATTCTTCCCTCTTCGATCCCTTCTCCTTAGCCAGTCTGCCATGTTGCAGCCTGTTATCCAGAATGACCGCGTGTTGGTGTAGACTATTGCTAAGCTCACGCAACTTCATCCAGCTCCCAGCTGACGTTCTTATCATTCACCAGAATGGCCAACTCAGGATTGATTGTTCTCTCTGATCGAGGAGAGCTTGCACTAACTTCTCAGGATCTTTCGTTTAGTCAATCAATCAGGATTCATGTCGCTTCTAACCTTCCCTACATGCTTGCCTGGTAATGGAACGTTCTTGTTCTTGAATGCTATTTATCGCGCCATTTTGTACACGGCTGTCTGTTATACCATTATGTACAGGGCTGTCTGTTATACCATTATGTACACGACTGTCTGTCATACCATTTTGTACACGGCTGTCTGTTATACCATTTTGTACACGGCTGTCTGTCATACCATTATGTACACAACTGTCTATCATAACATTATGTACACGGCTGTCTGTCATACCATTTTGTACACGGCTGTCTGTCATACTATTATATACACGGCTGTCTGTCATACTATTATGTACACGGCTGTCTGTCATACTATTATGTACATTTCTGTCTGTCATACTATTATGTACACGACTATATGTCATACTATTATGTACATGGCTGTCTGTCATACTATTATGTACACGGCTGTCTGTCATACTATTATGTACACGACTGTGCTAATATCTATATACGCCTTGTTTTCTGGTTCATGTCAGATTTGTGCAACTTGCATCCTCTGAAGACTTGAAGATAAATCCGATCGATCTATGCTCAATAAATGATGATTAAATCAATACCGGAATGTCAGGTCACACGTCACTCCGATTGGCTACATATTGGGGAACACTCGCAGAAATCCACTTTACAACTGCGCAGCCATTCCTTGTGAAGTCTCCGCTTCTACTGGAAGAGGATGGATTTGATGAAAGTTTTGCTGCTGATCTTTTTGCTGCTGACAGACGTAGCCTTTGGCTTTCAGGGTAAATATTTTATCTTAAGATTTGTGATCAACAAAAAAGGTCAACACTTGTCATTTGTTTTAATCTCATTATTAAAACGCTTTCTTTCTTTGAAGTTTTCCTCTGAAGGTCTAGTAAATGTTAATTCTCCACTCTAGAACGTTTTCTTTGTTAAAACCCTTTATACATGTTCCTTCATCCTTCATCTCTAGAGATATTTTTCTTCTGTATGTCATCCAAATGGGTTGATTTGCTAGTTTACTTTATAACTCGGTTAAACAGCCACACAAGCAGTAACTTACTCAGCATGGTATGTATTTTAGTCAATAAAGCATTGTATATTCTATCTATATTTGGTCTATGAACCCCAGACACGGCGCATAAGGTAGAGCCAAGTGCTCCGGGTTACCACTTGTCCAAGTTCTTTTAAGTAGTTTAAACTCATAGTTGAGTCCTCTCTGATGGTCGTTCTGAGAAGTGTCTCTCTTTGCCTTCCCTCAAATGGCCTCCGCCAGTAGAAACTAGTGAGGCAAACATCTAAGCAACAACAACTTTGCTTCTGGACCCACCTAGCTGCCTCTAAGGGAGTCTGTTGCTGTTTACACTAAGCATGTTCTAGATGTATGTCCATCGATTTTTTTCTTATGGTGGTTAAAATCAAATTTCTGGTTGGTATTTTCTCTTATTAACTTATAAGTCTTGAATTATTCTCAGCTGGCATCTGGAAGAAAAACGAATACTAATTCCACAGCAAGCCGGCTTTAAACAGCACAGATCCACTGAGGACCAGGTCATCCTCATAGCCCAGGAAATAGAAGATGCCTACCAGGAACAGAAACACACAGTAGCTGTTTGGGTGGATCTGGAAAAGGCATTTGACAAAGTCTGGAAAGACGGACTTAGAGTCAAGCTAAGAAGAAGTGATGTTTGTGGGAAAATGTACAAGTGGATCAACCACTACCTTAAACAAAGAACGGCCAGAGTCCAAGTACAAGGGCAGATGAGCAAAAAGGTGACACTCGAGCAGGGAGTACCCCAAGGGAAAGTACTGTCACCCACACTCTTTCTGGTATATATAAACGACATTACAGAGAATTAACCAAGAAGAATCCATAGCTCAATGTTTGCAGACGATCTGGCTATGTGGTCCTCTGAAAAGAATCTCACCATAGCAAGAAATCGGATGCAGCAGGCCCTAACATCGCTGGAAGAGTGGGCGAACTCATGGCTGGTCAAAATAAACGAGGAGAAAACCACATGCACAATATTCTCGCTTTCAATAAAACCCCAAAATACCAAATTAAGTTTAAATGGCAAATTCCTGCAGCCAAACGACAACCCAACCTATCTGGGAGTCACATTTGATCGGCGCACGACATGGAAAAGTCAGATCGAGAGAAATGGAATGAGAGCCAGAGAAAGAATGGCAATCATGAGGAAACTTGCTGGCACAAGCTGGGGAGCAGACGAAGGCATACTAAAGAAACTGTACACTGGAAGAGTGAGACCAGTTCTCGAGTATGGCATTGCAGCATGGACAACAGCAGCAAAGGCGAACTTCGATAAAGTTAGCAAACTTCAAAACCAAGCCATGAGAGTTATAACAGGAGGCATGAAGTCAACGCCAAATGTAGAACTTGAAAAGATTACAAAACTGCAATCCATGACCGATAGAAGAGACTGCAGAGCCCAGCTGCAGTCAGAGAAACTCCGAAGACTGACTGACCATCCAATGCACCAGAGACTAAACAATTTGGGAAATGGGAAACTAAAGCGGAGAAACTTTGCAGAAATAGCCAAAGCAAAGATGCACGAAGATCCCATAAACGCACTAACAACACCAAAACCCATCACTACTGTACGAAAACCTACCTGGAGGCAGGATATATTTCCAGAGGTGGTAGAAAATATACCAGGTATTGGAAACAAAAACTGCCAGACTGAAAAAGAAAGGAGAGATACTACCCTAAGCTTTATATCGAAAAGGTACCCAAGCATGGACTGGACCCATGCATACACCGACGGTTCTGTATCAAACACTACACAGAACGGAGGGGCAGGAGCATTCCTGAACCTACCAAATGGCAGACAAATAACACTGTCATTCGCTACTGGTAAATACACAAGCAATTTCAGAGCGGAGGCAGTGGCACTGAGGGCGATAGTGGAAGAAATGGTGACACACAAAGAAAATGAAAGCCATATAGTCCTGCTTTCAGATGCTCTCGCCGTAGTCACAGCGCTAAAAAGCCAGAAAAACACTGAGCTTAATGACTTAAGAGCAGCACTCTGCAAACTGTGCCAGCAGTCCGCACCAAAAAGGGTAGTGGTACAGTGGGTCCCATCACACTGCAACATCCAAGGCAACGAGGAGGCAGACAGACTGGCAAAAGAAGGTGCAAGACTACAACAAACAGATACCAGTATGACGTACGAAGAGTCAAAACGGCTTATCAAAGCCAGATACATGACCAAATGGGAAACCGAACATACTGGTTACACCAAAAACGATGCCTATTACCAGTTGAACAGAAGAGAGCAGGTCGTTGTCTTTAGACTTCGCACTGGCCACAATAGACTGAGGGACCACCTATTCAACAAATTGAATATAGGTGGTACCGACGAATGCCCGTGCGGTACCGGTAAAATGACCGCTGAACATCTGCTGCAGAACTGCCCGACATACGAGGATCAGAGAGAGAAGATGTGGCCATCACCAGTGGAACTGCAAGACAAGCTCTATGGCAGCGGCCTCAGGATGACCGCCGCTTTTTTCAAAAAAATAATGGTTACTGTCTGACTGCGTACGAAGAAGAAGAAGAAGAAGAATTATTCTCAGCCAATGTTCAACAGTTTTCTAGGATATTTATTTTCACAAACATTCAGTTTATTTTGTTGGCGCTTTTGTCGTTTTCCAGTTTTTGCATCCATATGTTAGCACTGCCATTACGTTGTAGCTGACCAGCCTGATCCATTGATTCGAGTAGAGATGACTTTGTTGTATCTCCATCTTGTATCCTTTCATTTAACAAATAGGAGAATCTTTCAACATTTTCTTATTGTTCTCCATTCAACTTTGTATCAGCAACTTTGCTGGTAACATTCAGGACATTTGTCTTTGAGACGTTTACTGTTCTATCTGTTCTGCTAGGTGGCGTAAGAGATCCGACTTTTCTTGAGCTTCCTCAAAAGTTGAACTCACTAGAGCCATGTGTAAAATTGAAGTCCTCTAAAGTTTGATCGTCTGTCCATTGCTGTCTAAATGTTTGTCCATGACCTAATTTATAGCTATGCCAGATAACACAAGTGGCACAGTGCAACCATGTTTCAATTCTGTTTCTATGGAAACTCACTCAATTGTGTCTTATTGTGGATTATCGCACAACGTTTTTCTGTACTTTGGTGAGAAGCCATCTTTGTTGACCATTTTAATAAATGTTGGATGATGCAGATTATCAAATGCGTTCTGAAAGTCAATCAAGTTGATTTCAAGTGGGAATTGTACTTTCCTAGCGTCCTACTTTTCAGCATCGTTCTTGTTCAGGCACTGACAGAAGTGTTATTCATACTGGCAGATACACCGAAAATAGTGTTATCCATACTTGTCCAGACACTGACAGAAGTGTTATCCATGCTGGCACAATCACCGACAGAAGTGTTATCCATGCTTGTTCAGGCAGCGACAGAAGTATTATCCATCTTCTCCAGGAACCGACAGAAGCCTTAGCCATGCTGGCACAATCACCGACAGAAATGTTATCCATACTGGCACAATCACCGACAGACGTGTTATCCATACTGGCACAAGCACCGAAAGAAGTGTTATCCATCGTCTCCAGGAACCGACAGAAGTGTTATCCATACTGGCACAAGCACCGACAGAAGTGTTATCCATGCTGGCACAATCACCGACAGAAGTGTTATCCATACTGGCACAAGCACCGACATAAGTGTTATCCACCATCTCCAGGAACCGATAGAAGTGTTATCCATGCTGGCACAATCACCGACAGAAGTGTTAACCATGCTGGCACAATCGCCGACAGAAGTGTTATCCATGCTGGCACAATCACCGACATAAGTGTTATCCGTGCTGGCACAATCACCGACAGAAGTGTTATCCATGCTGGCACAATCACCGACAGAAGTGTTATCCATACTGGCACAAGCACCGACATAAGTGTTATCCACCGTCTCCAGGAACCGATAGAAGTGTTATCCATGCTGGCACAATCACCGACAGAAGTGTTAACCATGCTGGCACAATCACCGACATAAGTGTTATCCATGATGGCACAATCACCGACAGAAGTGTTATTCATTGCGGCGAGTGTTACCAGTGTCATCCTACATAACTGGTTGCTGTCTATAAAAACACTTCCACACCTGCTGTTCTATAAACACACTTCTACCCCGACTTTTCTATAAACACACTTCTACACCTGCTGTTCTATAAACACACTTCTACACCTGCTGTTCTATAAATACACTTCTACACCTGCAGTTCTATACACCCATTTTTACTCATCAGAGGAGTTTGCAATCAAGTGCGGAGTAAAACAAGGCTGTGTACTTGCTCCGACTGTTTTTGGACTATATGTCTCACTTCTCCTGAAGCATGCCTTCCGTGACCAGGATTGTGGTGTCTTCATTCATTCTCGCACATATGGTGGCCTATTCATTCATTCTCCAACTTGGGATCCTCAGTCAATAATAAACTCTCCCTGGACCAAGAGATCAATATCAGGATAGGAAAGGCAGCAACAACAATGAGCAGATTAACAAAAAGTGTCTGGGAGAACAAGAAGCTCACTGTTAAAACAAAAACACTTGTTTACCAGCCCTGTGCCCTCAGCACCCTTCTGTACGGCAGTGAGACATGGTCTACCTACATGCACCACGAGAGGCGGCTAAACAGCTACCACATGATGTGCCTGCGCAGAATCCTGGGGGTTGGGTGGAAAGACAAGATCACCAACGCAGAGGTGTTGGGAAGAATAGGCACGGTCACAATCTAGTCCATGCTTAGTCTTCGAAGGCTTCGCTGGCTGGGACACACTCGGAGGATGGATGATGGCAGAATACCAACGCATCTTCTCTATGGGGAATTACAGTTGGGGAAAAGGTGTCGGGGCCGGTCACTACTTCGGTACAAGGATGTATGCAAGCGGGATATGAATGACGTAGGCACCGATTTGGAATCATGGGAACAGGACGCCGTGGATCGTGTTACATGGAGGGGCAGGATTAAGCATGGAATACAGACAAAGGAGATACTGATTGCCGATAGGCCAAAGACTCAGAGTTTTAGGAGACACGCCACACCATGCGATGCCGCAAACGGTCCTGACTAACCTTGCACACTCCGTGGAAGACGCTTCTCTGCTCGGATTGGTCTTACGAGTCACATTCGTTACCGTCATGGACTGTAGTTGTATACCTTTTCAAAGTACAATTATTATCGTCTGACAGGAGGGAAAGAGGCAATATTAAAAAAACCTGACTGCTCTATAAACACATTTCTTCATCTCTTGGCTTGGCCAGCTTTGTTACCTACTTATTATCTACCCCTCTTCACCATCCACACTTCACCCTCCATACTTGTACCATCCATACTTCACCCTCAACACTCCACCATCCACACTTTACATCCACACTCCACCATTGACACTCCACCATACACACTCCAACATACACACTCCACCATCCACACTGCACAATTCACACTCTACCATTGACACTCCACCATCCAATCTCCACCATACACACTTTACCATCCCCACTCCACCATCCACACTTTACCCTCCACACTCCACCATACACACTCCAACATACACACTCCCCCATCCACACTGTACAATCCACACTTCTACACAACTGTGACTCGCTTACACCAACTCTTTGTAACAGAAACAACTTGTTTGTAGAACAAAAATGCGAAACAAACTTTTGCTGCCTTTTTCACATTCTATTTTGTTTATTCGCTTTGTAACTGATTGACATGGACGAACATATAACGCTGTCCCAAAGACTTTCATGTCCCCTGCCTACCCTTTGCTATCCATACGTTTGGTACCGTTAATTAGTTCCAGAATTCTATTTATTTGCCACTATCCCCGCACCTCTAGATACTGATGCTACTTATAACTTTATTTTGAGAGAGATTCCTTGAACTTTCAGTCAGAGAGCGATGACTCTCACTTCTCTACTGCTTGATTGTTGACTGTCAATTGTTACTGATTTAGCGATTGAACTGAACGAAGAACATTTAGCCTTTACTTGTGTCCCCTTCCTCCCTCCGAGCTTACTTCAGTCCATTGTACTAACCCACCACTTGTCTGCTCACCTTAACATTTCTTCCTCGTAACTTATTTATTTCCGTCTGGTCAATCATTATCTCCCAACTCCTTCTGTCTGTCTGTCCCTCTCTCTCTCTCTCTCTCTCTCTCTCTCTCTCTCTCTCTCTTCTCTGCTTCTCAATGATGCCTGGCCTTCTACTGTCCACTGCTGCTGTTGTTGAATGCTCACATAAGTAGGTGACTCTTCTGTGTGCCCTCAAAAAGACGTTAAGTGGCGGGTTTCTGTAGTTTTCCTCACATCCCGAGCGTGCTGATGAAGGTGGACTGGAGTCTTCCAGGCAGTTGTGCTATGCTTGGATTCCTCTGCGTGCCACTCACTACTGGGGGGATCACGTCAATCCCTCACCTCGTTAGCCAGGCTGCCATGAAAACACCCCGTGTCCAGAAAGGGCTACAAAGAAGCCAAGGTGAGGGTCTTGACCAGTATTTCTTGCCTGACCCTGACTAAAATTTTTGATCAGTATATTTTGCCTGACCAGTCGTTAGTCTTCCAGCCCACTGCCAGCTGTTAGTCGGACTTGCATAATCGGCTCTAGCCAATCACTGCCTTGCTCAGAGTCCGCCCGAGAACAAAGGACACCCGACTCAAGGCTACTGGAAACCCAATTCGTCAAAGTTTTTATCTCGGCGATCGCTCTGTTTCGAATGGAGGTTATATATTACTACATTCCCTAATCTACATAGCTCTGATCTATTTCTCTGTCCAGTGGTGCTCCCTCCAGAGTGGGGATCCCTCGGCACGGGTTTGTTACGTCTTTGTTCGCCTTTGGTCCTAATTTACATATTTGGGCCCCGGATATTCGTACATCAAAGGACAGGTTTTTACTGGTAAACACCTTGGTGGCGGTGATGGAACTTTTTAGTTCCGTAGCTATTAAGTCGGAAATCTGTTACACGTTCAGTCATTAGCACAAAAATATCACGATTTGTTCATTGTGGCGTTCAGTCAGCCATTTGCTTCTTTACTGTAGACATTTGAAACCTACTTCAGTTTGAACGCAGTGTGTTGAGTCAAGCGAATGGTCACGAGATGAATACTGAGATAGGAGAGGGGAGAGTGGAGCTGTAGATGAGAGGGTGGAGAGCCGAGCTGTAGATGAGTGGGTAGAGGGCCGAGCTGTAGATGAGAGGGTGGAGATACGAGCTGTCGTAGATGAGAGGGTGGAGAGCCGAGCTGTAGACGAGAGGGTGGAGAGCCGAGCTATCGTAGATGAGAGGGTGAAGAGCCGAGCTGTAGATGAGAGGGTGGAGAGCCGAGCTGTAGATGAGAGGGTGGAGAGCCAAGCTGTCGTAGATGAGAGGGTGGAGAGCCGAGCTGTCGTAGATGAGAGGGTGGAGAGCCTAGCTGTAGATGAGAGGATGGAGAGCCAAGCTGTCTTAGATGAGAGGGTGGAGAGCCGAGCTGTCGTAGGTGAGAGGGTGGAGAGCCGAGCTGTAGATGAGAGGGTGGAGAGCTGAGCTATAGATGAGAGGATGGAGAGCCGAGCTGTCGTAGATGAAAGGGTGGAAAGCCGAGCTGTAGATGAGAGGGTGGAGAGCCGAGCTGTCGTAGATGAGAGGGTGGAGAGCCGAGCTGTCGAAGATGAGAAAATGGAGAGCCGAGCTGTCGAAGATGAGAAAATGGAGAGCCGAGCTGTCGTAGATGAGAGGATGGAGAGCCGGGCTGTCATAGATGAGAGGATGGAAAGTCGAGCTGTCTTAGATGAGAGGGTGGAGAGCCGAGCTGTAGATGAGAGGGTGGAGAGCCGAGCCACTCTAGAAGCCATTCGTGCTGAACCTTGATGGTGTTTCTCTTGTAGCAGGTATCCTCCAGGTAAGCACTGAAGAAAGTGAATCTTGCTCCTTTTTGCTGGAGCGCAACGCTTGGTTTTTCATATGTCACCCCCATCTTTTTGACCAGGCTGCTGTAGCACAACTGTACACGAGAATATAAGGATGGGGGTGGGGTGGGGGGAGGGCTTTTATTAAGTATGTTTGACCTGACCCAGAAGCCAGTCCTGGTCTCCACACTGTACATCCACTGTTGACAAAATCTTTGTTCCACACAATGTAAGACATTTATTGAAATAGTTTGTGCCTTTGGTGTTCTGTGCTTTATCTCTGAATTGCATCTCTTATTTCTTGGTGCTGACACAGGTAAGACTATTGTGACATCACACTTTAGTATCAAGTAAGAAAGGGAGTTCAAATCCTAGGTGCTATGGTTACTGATGATGGCAGTGTGGACAAAAATATTGTACATAAAATTCAGAAAAAGGTCTCCACTTTCAAATTGCATTTGAAACACCCTAGAGTGTTTTTTTCAACTATGAAGAGGCTGATAAATGCTGATACATGCTGATAAATGCTGATACATGCTAATATATGCTGATAAAGGCTGATAAATGCTGAAACATGCTGATACATGCTGATAAAGGCTGATAAATGCTAATACATGCTGATAAAGGCTGATAAATGCTAATACATGCTGATAAAGGCTGATAAATGCTAATACATGCTGATAAAGGCTGAAAAATGCTAATACATGCTGATAAAGGCTGATATATGCTGATACATGCTGACACATGCTGATAAATGCTAATATATGCTACACCATCATCTCCCACATCGTCACCATCATCTCCCACATCGCCACCATCATCTCCCACATCACCACCATCATCTCCCACATCGACACCATCATCTCCCACATCGCCACCATCATCTCCCACATCGCCACCATCATCTCCCACATCGACATCATCATCTCCCACATCGACACCATCATCTCCCACATCGACACCATCATCTCCCACATCGACACCATCATCTCCCACATCGACACCATCATGACTGTAACAGGGTTGTGTGCCGGAAGAAGCAGGTAACAGGTCCACATAAAACATAAAGGATAGAGGCAGCAACTCATTGTCGGAGAGCCACACAAATGGCGTGAGAGAGAGAGCCAGTGGATTTGCTAGTGGTTGGTGCTGGTTTGGCGGCTGTCAATGGCACGCCAGGCTGTCACATTTGGAATGACAAAGGGACATATAGACTTGAGAATCAATAGTATTTCAAGATGGGAGTAGCGTAGAGGATATTGACGCCACAGCAATCTTGGTTTTTGGGTAGAGCTAAAATGGGTCTTTAAAAAAGACAGAGAAGATTCGATGTTGGGAATTTGAGAATGGATCTAGAAGGCTGTCTCACTATGCTCCAGGGGTCATTACTTTTGTACCTTTTGTAGTAAATGGTGGCCCTTCTGTGATGAACGATATGTAACGGGGCAAAGTATGTAAGTAGCCTTCAGTCATCAGCTCTGGTGATCTGTCGAGGGCGAGAGATAAGTGAACGTACAAGAGATTTGTAAGGGGGGAGGGGGCATCTAAAAGAGGAGTCTCAGATATTGGCTCGTTGTCTGCGCAAGTCAGGTTATATCGAACGTTTCTGAATCAGAAACATCATAGGGGTCAGTCATTGCCCATAATCACAAGAATTGTAACCTTAATTCCCAGGGAGCACATCCCAAAGCTTGTGAAGAAATCTTATGTTACACCGTGAAGGACCGATGTCAGCCAGAGATCAACGTGATCCCCAGCTACCAGAGGGCACACACGACTACATAGGAGATAATAGTTAGTCAGTGTAGAACGAGTTTTTTACAAAGTATTATTTATATTACGATAGACTATCCAACTGGGTTTATAGTTCCAGAGATTCCATAAAGTGTAACCGAGTTATAAGGGTCCAACGAGTCAACGGTCAGGGAAGCCCTGAAAATACCGTTCGAGTTATCCACACATAACCCTGTCGGAGAGATTCAGTTCTTTGAACGGGGCATTGTCCTTAATTCTCAAACAATGCAGTTTAAAATTGTCTAGCCAAAATGGTTCCCTTTCCACGATTCTACTGGGAATACTTCTTCTTCTTCTTCTTCTTCTTCTTCTTCTTCTTTTTCTTCTTCTTCTTCGTACGCTGCTACTGGGAATTCCACGACCTCTAGGTCACCTAGTAGGTTGGGGGAAAAAAGACACCCATTCTCTGGGACACAACAGTTCAAATAAAGTTTGAGGGAATTGAACTCAAGAAAGTAGAAGTCATTGACCAAAGCGGGGAGCTTGGCATATAAGCTGGAGGAGAAAGATCAGGGGAACAGATCAGAAGGAGCAGAGAAGATGATTCTACCGTGCAGTTTAGTAAGTAGCAGATACACGAGAACAAGTAGCTAGATAAACTACATAACTTAGCCAGTGAGTGACAATAAAACAGAGATAGAATTAAAAGCCACCGAAGCAGACCAACACTGAAAGACCACGCACGCGTAAGAATCTGTCTGTGTATGATGTTCTGTTTGAGTCGTCGCTAACACCTGTTTCTCGTGACCTGACTTCATTTTCGTCAGAGGGAGACGTGTCATTTTGAACACGAAGCTGTCGTCCTGGACAACACATCGTGACATATGTGTTACCTTGGCTTGACAACCACAGTAATGGAACCACTGTCGTCTGTCATAGGCACGAGCCCAGCTGCAGTCGCCGAGTTCTTGACGTTGAGACGAGACAGGAGGCCCAGAAGACATCTTCCTGACGTTGAGACGAGACAAGAGGCTCGGAAGACATCCACGTTGTGTAAGCTGAGAGGTAGAACATAATGCCATCATATGCGCGAGGACAGAGAGATTATGACTGAGAACGAGTAGATAGACAGCATTAAATCAACGCACAGAGATAGACGGTGAATAGAACAATTGCTATTCCAACGACGTAATTAGAACCCTGGGTAAAGTTTAGTGCTAGAGTAAGTCCTGTGCTAATTGCACGAACCTCTTGAAAGTAATTATAGTCAGTTATACGATTTTTTGATAACAAAACTCGACATTACAATTAGTTAATAATTGATAAACAATATAACACGATTTACGAGCTTAGTTTATTGATTTGATGTGTTTGATGTTTGTGAAATAAATATATTCTTTGTTTTGCTTTTGTTAAAAGAATTGTTAGTGGTTTCATTAAAGTGTGAGTTAAGGAGTTATAGTGGTAAGGATGAAAGTTAGTAATGAAGTAATACAATCACGTTAACCCTGTCATATATACGTGTAAATAGTAGCCTGACTTAGTATAGCTATAACGTTAGACCTGTCATAAATGCTCATGCTAACTTTCTCTCACGCTAACATTCTCTCATGCTAACATTCTTTCATGCTAACATTCTTTCATGCTAACATTCTCTCATGATAACATTCTCGCACGCTAACATTCTCTGACGCTAACATTTTCTCACGCTAACATTCTCTCATGCTAACATTCTCTCACGCTAACATTCTCTCATGCTAATATTCTCTCACGCTAACATTCTCTTACGCTAACATTCTCTAACACTAACATTCTCTCATGCTAATATTCTCTCACGCTAACATTCTCTAACGCTAACATTCTCTCGCGCTAACATTCTCTCATGCTAACATTCTCTCACGCTAACATTCTCTCACGCTAACATTTTCTGACATAGAAAGAGTGATTGTTGTTTAGTATAGATTTTTATCATGATGTAAACAAATACTTTTGTAATAAATGAACATCTTGTTTGATTGTTGGGACGTTCTAGAGTTTTTTAATTTTATGTTGGTCTCTTAACGTCAAGTATTAGATGGTGTAACTCTTAACCTCAAGTATTAGATAGTGTAACTTGTAACGTCAAGTATTAGATAGTGTAACTTGTAACGTCAAGTATTAGATGGTGTAACTCTTAACGTCAAGTATTAGATGGTGTAACTCTTAACGTCAAGTATTAGATGGTGTAACTCTTAACGTCAAGTATTTGATGGTGTAACTGTTAACGTCAAGTATTAGATGGTGTAACTTGTAACGTCAAGTATTCGATGGTGTAAGTGGTAACGTCAAGTATTAGATGGTGTAACTTGTAACGTCAAGTATTCGATGGTGTAAGTGGTAACGTCAAGTATTAGATGGTGTAACTCTTAACTCGCAGACAAAAAGAAAATACTAGCTCTACTGCATGAACGACCTCGCCAGTGTCTCCATCTACATCACCACCATCATCACCTACATCACCACTGTCACCACCTACATCATCTTCATCATCACCCACCTCACCATTGTCATCACCACATCATCACCCATCTCACCACTGTCACCATCTACATCACAACAATCATCACCTACATCACCACTGTCACCATCTACATCACCACCATCATCACCCATCTCACCACTGTCACCACCTACATCACCACCATCATCACCTACATCACCACTGTCACCATCTACATCACCACCATCATCATCTACATCACCACTGTCACCATCTACATCACCACCATCATCACCCATCTCACCACTGTCACCACCTACATCACCACCATCTTCCTGGCAATCAATTATTTTGACACTATTTTTCCCTGAATATTGTTAAATAGTTCTCATGTCCACTCCCTTTTGTCCCTCCTGTGCACGTCCTCTTGTCCACGTCCTCTTGTCCACGTCCTCTTGTCCACGTCCTCTTGGCCACGTCCTCTTGTCCACTTCCTCTTGTCCACGTCCTCTTGTCCACGTCCTCTTGTCCACGTCCTCTTGTCCACGTCCTCTTCTCCACGTCCTCTTGTCCACTTCCTCTTTTCCCCTCCCTCTTGTCCACGTTCTATCGTCCCCCTCCTCTGGTCCACTGACTGTGGTCCACTTCCTCTTGTCCACTTCCTCTTGTTCATCCCCTCTTGACCACGTCCTATCGTGCCCTTCCTCTTCTGCACCTCCTCTGGTCTACTGAATGTGGTCCCCTTCCTCTAGTCCACTCCCTCTTGACCACTTCATATCGTCTACCTCCTCTGGTCCACTGACTGTGGTCCACTTCCAAGTAGCTGTGTCCACTGTTGACATTGTGCTCGAACCTCGCCCTTCTAATCTGATGTTATCTTCCTCCTGTACAAGTTCTGTTAGCCAATGAACCTCCCTTCCGCGAGTAATGTTTGTTTGACAGTCCAGGGACATTCTAGACATGTTCCTGTAATGGCTGCTCCCAACTTGTTCTTTCAAGTGTTGAATTTACTTGTGTCCTGTATTGGAGAGTATTATGTTTAGAGATGACCATCACTCCTAACTATCACCTTAGACCATCACCTTTGACCATAACCTTTGATCATCACCTTTGACCATTACCTTAGACCATCACCATTGACCATAATGTAACAGTTCCCGCCGGAGCAAGGGGAGTTTAGGATGCCTGAACATGTTAAAGCTTAGAGCTACCTGAATGCATGTCAAGGTCACTCACCGTCTCAACAAAGGAGAACAGAGTTGGGTTAAGGAATGTGGACAGATAGAAACTGACCACTGGCCTTCCGATTTTGGTAGGGGGAGATTGATTGACAGACGAAATTGGCAGCGGGGCTTGCTGCGAGAGAATGAGTGACAGGTGTGCAAAGTGTTTCGTTCCAATTGGGATTGAAGATGGCCATCACCTGAGATCGATTGGTCAAGCTCTGGCCTTGCTTGAGGATATATAACTCGAGACAAAGTTTAGCTCGAGGGGGCTGGAGAGAGAGAGGTTAGAGAGAGAGGCTGTATGGAGGAGAGAGAGAGAGGGAGACTGAATGTGGATAGTATATTTAACTCACCGACTTAGATAGAGGAGCGATTGATAGACGGTTGGACGAATGTTTAAGTGATAGAACAGGATCGCTCAAATAGGTGTGTGAGTTTTGCATTAATAGATAATCTGAAAGTGTGTTTGTAAGCAAGGACACATTGTGAACGAGTTATGTCGAGATCGCCCGCCTGAGGGGATTTCAGTGAGGAAGAGTATTTGATAAGGTGTGTTGAAGACGCAGTTAAGGCGATGTGTGTGTGATGTAATTGCAAGGCAATAGAACTTTTTTTTTTAGATAGTTGGGAATTCCATCAATAGCTAATGCTTACAATTCCCGTTTTAGTTGAATGTTTAGTTAAGATATGTATTATATTGTGTTTGTAATTTCTCTACTCATTCTATGATATGAGTATGATATAATAAATATACCACCTGCTGTGTGATATGTCATTTACTGAGTATGGTCATGGTGATGTGGATGAGTGTGAGAATGTTCTAAGTTAGATCACGGCCAGGGCAAGCAGAGGGTCTGCTACAATAACCTTTGACCATAACCTTTCACCATCACCATTGACCATAACCTTTGATCATCATCTTTGACCATCGCCTTTGAACATAACCTTTTACCTAAACCTTTGACCTTCACTTTATGTTCTCACGTTTCTTGTTATTTGTTTTAATCAGTTTATGGCCTTGTTACCATGGGCAACGAAACTGAAACGTTTCAAGTGTCTCCTGGGAACGGTGTGGTCTTCACCTTCAACTTGCAAATGGAATTGTTGTCAAGAAACGAACGTTTGCTGGTGTCCATTGACGGGGATACGCTGGAAGTAAGTTCAAGGTTGTTGTGTTCTCTCAAAGACGGCGAGCTTCTCATTGGCTGAAATGTTTGAATGCTTTCCTCTCGCAGTAAATGGGCCTGTTTCGCGCCTCCACAGTGGCACACCCAGTTTACCCAGCTACATTTAGGGAAGTTCAGCTAGGTAGTTTGTATACTCACATTGCTCTCTCTCTCTCTTTCTCTCTCTCTCTTTCTCTCTCTCTGCCACGCTTTCTGCCACTCTCTCTCTGCCTCTCGTTCTGCCTCTCTCTTTCTCTCTCTCTCTTTCTCTCTCTCTCTCTGCCACTCTCTCTGTCGCTCTCTCTGCCTCTCTCACTTTCTCTCTCTCTGCCACTCTTTCTGCCGCTCTCTCTCTTTCTCTCTGTCTGCCACTCGTTCTGCCTCTCTCTCTCTTTCTCTCTCTCTCTCTGCCACTCTCTCTGCCGCTCTCTATCTGCCTCTCTCTCTTTCTCTTTCGCTGCCACTGGTTCTGCCTCTCTGGCTCTGCCGCTCTCTCTCTTTCTGCCTATCTCTCTCTTTCACTCTCGCTGCCACTCGTTCTGCCGCTCTCTCTCTGCCGCTCCCTCTTTCTGCCGCTCTCTCTGCCTCTCTCTCTCTTTCTCTCTCTCTGCCACTCTTTCTGCCTCTCTCTCTCTCTCTCTCTCTCTCTCTCTCTCTTTCTCTCTCTCTCTTTCTCTCTCTCTCACGCACACACAATGGTTCTTCCTAGTACAGTATGTTGCTCTTGCGCCATATCTGGACAGCCTCTACATGCTGGCTAATACATGGACATTATAATCTTAGTGCTGTGTAAGTTGGGGCCAGGACAGGAATAAAGAGTATGATAACTGTAACCTACCATCTGGGTTAAAAATGAATAGAACAACTGTTAACTGCCAAGTAGGTCGTAAAAAACCATTAAAGAGTGTTTAAGTCCGCCATGGTTTGTTCGAGGTCAGGATAAGAAAAGACGAAGATTGAACGAGGTGAAGTAACACAAGCCTCAACTAATTTATCTTGCGAGAGGTTTTTGAAAGAAAGAGCCCATTCAACAGGACACGTGACGTGGACTAGCCAAAGAAACGTCCTTGTTGATCTAAAAACTATCAACAAGCTGGACTCGGCACCTGCCATACACGTGGGAGGCGCACAGAGAGAGGCAAATACAACACCAACATCCTTGGACGGAACAGGATGGGCACATAAACAAGATACGTGGTACACATGAATATGTAAAAGAGACAGGATAGAAAAGACAAGAGTGGTCTTCGTCACGTGGACAACCGGGTGAAAGTCTGATTAGATAAACTACGTACCAAGCTAAATATCGTCACCATCAAGTTGGTCCTTTTATGAAGCTGGCAAATGCTGAAAGACCAAACTTAATGTGTAGAGATTTCAGGGTTTTATCAACAAATCCAAGCGCCAAGGCCTCCGGTGGGATACAAACGACAGAGCATGGCAAAAACAGGCGGAACAAGCAATCTAGTGGGAAGGATCGTTAGATAGGACACTCATTTGTAAAGCCACAAGACAAGTATCTCCAGATAATCTCTGTCCTGAGACTTTCTGGCACAAAGAAGCATACAAACCAAATGGGGAAGACAAATAGACAACAACATGACAACAACGTGTGACAGAAGTGGAGAAATGATACAGGATAGGTCTGGTCAGGATAGGTCAGGCCAGGCCTGGACAGGTCAGGCAAGGACAGGTCCTCGTCAAGACAGGTCAGGTCAGGCCAGGATAGGTCAGGTCAGGCCAGGAGAGGTCAGGCAAGGACAGGTCAGGACAGGTCAGGTCAGAACAGATCAGGTCTGGTTTAGGTCAGGACAGGTCAGGTCAGGAGAGGTCAGGTCAGGTTTAGGCCAGGACAGGTCAGGTCTGGTTTAGGTCAGGACAGGTCAGGTCAGGACAGGCCAGGACAGGTCAGGTCAGGCAAGAACAGGTCCTCGTCAAGACAGGTCAGGTCAGGCCAGGATAGGTCGGTCAGGCCAGGAGAGGTCAGGTCAGGTTTAGGTCAGGACAGGTCAGGTCAGGACAGTCCAGGACAGGTCAGATCAGGATAGAAAAGGTCAGGTCATGTCTGTCTGCATATGGTCTGTTGATGGTCTACGTGCCTCTCTCTCTCCTTCTATCACCCCGCTGTACATAGGTCATCAACCCTCACTCGTCAAGCTGCTCTGTCCTGTCCAATTTTGTCCACTTCCTTCCGGCTTTTTCCTGTTTTTTTACTTCCGCCTCCACATCTCGCCTCTATGTATTCCTTGGTCTGCCTATGTATCTCTTTCCCTGGGGGTTCCATCACAGGAATTGCCTGGTGATACTGAACTAGGGATTTCTTAATGTCCATCTCCTGTTTCTTCCTAAGATTTCCCTTGTCCCGCTCTCTCCCACAGTCTGTCGTTTGAAACTTTGTCAAACCATTTTATTCCAAGTATCTTTCTCAGGCATCTGTTGACAAAACCCCGCAGTCTCCTGTCATTGCCTTTGGTCATACTCCAGGTTTCCGCTCCATAAAACAGGACTGGCTTCACATTTGAATTGATAATCCTTATTTTTGTCTTCCTTCTATGTCCTTGGATTTCCATGTAGGTTTCAACATTCTGAATGCAACTCTTCCTTTTTGTATCCTTGCTTTTGATATCTTCGTCTGTTCCTCCTTCCTTGTGGATGATACTTCCTAGGTATGTAAATACCTCTACCTCATCCAGTGGCGTTCCTCTCAGCCTGGTTCTGTGTTTGCTGCATTGACCCTAATTATTTTTCTCTTTTCCTCATGGATCTTCAAACCGATTTGTTTAATGGTAGAATTTAGTCTATCCAGTTTTCTTTGCATTTGGCTGTGTGACACAGAAGGGCTAAATCATCCACAAAATCCAGGTCCTCCAGCTGTTTATTCAACGTCCACTGGATTCCATTTCTCTCATTTGTTGTTACTTTCAAAATCCAGTCCACTGCCAGGATGAACAGCAAAGGCGATAGTATGCAGCCCTGTCGTACCCCAGATTTACTTTGGAATGGCTCCGCGAGTTGTCCGTGTATAACTCTACATTGCATACTTTCATACGTCTGCCTAATTATGTTTGTGAGCGTTTGTGGAATTCCATAATGCTTCAATAGTTTCCAGAGTATATTTCTGTCCAAACTGTCGAAAGCCCTTACATAATCAACTAAATTGATGTACACATTCAAATTCCATTCCAGTGATTGCTCCATAATTATCAACAAAGTGGCTATCAGGTCAATCATGATCTATTATGTTAGAAGCCCACCTGCTCATCCCTTATCTTGTCATCCACTGCCTTTTTCACCTTTCTAGTATTACTGTATTTAACACCTTTTCCGATAATAACATTATTCCTTAGGTTTTTGAATTCCTGCATAATCTCCCTCCTTGGGCAATTTCATCAGGTAGCCCTGTCCCCAACCTTTTGAGTAAGCTGTCTTGCTCCCAGATGTCGCCTATCAAGTTTTGGAGCATGTTAGTAGATGTTTCAATCTATGTTTCCATGACTTCCGGTGGTTTCTTGGTTTGATCGGTAGGTCCTACTCTGCCGGTGGGTTGTCTGGTTCTAGTCTGTTCAAAAGCTCTTCAAAGTATTCTACCTTTTTCTTTCTTCTGTAATTCAAGGTTAGTTATCTTTTCCGCCAGTTTATTTTTGATTGGTCTACCTTGTTGCTGATAGTTTCCCGATAGTTTCGTGGTAGCCTTTCATATTTCCCTGTTCTGCATACTCCTCCGCTTGCTCAGATTGTCTTTCCTGCTCCTCCTCGTCTTGCTCAGATTGTCTTTCCTCATCCTCCTCCGCTTGCTCAGACAGACCATCAGTGTAACGTCTTTTAACCTCCTTGTTACTTTCTACATATTCTTTCGGCTCTCGTTTTACTATTTAGTAAGGCCATTTTCTTAATTCAGCTTTTCTCGATCTCAGTCATTGTTTCTACTGTTATCCATTCTTTGTGCTGCCGTTCCTTCATTCACTTCCTCGCATGCAGTTTACCCATGTACTTTGTACTTGTTCCCATTTATCCTCAATGCTGGCCCCATCATCTAGCTGCTCCCTCCAGGGCTGGCCCCCATCATCTAGCTGCTCCCTCCAGGCCTGGCCCCATCATCTAGCAGCTCCCTCCAGGGCTGCCCCATCATCTAGCAGCTCTAGGGCTGGCCTCCATCATCTAGCTGCTCCCTCCAGGCCTGGCCCCCATCATCTAGCTGCTCCCTCCAGGCCTGGCCCCATCATCTAGCAGCTCCAAGGCTGGCCCCCATCATCTAGCAGCTCCCTCCAGGGCTGGCCCCATCATCTAGCAGCTCCCTCCAGGGCTGGCCCCATCATCTAGCTGCTCCAGGGCTGGCCCCATCATCTAGCTGCTCCAGGGCTGGCCCCATCATCTAGCTGTTCCAGGCCTGGTCCTATCATCTAGCTGCTCCCTCCAGGGCTGGCCCCATCATCTAGCAGCTCCAGGGCTGGCCCCCATCATCTAGCTGCTCCCTCCAGGCCTGGCCCCCATCATCTAGCTGCTCCAGGGCTGGCCCCCATCATCTAGCTGCTCCCTCCAGGCCTGGCCCCCATCATCTAGCTGCTCCCTCCAGGCCTGGCCCCCATCATCTAGCTGCTTCCTCCAGGGCTGGCCCCATCATCTAGCTGCTCCAGGGCTGGCGCCATCATCTAGCTGCTCCAGGCCTGGTCCTATCATCTAGCTGCTCCCTCCAGGGCTGGCCCCATCATCTAGCTGCTCCCTCCAGGGCTGGCCCCATCATCTAGCTGCTCCAGGGCTTGATATTTGGTCCTGAGTGTTATACGGAACTCGTTTGTCTTATCTTCTTTCATGTATTGTACGCTGTACCGTGGTCTGCTGTACCATGACCCGCTGTACCGTGACCTGCTGTACCATGGCCTGCTGTACCGTGATCTGCTGACTTGTATCGTTCTGTTTATCCTTAACTTCAGCTGTACCTTCGCAATTACTGTAAACCCTGGCTTCTAATAATGATCGCCAACATTTGGAGTTTACACAGATAAGGAGGACAAAAACCATATGGGGTAGACACATAGAGGTCAACATAATAGCAACGTGTGAATGAACTAGAGAAATGATACAGATCAGGCCATGTCAGATTAGATCAGGTCAGATCAGGCCAGGCCAGGTCAGGTTAGGACAGGCCAGGTCAGGTCTGGTCAGGCTAGGACAGGTCAGGACAGGGCAGATTAGGCCAGGTCAGGTTAGGATAGGTCAGGTTAGAACAGGCTAGGTCAGGCCAGGTCAGTTTAGGCCATGTAAGGTCAGACCAGGTCAGATCAGGTTAGGACAGGTCAGGTCAGACCAGGTCAGGTTAGGAAGGTCAGGTCAGGTTAGGACAGGTCAGGTTAGGACAGGTCAGGTCAGGTTTGTCTGTAAAGAATCTGTTGGTGGTTTACGTACCTCAAGGTGATAAGAGCAAGAGAGAAGAAGAAGAAAAAGGGAGAAGAAGAAAAATGATAGGTTTGTGATTGGGACTTTAACTTCATCATCTACAGCCATTAAAACCGTCGAGCTGAAGTCGGGGCCAGATGCTTCACATGGAGCCAACAAGCAACCCATCAACCAACCATCTCCGATCGTAAAGGGTAGACGTGGCTCAGCTTTCACTGTTTATAGAAGGTACAGGAAAACAAGACGTCTACAACACATGGTCGACGAGCAGTGCGTGGACAAGACTTTCATTTCAGAAAAAAATTAACCCAAATATGTGAACACACAACACAAATATGTGAACACACAACACAAATATGTGAACACAACACACATATGTGAACACACAACACACATATGTGAACACACAACACACATATGTGAACACACAACACAAATATGTGAACACACAACACACATATGTGAACACACAACAAAAATATAAGCCATCTTAATTCTGTCAACAGTTTTCCAACGACACTAACGTTGACGCTGTCAACTGGATGATAACAGACAGCAGGGGAGCACACAAGTACACCAAAGAATCCACAGATCTGGTCAGAAGATTCTCTTCAACTAAACAAATCTTACTGGCTCCAAAGATCATCATCATCATTACGTGCCCTGCCGGTTGACGTTGGCGATTATAGACCTCCATTTCCACTTTACTTGTGTGCCGTTTACCAGTTTCCCACTGACCGCTTCCCAAGCCATGTCTTCAAACTGTCCAATATTTTCTTTATTTGCCTCCGTTTGTTCCTCTTGGCAGAGATTCTGTCCGTTGTCATCGTGTGTTCCAACCCGCCTCTTCTCATGACATTTCTGAAAAAGGGTGACTGTCTTGTCCTGATTTTTGTCAGAAGCTGTGTGTCTGTGCCTCCTTTATAACCAGGCCATTAGCTGTCTGTACAGTCCATATAATTTTCAACAATATTCTGTAAAGC
Source organism: Ariolimax columbianus (assembly GCA_036924085.1). Lineage (NCBI taxonomy): Eukaryota > Metazoa > Mollusca > Gastropoda > Stylommatophora > Arionidae > Ariolimax > Ariolimax columbianus. The sequence goes on from JAVGWX010000009.1 coordinate 123,438, forward strand.
CACATTCCCGTTGCGGCTTATGATCCCTGCACTTGGCTGTTGATCCATGATTCGCTGCCGTCCGTATGTTTGTCCTGGTTACTTGTAGCATCCAAGAACTGTCCAATGTTAGTTTTTTGTTGAAACAAGATCCACATATACTCTGGAAAGTTTGCCTTGTATATTTTGTTCTTTATTACATGTGCATTTCCCATCAGAACTGATGGGGGTGTCCAAGTATTGAACTGGATGAACCTGTTTTAGTTCCGCCTCGTTCACCTTTATATAACACTGTGTGTCTCTTAGTTACTACAATTACTTTTTATTTCTTTTGATGTAAGCTGATGTAAGCCCGTGTAAACTGATGTAAGCCCGTGTAAGCTGATGTAAGCCCGTGTAAGCCGATGTAAGCTGATGTAAGCTGATATAAGCTGATGTAAGCTGATGTAAGCCGATGTAAGCTGATGTAAGCCCGTGTAAGCCGATGTAAGCTGATGTAAGCTGATATAAGCTGATGTAAGCCGATGCAAGTTGGTGTAAGCCGATGTAAGCCGATGTAAGCTGATGTAAGCTGATGTAAGCTGGTGTAAGCCGGTGTAAGCGTGTAAGCTGATGTAAGCTCATGTAAGCCGATGTAAGCTTTGTTAGCTGTTGTAAGCCTGTGTAAGCTGATGTAAGCTCGTGTAAGCTGATGTAAGCTGATGTACGCCAGTGTAAGGCAATGTAAGCTGATGTAACTTGATGTAAGCCGATGTAAGCTGGTGGAAGCCAATGTAAGCTGATGTAAGCCGGTGTAATCTGGTGTAAGCTGATGTTAGCTGATATAATCTGGTGTTAGCTGATACAATCGGGTGTAAGCTGATATAATCTGGTGTAAGCTGATATAATCTGGTATAAGCTGATGTAATCTAGTGTAAGCTGATGTAAGCTGATGCCTTTAATTTCGTTTGAAAGAACTACCAGGTTGAGCAGTTCATGGCTCCTTCTGCGCTATCAAAACAAGCAATTTTGTTATTACTTTTTTTTTTAAAGCCACGCTAACAAGAAACTCTTCCAATTGAGAAGGATAGAGAACCAATTTGAATCTGAAATGAGTTCTAAGCAGGTTTTTAGAAAAGATAGAGGGACACATAGACCCCATTTTCAATATGAGGAACAATTATGAAATATGTAGAGAGTTTAATGTAGACCTGTACACGTGTTTCACTGATTACTCCAAGGCCTTCGATACGGTAAAACACAAGAATCTGGGGAACAACATGACAGACATGTTTTACTGCGCACATTATCCACACTATACCAAGATCAACAAACCACTGTCCGAGTATCTGGGCAAACATCAGATTGGTTTGCAGTACAAAAGGGAGTACGACAGGGATGTATTCTCTCACCTTATCTAAACAACATCTATGCGGAATGTATAATGAGAAATGTTCGAGAAGACGAAAACATTGACAGTTATGATACATTTACGATTGACGGTTACAAGATCCCATAGCTGCGATACGCAGACAAGACAGTGATACTATCAAGAAGTGCAGAAGGGCTAGAGCACCAAATTTCAACTGTAAACGGGTGCAGTGCAGATCAAAACCTATTTATAAACTTAAACAAAACAAAGATAATGACCACCGACAAAACACAATGCCAACATAAATTTACACTAGGTGGTGAGGAAATAGATCAGGTCATGTATTGTGAATACATGGGCTCCAGAATGAATAAAATGGCGATTGCTCAAAAGAAATCAGAAGAAGACCAGCCATGACAATGCAGAGACTGAACAGCCAGAAGAAATTATGGCAGAGCACCAACAAAATGACAAAAGTAAAAGTCTAGAGAGCATTTGTCATTTCCCCGTACAGCTTATGGCTGTGAAACATGGGCGATAACCAAGACATCCAGAAAGAAAAACGAGTCTTTCGTGTCAAAATGTTACAGAAAGTTCCTCAGAATTCCCTGGATTGGGAGAAGAAAAAATATAGACATTCGGTAAAAGTTGCACATAAAAGAGAATTTATTTATCAATTCTATTTTAGCCAGAAAATTTAAATAAATTGTTTCTTCCACTTTAAGTTGTACTGATTGTGGATGATAGTCTCTGTCTCTCTGTAAGACACTGTTTAGATTAGTTGAGCCCTCTCATCAGCTCTCTCGTTACCTGGGATTCCACAATGGCGGGGCAGCCATTGAATAGCAACTGTCGGTGTTCTTTGGATGTTATTGAGCTCTGGTTTCTCGCAGATGTTACCTTTGGGGTTCCTGAGTTGACGGGTGTTCGTCTGGTCTATTCGTATTGCCTGTAGGAGAGTCATAGACCCTGCCCTAACATTGGAAGAGATTATCCTAGTAGGCAAATCCGTGTCTTATTTTCCCATTTTTGTATCTTACAAAGATACCTCCTCCACCATTAGTAACTGTTCCCTCTGTTGATCCCTCTGTGTCTACGTGAGTCCAGTCCTTAGGTCTATATTTACATCAATCATCATTTGAGCTAGGGTTTTTAGGTGGACAGCCATGGTTGTTTCTCTCTGTTGTTTCTGCAATCTCCGTGAGATGTTTTCATGGCGGTAGTTTATCTCTCAGAATTTTCATATCTTTGGGAGTAGGTTTCCATGGCGCGGATGGAGGTGTTTGGAACCAACTCTCTTCATCCGGTTTTTGGTCAAATTTTGAAGTCTGATTTGCATAGAAGGTGGTACAGGTTCACCATTACTCCTCAACTTTCTTTCATACAACTATCACTCCTCAACTTTCTTTCATACAACTATCACTCCTCAACTTTCTTTCATACAACTATCACTCCTCAACTTTCTTTCATACAACTATCACTCCTCAACTTTCTTTCATACAACTATCACTCCTCAACTCATAACCCTAAGTAAACACTAACAATTATTTGAACTGTAACAAAAACAAATGACTGTTTATTACATGAACCACACACATTATATCAATAAACTGGGCTCGAGAATCGTATTCTAATGTACAGCACAACTTAAATGTCTCTCAAAGGTTTCGTGGAAATAGCACAGGTATTACTCTTGTATTTTATTAACCCTTGGTCCTATCACTTGATCTTTCCTTTCTAATGTTCCATTCACAGTTCAATTCCACTCAGAGTTGATACAGTACTATCTAGACATTATTCACTGCCAATCTTCTGGTCCTCGTTCGTCCGGTGGCCTTCTGTTTGTACTTTCAGCTTCTGTAACATCTGGGTCTTCTGAGCTTCCAGTTTCGTCTTCAAGTTAGGAAGACGATTTCATCGATGACATCTTCTGGTTCTCCTTCCTCGTCGTCCAGTCAGGAACTCTGCGACCACTACAGTGGTTCTTACACCGTGGTGGTTCTCCAACTCGGGAATAACGCCCTTGATGGCAGGTGTTCTCGTCTTAATGGCAGTGGTTCTGTTACTGTAGGCCTCAATCCAAGAGTAACACCTTTTTTTACGTGTTGTTGGGACGACAGCTTCGTGTTTAAAGTAACACGTCCATTTCTGACGAGTATGCAGTATAATGCCACTCCAGGGACTTAGAAGTCAGCGTCACGTGTGGCAATGTGTCAGAGCCCAATCAACAGGACAGCACACACAGTTAAGTCAAATGTTTACACGTGCTTGGTCGAGATCTTTTCTGTCAGTGACTAGAGTCTGCTTGGTAAAGAGCTTCTCTTTCAGTGACTAGAGTCTGCTTGGTCGAGATGTTCTATCTTAGTGACTAGAGTTTGCTTGGTTGAGATCTTCTCTCAGTGACTAGAGTTTGCTTGGTCAAGATCTTCTCTCTTAGTGAATAGAGTGTGTTTGGTCGAGATCTTTTCTCTTAGTGACTAGAGTCTGCTTGGTCGAGATCTTCTATCTTAGTGACTAGAGTTTGCTTGGTCTAGATCTTCTCTCTCTGGGACTAGAGTCTGCTTGGTCGAGATCTTCTCTCTCAGTGACTAGAGTCTGCTTGGACGAGATCTTCTCTCTCAGTGACTAGAGTCTGCTTGGTCGAGATCTTCACTCTCAGTGACTAGAGTCTGGTCGATATCTTCTCTCTTAGTGACTAGAGTCTGCTTGGTCTAGATCTTCTCTCTCAGTGACTAGAGTTTGCTTGGTCGAGATCTTCCCTCTTGGTGACTAGAGTCTGCTTGGTCGAGATCTTCTCTCTTAGTGACTAGTCTGCTTGGTCGAGATCTTCCCTCTCAGTGACTAGTCTGCTTGGTCGAGATCTTCTCTCTTAGTGACTAGAGTCTGCTTGGTCGAGATCTTCTCTCTTAGTGACTAGTCTGCTTGGTCGAGATCTTCCCTCTTAGTGACTAGAGTCTACTTCTGTGACTTCTCTGTTAGTCTAGAGCTATTCTATCTCTCTGTTCTAACTACTCAACTTCCGCAGATGCTTCTCGCTCTGTCCTGGCTGCTCCTACCAACAGCTCGGTAGTCACCTGTTCTGTAGTCTATCTCGAATACTCTGATCGCCCGGCGTATAAACATTTCTTTCCCCGTTTGGGCCCATGTAGTTAATCTTTGTCTAGTTCTGACGCGTCAACTTATCATGAACTATCTAGCTATCTAAAGAAGGGCTATTCTTTCTTGACCTAAAAGGGAGTGGGATTTTCCAGTAGGAACCGTGGGTTAAACCAATTTGGCTGGACAGGATTAAACTAAAATTGTCGAAGAATTTCGAACAATGACTGTTCTATTAACTCCACCTCTCGGACAGGGTTCTAAAGTAAGGCGTGCGTACCACAAACCTAGGGTTCCCTGTTGAGGGCTTCCCTGGTCCTGGCTCATGGAATCCTTGTGACTGTTACAGATGATTTAGCAACCTATCAGCTGCTCGCCGTTCACCTTCTCCTCTAGTTAAGTATTCTCCTCCCTTGTGTGGATGCCTGAAGAAGGAAGGTCCCCACCCCACTCCACTCCTGTCAATATTCTGACGCCTGCATAGTGGACTTTTATTAAGCGTTCGGTGTTTGTTTTGGACGCAGTAACCCAGACTGATATGACGTTTTCCAATACTGGCCTGACTGTGCCGGTTTAGACAATCATTAGGATGTTGCTGTTTAGACATTCATTAGGATGTTGCTGTTTTGACATTCATTAGGATGTTGCTGTTTAGACAATCATTAGAATGTTGCTGTTTAGACATTCATTAAGATGTTGCTGTTTAGACATTCATTAGGATGTTGTTGATGCTTAGACATTCATTAGGATGTTGCTATTTGCCCTTCACCTTGTGCTAGCCACCTTCTTCACGAGCGACAGCTTTCTGATATACTTTTTCTCATAGGCGTTTTGATGTGGCCTCCATGTGAGTCACGTGTCTAATCCAACCCACTCCCCAGTAGATGGGGTTATAGTTTAGATGTGGCTTCCATGTGAGTCACGTGTCTAGTCCCCCCTCTCCCCAGTAGATGGGGTTATAGTTTAGATGTGGCCTCCATGTGAGTCACGTGTCGAGTCCCCCACCCCCCCCCCACTCTGATGCCCAGCTGCCAATTATGTTCAGTGTAGACACTATCTTCTGCATCACCCCAGGCTACAAAGTCAACGACAGTGGGCCATGCACAGCGCTGTGAGTGAGTATAGAGCTATTTAATGACCCTGACCAGCTTGATTGAGAAGGTATAGGTAATGAGAATCTTAAAGAATGATTCTGTTTGTGAAGATCTGGTCGATGCACGAGCGCTGTGGTAGGAAACCAGCATAGCATGCTCCTCTCGGAGCTACGTATCTACTGTCTCTGAGTCATCACGTTACCAAGTACTTTGCCTGGAACTGACAGAGGCATCACTCCACGCCAATTTTTGCAGTCCGATAGCTATCCATTCTTTGGTATATCCACAATCGCGCCAAGTTTCCATGGCTGTGATGGATTTCTCCTCCCTCCATACCTCGTCTATGTTTGACAACAAATGCCTGATAGTTGTGTCCTCTGCTATTTTAAACATCTCTTCCACAATTCCATCAACACCATTTACTTTGCAATCCTTCATGGCTCGTTGTTCCAGAAACAAAATGTTCGGATTGTCTGACCATGGGCGGTTACAGCTGGTTGAACCTCTGACATCCAACGTGGCATGTGTTCCATATTGTAGCCTCTTCAGCGTTCCCGGTCAGGTCTTCGATGAACAGTTTCTTGTCCTTGCTAGTCTGGGCTTCCATTGCTTTATTTAACATGGAATACACATTCTTGCATCACTCCTCCCACCCCCCCCCTACCCCCCACCCCAGGCGGTTTGAGCCATGCGATTTTATTTATCTGTTCTCCTTATAAGGTGTTATACCATGGGCTTTAACTCATCATAAACCCAAAAGTTGGCGCCACCTCTACTACTACAGTTCCTAATGAAACGTCTGGCATAGAGGTGCTGCTGGGAACAGTTATTCGTTCTTGCTGCGGAAGATTGTGGGGAAACTTAGCAGCAAAACTGAGCCGGGTAGGCCTAGACAGACTCAATCCAGAACATTCAACAGGAAGTGTGAGACCCTGAGGCTAGGAGACTTGCCAGAACTACAGAGAGGGGCGGCGGATTGATCGAACTGGGGCACTTCTACATGCCCCTGGCGCTGGAAGGGCAGAGAGAGAGATTACCAGAGTTGGTAGAGTGACTGATTTTATGTCGTCACAAAGGAGCCGGTTAGGTTCAATACCAGTTCTACTCAAGCTGCAGTCTCTCCAGCTGTAAACGGGTAATTGACTAACTGTTCTGGTAGGAAAGTCAAAGAGCTGTAAACGGGTAATTGACTAACTGTTCTGGTAGGAAAGTCAAAGAGCTGTAAACGGGTAACTGACTAACTGTTCTGGTAGGAAAGTCAAAGAGCTGTAAACGGGTAATTGACTAACTGTTCTGGTAGGAAAGTCAAAGAGCTGTAAACGGGTAACTGACTAACTGTTCTGGTAGGAGGAATTGAAACGATCACCCTATCCCAGAGGAAAGCTTCAGTCCAAAAGCAAAGATGAACCTAACTCTTCATCCCTTATGGCAGCGACTTCTAGGGTATTAGAAGTAATTTCCCCTGTTATCTACTATCGTGCTACTTTCTAAGTGGCACATGTGTTAGAGGGAGCTTGCCTCTACTGGCAACGGGGTCGTGTTCGGTCCAAGTTACGTTACTTCCGCGCCCCCCCCCCCTCCCCATTTGGATCGTTTCATTTGGGGGCCACATGAAATCAATAATTACTTTTTCGGGCCACATATGAAATCAATTATTTGTTGTACAGGTCTCTCTCTCTCTCTCTCCAGCTCTCTCTCTCTCTGTGATTACTTCATTGAGCCTTCTCTCTCTCTCTCTCTCTCTCTGATTACTTCATTAAGCCTTCTCTCTCTCTCTCTCTCTCTCTGTGATTACTTAATTGGGCCTTCTCTCTCTCTCTCTCTGTTTGTGATTAGTTCATTTAGCCTTCTCTCTCTTTCTCTCTGTGTGTGATTAGTTCATTTGGCCTTCTCTCTCACTCTCTCTCTCTCTCTCTCTCTCTCTCTCTCTGTGATTACTTCATTGAGACCTCTCTCTCTCTGTGATTACTTCACTGAGCCTTCTCTCTTTCTCCATCTCTCTGTGTGATTAATTCATTTAATCTTCTCTCTCTCTCTCTGTGATTAGTTCATTGAGCCTTCTCTCTTTCTGTCGCTCTCTCTTTCTCTCTCTCTCTCTCTCTCTCTCTCTCTCTGTGATTAGTTTATTTAGTCTCCTCTCTCTCTCTGTGATTAGCTCATTTAACCTTCTCTTTCTGTGATTAGTTCATTGGGCCTTCTCTCTCTCTCTCACTCTTTCTGTGATTTGTTCATTGAGCCTTCTGTCTCTCTGTGATTAGTTCATTGAGCCTTCTGTCTCTCTCTGTTATTATTTCACTTAGCATTCTCTCTCTTTCTTTCTCTCTCTCTCTCTCTCTGTGATTAGCTCATTGAGTCCTTTCTCGCTCCCTATGATTAGTTCATTGAGCCCTCTCTCTCTCCCTTTCTCTCTCTCTGTGATTAGTTCATTGAGCCCTCTCTCTCTCTCTCTCTCTCTCTCTGTGATTAGTTCATTGAGCCTTCTCTCTCTCTCTCGCTCTCTCTGTGATTAGTCGTTTCTCTCTGTGATTAGTTCATTGAGCCGTCTCTCTATCTCTCTGTGATTAGTTCATTGAGCCCTGTCTCTCTCTGTGAATAGTTCGAGCCGTCTCTCTCTCTGTGCGATTAGTTCATTGAGTCTTCTTTATCTCACTACGATTAGTTCATTGAGGCACCCCTCCTCTCTCACCCTCTCTCTCTCTCTCTCTCTCTAGTGTGAATAGTTCATTGCATCTTTTCTCTCTCTTTCTCTGTGACTAGTTCATTGAGTCTTTTCTCGCTCTGTGACTAGTTCATTGAGTCTTTTCTCTCTCGCTCTCTCTCTCTGTTATTAGTTCATTTAGCATTTTCTGTCTTGCTCTCTCTTTGTGACTAGTTCATTGAGTATTTTCTCTCTCGCTCTCTCTCTCTCTCTGTGATTAGTTCATTGAGTCTTTTCTCTCTCGCTCTCTCTCTCTGTGATTAGTTCATTGAGTATTTTCTCTCTATATCGCTGTTGCTATCTCTCTCTTTGTTTATTTCTATCTGTCTCTATGTCTCTCTCTATTTGTCTCTTTCTTTTTCTTTATCTCTCGCTTTCTTTCTCTCTCTCTGTGATAAGTTCATTTAGTATTTTCTCTCAATCTCTCTCTGGCTCTCTCTCTTTGTCTTTTTGTGTGTGTGTTTGTGTGTGTGTGTTTGTGTGTGTGCGTGAGTGTGTGTTTGTGTGTGGTTGTGTGTGTGCGTTTGTGTGTCGATGTGTTTTTATTTCGGTTTCTGTGTGTGTGTGTGTGTGTCTGTGTGTATTTGTGTCTCTGTGTGTGTGTGTGTGCGTGTGTATGTTTGTGTGTCTGTATGTGTTTGTGTGTGTGCGCGTGTTTGTGTTTGTGTGTGTATTTGTGTATGTGTGTCTGTGTTTGTGTGTGTGTTTGTGGTTATGCGTGTGTGTTTGTGTGTGTGTGTTTGTGTGTGTGTTTTTATATGTGTTTGTGTGTATGTGTGTGCGTGTGTGTTTGTGTGTATGTGTGTATCTGTGTGTGTTTGTGTCTGTGTGTTTTTGTGTGTCTGTGTGTGCTTGTGTGTGTGTATTTGTGTGTTTATGTGTGCGTGTGTTTGTGTGTGTGCTTGTGTATGTGTTTTTGTTTCTGTGTGTGTCTGTGTGTGTGTATTTGTGTGTTTATGTGTGCGAGTGTTTGTGTATGTGTGTGTTTGTGTGTGTATATTTGTGTGTTTTTGTATCTGTGTGTTTGTGTGTGTTTGTTTGTGTGTCTGTGTGTGTATGGTTGTGTGTGTGTGGTTGTGTGTGTGTGGTTGTGTGTGTGTGTAGTTGTGTGTGTGTGGTTGTGTGTGTGTGTGGTTGTGTGTGTGTGCGTGCAAGTGTGTCTCTCCCTTAACAATCAGATTGTCTCCCTTCTGGCAGGATGCAAGCGAAACATTGTACGTGCCAATCAACAAACCAGACGGTAGCCTAGGTTACCTGCTCAACATAAGTGCTGGACTAGATCTGGGAGTCTGGACCCTGACAGGCAGCTTCAGGATGGTCATAGTTGGTACGGTCAGCTAGACTTGGTGGATAGGTGGATAGGTAGATAGGTGGATAGGTGCACACATGAAATTATAAGTAGATAGAGAATATATAATTAGATAGATGATATGTAAGTACATAGATGAATATATAAGTAAAAAGATGAACCTATAAGTAGATAGATGAATATATAAGTAGACAGATGAATATATAATTAGATAGATGAATATATAATTAGATTATTGATATAAATAGATAGATGATATAATTAGATAGATCATATAAGTAGATAGATGTATATATAAGTAGATAGATGAATATATAAGTAGATAGATGAATATATAAGTAGATAGATGAATATATAAGTAGATAGATGAATATATAAGTAGATATATGAATATATAAGGAGATATGTGATTTAAGTAGATATATGAATGGACAGCTTGGTATTTAGATGAACATACAAATAGATGAGGCAAGTTATCAAACGGTCGATGTGTATGAGAAATGGTAAAGAGAAACGAGTCATTTTGTTTTGTCCTTGTAGCGCTATTGTTGTTATTGGTGATGGTGGTGTTTTTTGTTGGTGGTGGTGGTGTTGGTGGTGGTGGTTGTGGTATTGTTGGTAGTGCGGTTGGTGGTGGTGGAGTTGTTTGTTGTTGGTGTTGGGGGTGGTGTTGTTGTTGGTGGTGGTGGTGGTGGTTGTGGTGTTGTTGGTGGCGGTGGTGGTAGTGGTGGAGTTGTTGTTGTTGGTGGTGGGGGAGTTGTTGTTGTTGGTGTTGGTGGTGGTGTTGGTGGTGATGGTGGTGTTGTGGTTGTTGTTGGTGGTGGTGGGGGTGTTCTTGGTGGTGTTGTTGTAGATGGTTGTGGTGGTGCTGTTGTCGATGTTGTTGTTGTGGTGGTAGTGGTGGTGATGTTGTCTGTTGTTGTATAAAACTCTTCGAGCTGAATTTGCCACGTTTTTTGAGTAGCAGGTTACAGTGCTTATTGTTGTTATTATCCTGAAGCGTACTGAAGAATTTTGAGTGGGTCCTCCAAGCTTTAGTGTATTGTACTTCTCAGTATGCCTAAATCTTTGGGGACCAAATTATCGATCACCCATTTCGTAACACAAGCTGTTTCCAGGGCACGGGGTCAACACGATCGACCTGACCTTCCACCAACATGTGTACCTGACCTTGACGGTAATTGACTCCTTGACCAACATGTGTACCTGACCTTGACAGTAGGTGACTCCTTGACCAACATGTGTACCTGACCTTGACGGTAGGTGACTCCTTGACCAACATGTGTACCTGACCTTGAAGGTAGGTGACTCCTTGACCAAAATGTGTACCTGTCCTTGACAGTAGGTGACTCCTTGACCAACATGTGTACCTGACCTTGACGGTAGGTGACTCCTTGACCAACATGTGTACCTGACCTTGACGGTAGGTGACTCCTTGACCAACATGTGTACCGGACCTTGACAGTAGGTGACTCCTTGACCAACATGTGTACCTGACCTTGACGGTAGGTGACTCCTCGACCAACATGTGTACCTGACCTTGACAGTTGGTGACTCCTTGACCAACAAGTGTACCTGACCTTGACAGTAGGTGACTCCTTGACCAACATGTGTACCTGACCTTGACGGTAAGTGACTCCTCGACCAACATGTGTACCTGACCTTGACAGTTGGTGACTCCTTGACCAACATGTGTACCTGACCTTGACGGTAGGTGACTCCTTGACCAACATGTTTACCTGACCTTGACAAACATGTGTACCTGACCTTGACGGTAGGTGACGACTTGACAAACATGTTTATCTGACCTTGACGTTACGTCATATCTTGACGTTACCTCGCGTGACCTTGACCTTGTCTTCAAGTAATGTGCGGGGAGCTTGCAGTGGCGGTTTTAATAGTAGTTATTTTACAGGATGAGGTTGCTAGCCGCATATACAACCTACTTTTGTCGCCTTTTGCAACATTCCTGGAAAGTTAAAGTTCCTGCAGCTGATGTAGAACTCAAACATTTTGGTCTTGTTGGAAACAGATGACGTCACTGGCGGAAGTATGCTAAGGGCAGTACTGACCACAACTGTTGTGTGGGCGTCACGTGACACATCAACTGACACGACCGAGTCCAATTACTATATGGTGCCAATACCGGAAGTCAAGGCGGAAGCCATGACACCCTTAACTCAGCCAATTCTCGGAATCTTCGTTGCCCAGGTTACAATCCAGTCGTCACGTGACGTCGGAAGCTGTTTTGTCCACGTCTACACATTTCCTGAGAACACATCAAAGGAGGTCAGGCTGACCGTGCAGAAGTTATGGGTAAGGTCAAGGACAAGCTTCTGTTAGACAGAGAGGGAGAGAGGGAAGGAGAAAGGAAGAGGGAGAGGAAGAGAGAGGAAGAGATATGAAGAGAAAGGGATGGCGAGAGGAAGAGAGAGGAAGAGAGAGGGAGGGAGAGGGAAATAGAAGAAGAGAGAGGAAAAAAGATGGAGAGAGAGGAAGAGAGAGGGAGGAAGAAGAAGAGAGAGGGGAGGAGAGAAAGGGAGAGAGAAGGAGAGGGAGAGAGAGGGATAGAGAGAGAGAGAGGGAGAGAGAAGGAGAGAGGAGTGAAGCAGGGAGATAGGGAGAGGGAGAGAGAGCGAGATAGGGAGAGAGAGGGAGAGATAGAAGAGAGAGAGAGAAAGACAGGGAGGGAGAGAGAGAGAACGAAAGAGAGGGACTGAGAGAATGGGAGAGAGAGAGGGTGAGAGGAAAGGAGAGGAAGAGAGAGGGAGAGATAGAAGGAAAGAGATGGAGAGAGACGAAGAGAGAGGGAGGAAGAAGAAGAGAGAGGGAGAGAGAGAGAAAACGAGAGAGAGGGACGGAGAGAAAGTGGTAGAGAGAAGGAGAGAGAGGGAGAGAGAGTTAGAGTGACAGAAGGACATGACAGGACACAAATTTCACAGCCTCATCATACTCATTTCACCATCTCACCATCTCACCACAACCCTTATCTCACCACCATCCTCATCTCACCATCCGCCTCATCTCACCACCATCCTCATCTCACCATCCGCCTCATCTCACCACCATCCTCATCTCACCATCCGCCTCATCTCATTATCTCACCATCCGCCTCATCTCACCACCATCCTCATCTCACCATCCGCCTCATCTCACCACCATCCTCATCTCACCATCCCCCTCATCTCATTATCTCACCATCCGCCTCATCTCACCATCCCGTCATTATGACAACTTCACTATCAAATGAATATGTAACCTAGTAGCCCAACCACGTCTTTAACACCTCATCCCCCACGGCAGGCTCGACCATGGAACTTTCATGATGTTTTGCTTTTCTCTTAATTCTAATAACAATGTAACAATTGTGTACTGTTTCCTAGTGTCCAGTCCCTGATGAGGATCTACCTGGGTCGTAACGTCTACTGTAGTTCTCCATGTTTTCTATGTTCACGATCTCTATTTTCATGTTTTCTATGTTCATGTTTTCTATGTTCGTGTTTTCTATTCCATCAGGTGTTGCTGCTGTTTTTTATGTTTATGTTTTCTATGCCATCAATACTCTCTGCTGTTACCTACTATATGTTAATGTTTTCTTTGCCATCAATTGTTGCTGCTGTTTTCTATGTTTATGTTTTCTATGTTCATGTTTTCTATGTTCCTGTTTTCTATGCCATCAATTGTTGCTGCTGTTTTCTATGTTTATGTTTTCTATGTTTATGTTTTCTATGTTCATGTTTTCTATGCCATCAATTGTTGCTGCTGTTTTCTTAATTCATAATTCCTATGTTCAAGTTTTCTAAACATCAATAATTGCAGCTGTTCTCTAAATTCATGATTTCTATGTTCATGTTTTCTAAGTTCATGTTTTCTGTGCCATCAATTGTTGTTGTTAATCCCTATTATATGTTCATGTTTTCTATGCCAAACATTGTTGCTGCTATTTTCTATGTTCGTGTTTTCTATGTTTATGTTTTCTATGTCATCAAGTGTTTCTGCTGTATTCTATGTTTATGTTTTCAATGTTTAAGTTTTCTATGCCATCAATTGATGTTGTTGTTTTTTAAGTTCATTTCTTCTTTTTCATCAATCGTTGCTGCTGTTTTCTATGTTCATGTTTTCTAGGCCATCAATTGTCGCTGCTGTGATCTACTGTATGTTCCTGTTTTGTATGCCATTACTTGGTTCTACTGTTCTCTAAATTTATGTTTTCTATGTTCATATTTTTTATGTTTTTGTTTTCTATGTTCATGTTTTCTATGTTCATGTTTTCTATGTTCAATTTTTATATGTTCATGTTTTCCATGCCATCAATTGTCCTGCACGTAACACTAGTATTGTGCCACATGTTCTAACAGTGTGACCGACCAATTGCAGGTTGTCCCCAACGAGACATTGGGGACTACTTCAGACACGATGGCCATCTTAGAGAACGTTGTTGGAACCAAGATATCCAGTTTGGGGTCCTATCAAAACAACATGGCTGTCATGGCGTTGCCAAGGATACCACTTGACACAGCAAACTTTTCAGAAGTTACTGTTACCTCAGAGTTTAAAGTTCGTGTGGAGGATTACAGCGAGCTAGAGGTATGTTTTTCTGGTTCTTTCAGGATTACAGCGAGCTGGTGGCATGTCTTTCTGGTTCTCTCACTCCAATTTCTTTCAGGTTCTATCAGTCCTATTTCTTTCTGGCTTTCTCAGTCCTATTTCTTTCTGGCTTTCTCAATCCTATTTTCTTCTCCTTGTGGTTCTCTCACTCTTATTTCTTTCTGGTCTCTCACTCTTATTTCTTTCTGTTTCTCACACTCCTATTTCTTTTTGGTTCTCTCATTACTAATTCTTTCTGTTCTCTCTCACTTATTTCTTTCTGATTCTCCCACTTCTATTTCTTTCTGATTCTCACACTCCTATTTCTTTTTGGTTCTCTCACTCATTTCCTTCTTTTTCTGGTTCTCTCATCACTATTTCTTTCTGTTCTCTCTCCTATTTCTTTCTGGTTCTCTCACTTCTATTTCTATTTCTTTTTCTTTCTGAAGCTCTCACTCCTATTTCTTTCTGGTTCTCTCTCATTTATGTTTTTCTTGTTCTCTCATTCATATTTCTTTCTCTTTCTGGTTGTCTCACTCTTATTTTTGTTTTGTTTCTATCACTCCCATTTCTTTCTCTTTCTGGTTCTCTTATTCATAATTCTATCTGGTTCTCTCCTATTTCTGTCTGGCTCTCTGATTCCTTATTCTTTCTTGCATTTGTATTCCTTTCTTTTTCTGGTTTTATTGTACCTATTTCTATCTGCTTGCCGTTTCTGTCATTTTGTCACTAACTTGTTAGTTTTTCCTATTTTCTCTGTGTATTTGTTCGCCCAAACTTACTTGTATTTTGACGTGTTATTTCTCATTTTTAAGTTTTTCTTGTTTTAAAAACATTACTTTTCTGTTTTCTTCGTATTTCTTTCAGTTGTATTATCATTTTCATCGCTCCATATTTCTGATGGCTTCCTCTCTGTCTCACGGCTTCCTCTCTGTCTGACGTCTCTCACTCTCTCTCTGTCTCATGTATGTCACTCTCTAGCGGCCTACTTTTTCTCACGGCTTCTTCTCTACATCTCATATATGTCTCTCTCTCACTCACTGCTTCCTCTCTCTCTTTCTCTCTGTAACGACTACCTCTCTCTCTCTCTCTCTCTCACGGATGCCAATCTCTCACAGCTCCCCCCCTCTCTCTCTCTCTCACGGCTAACTCCCCCTATCCCATATATGCCTCTCTCTCTCACGGCTTCCTCTCTTTCTCTCCCTTTCTCTCTAACAGCTTCGCTTCTTCTCTCTTATGGATACATCTCTCTCATGGCTTTCTCTCTCTCACGGCTTCCTCTTACTCTCTATCACAGCTTCATCTCTCGTTCACGGCTTCCTCTCTGTCTCTCACAGCTTCCTCTCTCTTTGACAACTCCCTCTCTCTCTCTTACGGCTTCCGCTCTCTCTCTCTCTCTCACGGCCTCTCTCTCTCGCTCTCTATCTCATGGCTTCCTCACCCTCTTTCTCATGGCTTGCTCTCTCTCTCTCTCTCTCTGCCAAGGCTTTGTCCCTCTTTCACGGCTTCCTATCTCTCTCTAACGGCTTCCTCTCTCTCTCTATCCCTCTCTAACGGCTTCCTCTTCCTATTTCATAGCTTCATCTCTCTCTCGCTCACGGCTTTCTCTCTCTTTCTTTCTCTCTCTCTCTGACAAGGATTCTTCTCGTTCTCTTTCTCTCTCTCATGGCTTCCTCTATCTCTCTGACAAGACTTATTCTCCCTCTCATTTACGACTTCCTTACACTCTCTCTCACGGCTTCCTCTCTCTCTCTCTCTCACTCTCACGGTGTCCTCTATTTCCTTCAAGGCTTCCTCTCTCTCTAACGGCTTCCTCTATGTTTCTATATCTCACGGCTTTCTCTCTCGCACGGCTGCCTCTCTCACGACTTCCTTTCCCTCTCTCTCACGGTTTCCTCTCTCTCTCTCTCTCTCTCTCTCTCTCACGGCTTTCTCTCTCTCGCACGCCTGCCTCTCTCACTGCTTTCTCTCTCAAGGCTTCCTCTCTCTCACACGGCTACCTCTCTTTCACGGCTGCTTCTCTCCCGGCTTCCTCTCTCTCACGGCTTCCCCTCTCTCTCAAGGCTACCTCTCTCTCACGGCTTCCTTTCTTATTCTCACTAACTGGTTCATCAATTTCTCTTATACGGCTTCCTCTCTCTCTCTCTCTCTCTCTCGCACAGATTCCTGTAACGGCTCTATAAAGGTTTCTTATCTCTTTCTCTAACGGCTTTCTCTCTCAATTTCTCTCAGCTTCTTCTCTCTCTTTCTACTCCCTCTCAATATCTCTCACAACTTACTATCTCTAACGGCTTTCCCTCTCTCTCTCTCTCTCTCTCACTTCATCACTGAAGTGAAGTGTTGGCCAGAATAGCACAGACAATAGCGGCGCTTGCATGGCTTAACAAAATCTGGCAAGATAAACGGTTAGCACTACGCACGAAAATCAGATTAATGCGTACACTGGTCCTGTCAATATTCCTCTATGCTTGTGAGACATGGACAGTTACAGCTGACCTTCAACGAATGATACAGGCCTTGGAGATGAGATGTTTCCGAAAACTTTTAAATTTCACGTACAAAGATCGAGTTACAAACGTACAAACGAGGAAATCCGAAATAGAATTACAACGGCAATAGGGCCTTTCGAAGACCTCTTGGCAACTGTCAAAAGAAGGAAACTCACTTGGTACGGTCACATATCGAGATCAAGTGATCTTGCAAACACAATCCTCCACGGAAAGGTGCATGGCAGACGACGAAGAGGCCGGCCCAAAAAGAGGTGGGAGGACAACATAAAAGAATGGACCAGTCTCCTACCAGAAGAGTCACAGGCAGCGGCATCTGACAGAGAGGGATGGCGTGGAGTTGTGAGGATGTCTTCATGTGTGCCCCAAGGACCTACCGGTTACGGGATGACCTGACCTGACCTCTCACTTATTTATTTCTATCTTTCTCTATAACGGCTTTCTGTTTCCCTCCTTCCTCTCTCTCCTTCCTCTCTCTCTCCGTCCTCTCACGGTTTCCGCTCTATCTCTCGGCTTCCTCTCTTTCTCTCTCACGGCTTTCTCTCTCACGATTTGCTCTCTCTCACAGTTTGCTCTCTCTCTCACGGTTTGCTCTCTCTCTCTCTCTCTCTCTCTCACGGTTTGCTCTCTCTCTCACGGTTTGCTCTCTCTCTCTCACGGTTTGCTCTCTCTCTCACGGCTAACTCTCTCTCACGGTTTGCTCTCTCTCTCACGGTTTGCTCTCACTCTGTCACGGTTTGCTCTCTCCCTCTCACGGCTTACTCTCTCTCTCTCTCTCACTGTTTGCTCTCTCTCTCTCTCACGGTTTCCCTCTCTCTCTCTCACGGTTTCCCTCCTCCCTCTCTCTCTCTCACGGCTTACTCTCTCTCTCTCTCACGGCTTACTCTCTCTCTCTCACGGCTTACTCTCTTCTCTCTCACGGTTTGCTCTCTCTCTCACGGCTAACTCTCTCTCACGGTTTGCTCTCTCTCTCACGGTTTGCTCTCACTCTGTCACGGTTTGCTCTCTCCCTCTCACGGCTTACTCTCTCTCTCTCTCTCACTGTTTGCTCTCTCTCTCTCACGGTTTCCCTCTCTCTCTCTCACGGTTTCCCTCCTCCCTCTCTCTCTCTCACGGCTTACTCTCTCTCTCTCTCACGGCTTACTCTCTCTCTCTCACGGCTTACTCTCTTCTCTCTCACGGTTTGCTCTCTCTCACGGTTTCCCCTCTATCTCTCTTATGGTTTGCTCTCTCTCTCTCTCACGGCTTACTCTCTCTTTCACGGCTTACTCTCTCTCTCACGGTTTGCTCTCTCTCTCTCTCACGGTTTCCTCCCTCTCTGTCTCTTTTTCACGGTTTTCCCTCTCACTATCTCTTTCTTACGGTTTTCCCACTCTCTCTCTCACGGCTTACCTTCTCTCTCTCACTGTTTGCTCTCTCTCCCTCTCTCACACTTTCGCCTCTCTCTCTCACGGTTTGCTCTCTCACACAGCTTACTCTCTCTCTCACGGTTTGCTCTCTCTCTCTCACGGTTTCCCCTCTATCTCTCTCTCTATCACAGCTTACTCGCTCTCTCTCTTTCTCACGGTTTGCTCTTTCTCTGTCTCTTGCACGGCTTACTCTCTCTCTCACGGTTCTCTCTCTCTCTCACGGTTTCCTCTCTCTCTCTCACTGCCTCCTCTCACTCACGGCTTTCTCTCCCTCTCTCTCACTCACCACTTCCTCTCTCTTTCTCTCTTACTGCTTCCTCTCTCTCTCTCTCTCACGGCATCCTCTCTCTCTCCCTCACGGCTTCCTCTCTCTCTCACTCACGGCTTCCTCTCTCTCTTTCACTCTCTCTCTCACGATTCCCTCTCTCTAACGGGTTGCTCTCTCTGAGCTTTCTCTATCCCCCGGTTCCTCTCTCTCTCTCTCACTGCTTCCTCTCACTCACGGCTTCTTCTGTCTCTCACTCACGGCTTCCTCTCTCTCTCTCTTTCTCACCACTTCCTCTCACTCACGGCTTCCTCTCTCTCTCTCTCTCTCTTACAGTGTTCTCTCACTACCTCTCTCTCTCTCTCTCTCTCTCTCTCTCTCTTTCTGACGGCTCCCTCTCTCTCTAACGGCTTGCTGTCTCTCAGCTTTCTCTCTCTCTCTCAGATTTATCTCTCCCTCGGTTCCTCTCTCTCACTGCTTCGTCCCAATAACGGCTTCCTCCCTCTCTTTCTCTCTCTCTCTCTCTCTCTCTTTCACTGCTTCCTCTCACTCACTCCTTCCTCTCTTTCTCTCTCTCTCTCTCTCACTGCTTCCTCTCACTCACGGCTTCCTCTCTTTCTCTCTCTCTCTCTCACTGTTTCCTCTCTCTCTTTCACTGCTTGCTCTCACTCACGGCTTCCTCTCTCTCTCTCTTTCATTGCTTCCTCTTACTCACGGCTTCCTCTCTCTCTCTCTCTCTCTCTCACTGCTTCCCCTCACTCACGGCTTCCTCTCGCTCTCTCTCTCTCTCTTTCACTGCTTCCTCTCACTCATGGCTTCCTCTCCCTCTCTCTCTATCCCTCTCAGTAACGACATACTCTGTCTGATGGCTTCCCCTTACCTAACAGTTGTAGCAGCCTCAACATCGAAGCAAACCTATTCTCTTCGCCGATATCTTGTTTCAGCCTCAACATCGAAGCAAACCTATTCTCTTCGCCGATATCTTGTTTCTCAGCCTCAACATCGAAGCAAACCTATTCTCTTCGCCGATATCTTGTTTCAGCCTCAACATCGAAGCAAACCTATTCTCTTCGCCGATATCTTGTTTCTCAGCCTCAACATCGAAGCAAACCTATTCTCTTCGCCGATATTTTGTTTCTCAGCCTCAACATCGAAGCAAACCTATTCTCTTCGCCGATATCTTGTTTCTCAGCCTCAACATCGAAGCAAACCTATTCTCTTCGCCGATATCTTGTTTCTCAGCCTCAACATCGAAGCAAACCTATTCTCTTCGCCGATATCTTGTTTCTCTATCTTGAGCAGCTGGCGTGACCGAGCCCGACAGATGAGCAGTACCACTGTCACCCGCTAGGGACAATTAAGGAGGGTTGGGCTCAGTCCACTCGGGGGCCCACCAATGTGACGAAGAAATGAACTGAATCAAAGCTGGACCTGTGGCATAGGACGGGAAACATGTTTCATTTACTCGACACCAGACACATAATTTGCCTGATTATATCTTGCATGACATTTCAATTATTGTATTTTTATTCTGAATGCCAGAGCGGGGACAAATGGCCCGTGGAGATGGGCGTGAGTTTCAGTGGCAACGTCATATGGGTGGGCGATATCGATGTCAACATCTCGGCTCCAAGTGTTCGATTACCGGTCCTGTTTGTGGACGTGCAGCAGCTGAAGGAATGTGCGTACAACGGCAAGTGAGTGATTGAACTGTTCTGATTGCTTGGCTTAGGGCAGGAATAATATCAATATTTACTCATATATGGAGGAGATGATGGCCAAACGCTTAGGGTATCAAAGGACACTGGTTCAAAAACGTATTGACGCTGTGTAGTTTTTTTTGTTGGTAACGCAAGCAAAATATAAGCTGACCATATATACCCTTCGTGCTGACTGTAGTAGCAAGCTGACTTTATTTCTTAATCTCATTAACCCCCCCCCCCCCCCAAAACTAACCAAGCTCTCCTCGTGTCGTCAATCTAACCCCTACCACTTGTCTTTGGGACCAGAATGGTCAATATAACCCCTTTCACTTGTCTTTGGGACCAGAATGGTCAATATAACCCCTTTCACTTGTCTCTCGGACCAGAATGGTCAATATAACCCCTTTCACTTGTCTCTGGGACCAGAATGGTCAATCTAACCCCAACCACTTGTCTCTGGGACCAGAATGGTCAATATAACCCCTACCACTTGTCTCTGGGACCAGAATGGTCAATCTAACCCTTACCACTTGTCTCTGGGACCAGAATGGTCAATCTAACCCCTACCACTTGTCTCTGGGACCAGAATGGTCAATATAACCCTTTTCACTTGTCTCTGGGACCAGAATGGTCAATCTAACCCCTACCACTTGTCTCTGGGACCAGAATGGTCAATCTAACCCCCATCACTTGTCTCTGGGACCAGAATGGTCAATCTAACCCCTACCACTTGTCTCTGGGACCAGAATGGTCAATCTAACCCCTACCACTTGTCTCTGGGACCAGCATGGTCAATCTAACCACCACCCCTAAACTAACCAAGCTCTCCTCCAATCGTGAATATTGACCTCTCACTTTAGACTGTGCGGTGACCGGATTTTGACCTGTGCCCCTTTAACTACTATTCAGAGAATTTTTGAAACGTGGATGTTCCACAGAGAATTGGAGCTATCACACCTGGCAGGGTAGGCTCAGCCACAGTTGGGAGGCACATGGAGGAGTCGTATCTCGTTCTCTTCGTTCTTGGTGTTCACTTTCTCTTAGTCTCGGCAATGATATTTTGCTCTTTGATCTGAGCACCTTGTGCGGTGCTATGGCATCAGGTGGAACGGTTCTGTGTAAGTATCACCTAGGAATCAAATCAATGTTGAATCTTTTCAGATAAATTCCTCAATAGTTTCTGTAGCGTTTCTTGAGAGTCTGCTTGTTCTCATGTCACCGTACATCAACTGATTGGATCAGGTCGTTCATCTGATCTGGACTGTTTGTAGAAGCGAATGGACACCCAATAGGTTTGACTTGTTAAGAATAGATACCCAATAGGTTTGAGTTGTTAAGAATAGATACCCAATAGGTTTGAGTTGTTAAGAATAGATACCCAATAGGTTTGACTTGTTAAGAATAGATACCCAATAGGTTTGAGTTGTTAAGAATTTCAGAGCTGGGTTCTGTTTTCTTATCCTGAACAGGCAGATAGAAACGATTTAACTGTCTTGCATGTCTGCTAATCGCTGTAGATGTTTCTCACGCATTCAACAAAATGGTTAACATTACAGGAGGTTTCACTTTTACCATGGTGACGGCACTGATGTCTTGTCGGTTCCAAACATTCGCTTATAGCCTCCCAAAACGCAGCGCTATCCTTAGAAATTATGTTATTGACCACAGAGTAGTTACTCTCCTCTCTGGCTAGAATACTGCCTACGTAAGTTAAGCTAACAGTTGTCTGGACATGTACGACTAACCGAATGTAAACCGGACGAGAGCCGCACGGCGCCTGCCATGGCGTTCTTCTTGTACTGAGCAGAAGGCGAGGACGCAGTGGACGGTGAACAGGAGATAAAAATTGGTGCCAATTTCGCTGATTGCTTCCTTGACCTCATCAATGTTTGACGTAATGTAGCTAGACATTTTACTGATCGCTTCCTTGACTTCATTAATGTTTGACGGAATGTAGCTAGACATTTGACTGATTGCTTCCTTGACCTCATCAATGTTTGACGGAATGAAGCTAGACATTTGACTGATTGCTTCCTTGATCTCACCAATGCTTGACGGAATGTAGCTAGACATTTGACTGATTGCTTCCTTGACCTCATCAATGTTTGACGGAATGTAGCTAGACATTTGACTGATTGCTTCCTTGACCTCACCAATGCTTGACGGAATGTAGCTAGACATTTGACTGATTGCTTCCTTGACCTCACCAATGCTTGACGGAATGTAGCTAGACATTTGACTGATTGCTTCCTTGACCTCATCAATGTTTGACGGAATGAAGCTAGACATTTGACTGATTGCTTCCTTGACCTCACCAATGCTTGACGGAATGTAGCTAGACATTTGACTGATTGTTTCCTTGACCTCCCCAATGCTTGACGGAATGTAGCTAGACATTTGACTGATTGTTTCCTTGACCTCACCAATGATTGAAGGAATGTAGCTAGACATTTGACTGATTGTTTCCTTGACCTCCCCAATGCTTGACGGAATGTAGCTAGACATTTGACTGATTGCTTCCTTGACCTCCCCAATGCTTGACGGAATGTAGCTAGACATTTGACTGATTGCTTCCTTGACCTCACCAATGCTTGACGGAATGACGAGCCAATCGTTGTTCTCGGCTTATGACAGTTGTGCTATGACCTGCTCCCAGATGGTCGATGGATGGTTAATAACTTAAATGCGCCGCTCAAGAATCTAGTCCTTGTCCGTCATTAGTGTTGTGTCACTAGAACTGAGTGTAGGTGATAACTGATTGGATTGAGAACCATAGATTGTCTCCAGTGCATCATAGAATCGCCTCGAGCTAGTCGAGTCTGCTCAACCGAAATTCTGAGGATTGGTAAACTAAAAATGTCACCATTTTTCTAGCGTTTTGGAGATTAATAGTATAGCCTGTATTGAATCCCATAAGTCATATATTTCATGCATCGAGGCGCAATCATTAACTGAAGGCCTGGTACTCCATGTTACTTCACTTTCCTATCCTGTGTTGGGTGACTAGGTTATCCGAGCATTTCAAGCTGCGGTGCTAGACAACTGTGTTCTGCGGAGTCCTAGGTTTCAGTGAAAACTTTCCCTGCCTCTTGTCGTCTTTACAGTCTTGACTGATAGGTTTGCTACTCGTCCAAAGTAGCCTGGGACGAGAGGTTGTCGTTGATGATCAGCGCATTTTTGTAATCAATATAATTTAAATACAGAGCAAGTTACACCAAGACGAAAAAATCATGTGATGATGTCGGCATCACAGTTTGCGATGGACAACTAATATTAATATATTTTTCTAAGTATTCCGTGTGTTTTATCTTGTCCAATCATTGGGCTATTCAGCGCTAACATACATTAATTTGCTGTCATGTATAATAGATAAGAGAATCAGTGTATCATGATCAGTGGCCATTAGAATGTTTACTGTATGTAACAGGGCCATTTGTCATGAAGCATAGGGGTTGGAGCTAGCAGCTTGTTTACTGGAGCTAAACTTAGTTGGGACAGTGACATAATGTTTCATTCAGACGGGCAGAGTTCAGGCAGAGGTCAGTCAGAGTTTAGGCAGAGTTCATGCAGAGTTAAGACAGAGTTCAGGCAGAGTTCAGTCAGAGTTCAGGCAGAATTCAGGCAGAGTTCAGGCAGAGTTCAGTCAGAGTTCAGTCAGAGTACAGTCAGAGTTCAGTCAGGGTTCAGTCAGAGTTCAGGCAGAGTTCAGACAGAGTTCAGATCCCAAATAGTTGTATCTGGAGTACAGACTGCTGGTAAAGGTGTTTGGCGAGAATTAATCTGTGTTAGGCTGTCACATTTAGAATGACAGTCGTAGGCATAGGAGTCAATAGGATTTCACAGGAGAGTAGATGAGTAAGATTGATTGCTGACCAGTCAGCGGGGAAGGAACAGAGTACCACGGGACCACCTCCATCGTTTTCTACTCGTTTCTGATTGGCTCGTTGTCTGTTGGTGTCTGATTGGCTCGTTGTTTGTTCGCGTCTAATTGGCCCGTTGTCTTTCATGTCTGACTGACTCGTTGTATTTTAGTGTCTGATAGGCTCGTTGTCTGTTGGTGTCTGATTGGCTCGTTGTCTGCTCACGTTGGTTCGTTGTCTGCTAATGTCAGGTTGTCTCGTCTGCTCATCTCCGACTACATCGAAACGTTATCTGAATCTGAATAGTCAGAGGGGTCGGCCATATACTCCTAATCAAAAGAGAGTCGTAACCTGGATCCTCAGGGAGCAACTCCACAATAATAGCACAACAATACCAAGTTATTGTTGGACAGCGCCGGGTCGACGGCAGCTAAAGGTCAACTGCCAGAGGGTACACCTGTCTACATAATAAGTAAGTCGCATGTCCTTTTACAGAACGTAGCTTCTTACAACCGCCACCTATTTGGCTGTTATACGTTTCTTGGCCAGTGTGCAGTGCGGTAGGTTGGCAAGCGTGCAGTACGGTAGGTTGCCAAGCGTGCCGTACGGTAGGTTGTCAAGTGTGCAGTACGGTAGGTTGCCAAGCGTGCAGTATCGTAGGTTGCCAAGTGTGCAGCACGGTAGGTTACCAAGCGTGCAGTACGGTAGGTTGCCAAGTGTGCAGTACGGTTGGTTGCCAAGTGTGCAGTATGGTAGGTTGCCATTACTTTCCGTACGTGAAGGAGCATTAGCCCGAGAAAAAACCCAGTATTTGCCAAACTGGACACAAGAGGGAATTGAACCCGGAACGTTGGGATTGTGAAAACCGAGCGAGTTTCACCCCTAGACCACGCAGCCTTTTACATAGTAGATAGTAGTTAATCAGTGTATAACAAGATTTTTACAGATTGTCATAGCATAAACATTAGGGTAGACTACACGACTGTGTTTATAATCCAGGGATTCCATTCAAGCTCATGTTAACATTCCCTGAGAAAGAAAGATTGAGTTTTGAATTAGTAGTTTAGTGTTATCCATGTTGTAAACCACAGATTTGTAATAAATGAATATCTTGTTTTATTGTTCACATAAGCTTTAGAGTTTTCTATGTTCAAGAGTGTTTAGTGTATCTTGAGCTGTGGATATCAGAGTGTTTAGTGTATCCTGAGCTGTGGATATCAGAGTGCTTAGTGTATCCTGAACTCTGGATGTGAGACTGTTTATAGGGGAAATACTTGAGATCAGACCATGATTTCCAGAGCTTCTATAATAGAAAGGTTGAGAGTGCTTTTATTATGTTGTGTGACAGTTTCAGCTGGAACATGGGCGCTTAGGGCACCGGAGATTGGGCTGGTGACTCTAAGAACAAAGGTTGCCTGAATGCGTGACGATGTCAATTACCGGTTCGACACTAGGTCGACAAAGGAAACAAGGAGTTTAGGTTTCTGCTAAGCGAGAAATATCTAGAACAGCAGCAAAAACTGTATCATGTGTTTGTTGATTTTAAGAAGGCGTTTGATAGGAAATGGCACAAAGCGCTATGGGCATAGCGGTATAAAATCAACGGAAATATTATAACGGTCCTTGAACACCTATATGACAAGGCGTCCAGCAGAGTTCTTGTGAATGGGAGGCGAGGAGACTGGTTTCGCACATCAGTTGGTGTGAGACAGGGTTGTACACTCTCTCCAACTCTTTTCAAAATATCCCTTGAGGGAATTATGAGTGAGGCACTTGGAGGTCACGTTGGTACTGTCAAGATAGGGGGGCCAAACGATTACCAGCCTTTGTTTTGCAGATGATATTGGCGGGTTCAGAGGCAGAACTCCAGGAATGGGTCAGAAGCTCGATGAAACAGCTCTTGACTATGGTATAGAGATGAACGCTGGAAAGGCAAAATTATGACCAACAACGCCGAGGACTTCAAAGCTAATGGTCAGGACCTCGAAGTGATTGATCGTTTTAAATTTTTGGAGTCGATTTTCAGTGATGAGGGATCAAAATTTGAGGAGTTGGCCAGAATAGCACAGACAATAGCGGCGCTTGCACTGCTTTACAACATCTGGCAAGATAAGCGGTTAGCACTAAGCACGAAAATTAGATTAATGTGTTCACTGGTCCTGTCACTATTCCTCTGTGCTTGTGAGACATGAACAGTTACAGCTGACCTTCAACGAAGGATACAGACCTTGGAGATGAGATGTTTCCGAAAACTTTTAAACGTCACGTGCAAAGATCGAGTTACAAATGAGGAAATGCGAGATTTTATTACAACAGCAATAGGGCTTTTTGAAGACCTCTTGGCAACTGTCAAAAGAAGGAAACTCATTTGGTACGGTCACATATCGAGATCAAATGGTCTTGCAAATATTTTCCTCCACGAAGAGGTGCAAGGCAGACGACGAAGAGGCCGTCCCAAAAAGAGGTGGGAGGACAACATAAAAGAATGGACCAATCTCCGACCAGAAGAGGCACAGACAGCCGCCGGTGACAGACAGGGGTAGCGTGGGGTTGTGTGGATGTCTTCATGTGTGCCCTAATGACCTCCCCGGTTACGGGATGACCTGACCTAACCTGAGGTGAAAGACTTTGTCTAGTACAGGGGTGGGTGTTTGGATCTGACGACTTTGGCGTTCATAAATGGGTGCAGATTGGGGTGGTTACAGTCTGATACTGACACAACTGGCTACGACATTTAGAGTGACAGTGATTCGATGATACTCAACCAGTAACAATTAGTTTGGAATAGTTACAAATTAAAGTGATGGCTAAGTCAGACAACCAACAGAAACCCATTGGACAGCCACGTTGTTGCTTCAGATTATAAAATACTCTGCAAGGATGAACTCATGTGACTGATTAGGAGAGTGGCTGAGAGACTGTCAGGAGTCTGAGAGTGAGTGAGTTTGCAGGGTGACTGTACTTTCATACACCTCGAAACTTGGTCAGTCGTTCAATATGTGCTTATGATGGACACCCTGTGAACAGTAAGATATCTTAATGTGTGCCGTATGTGTAGAACACTTTGTGAACCGATTATTTGTGAAGGCACAGATCGACTAAGTACGCGATCACGAGTGAGTATGTGATCCGATTATAATTGAAGTGATCGAATTACATGTGAATGTATTGAATGACTGAGTACGTATCCGATCGTGTGGAAAAGTTTGTGATTGTGTGTTGAGTAGACATATAAGGACGTGTAGCGGTAAGAATCTGGCTATTGTAGTTTGGGGGAAACATTAAAAGCTAGTGCTTAAAACCCTCCTATTGTATTTCAATATAAATGTTATGATTATTTAGTTTAGCTGTACTTTCCTCATTAATTGTTGATTTTATATGGTTGTTCACGTAAATAAATAACATTGTTTTGTCTTAACGATTAATAAATTATAACGTTTTGTTTTATGGCCAAGATAGTGTCTACTGTGTTATCTACTGCGTGAAGTCAAACCCTGGTGTGGCTACATATTGTAACTCTTTAGATAAGTCAACTACTAGACTCTACCTCAATTTGTCTTTTAATTGTTTTCTCAACATTCTGTACACACTGACTAACCTCTCGCCTCCTGTTTGTCTTTTGTCTGTTCAAACTGACTAACCTCTCGTCTCCTGTTTCTCTATTGTCTGTACAGACTGACTAACCTCTCGCCTCCTGTTTCTCTGTTGTCTGTACAAACTGACTAACCTCTCGCCTCCTGTTTCTCTATTGTCTGTAGAAACTGACTAACCTCTCGCCTCCTGTTTCTCTGTTGTCTGTACAAACTGACTAACCTCTTGCCTCCTGTTTCTCTGTTGTCTACAAACTGACTAACCTCTCGCCTCCTGTTTCTCTGTTGTCTGTACAGACTGACTAACCTCTCGCCTCCTGTTTCTCTGTTGTCTATACAAACTGACTAACCTCTCGCCTCCTGTTTCTATGCTAAAAGTTGGAAAGAAAGCCGTCACTCCTCACGATTCCCGTCTTCTACAGTTCCACGGCGGTACTGCAGGTGCTCGTGCGCCATAGCTCAGAGTCGACAGGAACAGCCTACAACGTTACAGTGAATGTCTACCTCCCAGATTACATGAGAATGACATCGAATGTCTTCACAATACCTTTAGAGAACACCATTACCGTCAGACAAGACAGAAATGTGGTGGTGGCTGAGGTAACTTCTTGTTTAGGGACGTGGTGGGGGCTGAGGTAACTTCTTGTTTAGGGATGTGGTGGTGGATGAGGTATCTTCTTGTTTAGGGATGTGGTGGGGGCTGAGGTAACGTTAGGGATGTGGTGGTGGCTGAGGTAACTTTAGGGATGTGGAGGTGGCTGAGGTAACTTTAGGGATGTGGTGGTGGTGGCAGAGGTAACTTTAGGAAGGTGGTGGGGGCTGAGGTAACTTTAAGGATGTGGTGGTGGCTGAGGTAACTTCTTGTTTAGGGATGTGGTGGTGGCTGAGTAACGTTAAGGATGTGGTGCTGGCTGAGGTAACTTTAGGGATGTGGTGGTGGCTGAGGTAACTTTAGGGATGTGGTGGTGGCTGAGGTAACTTTAGGGATGTGGTGGTGGCTGAGGTAACTTTAGGAAGATGGTGGGGGCTGAGGTAACTTTGGGGATGTGGTGGTGGCTGAGGTAACTTTAGGAATATGGCGGTGGCTGAGGTAACTTTATGGATGTGTGGGTGGCTGAGGTAACTTTAGGGATGTGGTGGTGGGAGAGGTAACTTTAGGAATGTGGTGGTGCTTGAGGTAACTTTAGGGATGTGATGGTGGCTGGGGTAACATTAGGGATATTGTAGTGGCTGAGGTAACTTTAGGAAGGTGGTGGGGGCTGAGGTAACTTTAGGGATGTGGTGGTGGCTGAGGTAACTTTAGGGATGTGGTGGTTGTGGTAACATTAAGAATATGGGAGTGGCTGAGGTAACTTTATGGATGTGGTGGTGGCTGAGGTAACTTTAGGGATGTGGTGGTGGCTGAGGTAACTCCTTGTTTAGGGATGTCGTGGTGGCTGAGATAACTCCTTGTTTAGGGATGTCTTAGTGGATAAGGTAACTTTAGGAATGTGGTGGTGGCTGAGGTAACTATGTTTAGGGATGTGGTGGTGGCTGAGGTATCTCCTTGTTTAGTGATGTTGTCGTGGCTGAGGTATCTTTAAGGATTGGGTGGTGACTGAGGAAACTTTAGGGTTGTGGTGGTGGCTGAGGTAACTTTAGGAATGTGATGGTGGCTGAGATAACTTTAAGCATGTGGTGGTTGCTGAGGTAACTCCTTGATTTGGGGATGTCGTGACGGCTGAGGTAACTTTAAGGATGTGGTGATGGCTGAGATAACTTTAGGAATATGGTGGTGGCTGAGATAACTTTAGGAATGTGGTGGTGGCTGAAGTAACTTGAGGAATGTGGTGGTGGCTGAGATAACTTTAGGGATATCGTGGTGGCTGAGGTAACTTTAGTGATGTGGTGGTGGCTGAGATAACTTTAGGGATGGGGTGGTGGCTGAGGTAACTCCGTGTTTAGAGATGTCCTGGTGGCTGAGGTAACTCCGTGTTTAGGGATGTCGTGGGGGCTGAGGTAACTTTAGGGATGTGGTGGTGGCTGAGGTAACTTTAGGGATGTCGTGGTGGCTGAGGTAACTTTAGGGATAATGTGGTGGCTGAGGTAACTCCTTGTTTAGGGATGTCGTGATGGCTGAGATAACTCCTTGTTTAGGGATGTGGTAGTGGATGAGGTAACTTTAGGAATGTGGTGGGGGCTGAGGTAACTCTATGTTTAGGGATGTGGTGGTGGCTAAGGTAACTCTTTGTTTAGGAATGTGGTGGTAGCTGAGGTATCTCCTTATTTATGGTTGTCGTGGTGGCTGAGGTAACTCCTTGTTTAGGGATGTGGTGGTGGCTGAGATATTTTTAAGCATGTGGTGGTGGCTGAGATAACTTTAGAGATGTCGTTGTGGCTGAGGTAACTTTAGGGATGTGGTGGTGGCTGAGATAACTTTAGGAATGTGGTGGTGGCTGAGATAACTTTAGAAATGTGGTGGTGGCTGAGATAACTTTAGGGATGTCGTGGTGGCTGAGATAAGTTTCGGGATGTCGTGGTGGCTGAGGTAACTTTAGCGATGTGGTGGGGGCTGAGATAACTTTAGGGATGTGGTGGTGGCTGAGGTAATTCCGTGTTTAGGGATGTCGTGGTGGCTGAGGTAACTTTAGGGGTATGGTGGTGGCTGAGGTAACTCCGTGTTTAGAGATGTCGTGGTGGCTGAGGTAACTCCTTGTTTAGGGATGTTGTGGTGGCTGAGGTAACTTTATGGATGTCGTGGTGGCTGAGGTAACTTTAGGGACGTGATGGTGGCTGAGGTAACTTTAGAGATTGTGTGGTGGCTGAGGTAACTCCTTGTTTAGGGATTTCGTTGTGGCTGAGGTAACTTTAGGGATGTCGTGGTGGCTGAGGTAACTCCTTGTTTAGGGAAATGGTGGTGGCTGAGGTAACTCCTTGTTTAGCGATGTCGTGGTGGCAGAAGTAACTTAATGGCTGTGGTGGTGGCTTAGGTAACTTTTTGGATGTGGTGGTGGCTTAGGTAACTTTATGGATGTCGCGGTGGCTGAGGTAACTTTAGGGATGTGGTGGTGGCTGAGGTAACTTTAGGTATGTGGTGGTGGCTGAGGTAACATTACGGATGTGGTGGTGGCTGAGGTAATTCCTTGTTTATGGATGTCATGGTGGCTGAGGTAACTCCTTGTTTATGGATGTCATGGTGGCTGAGGTAACTCCTTGTTTAGGGATGTGGTGGTGGCGGAGGTAATTTTAGGAATGTGGTGGTGGCTGAGGTAACTTTAGGGATGTGGCGGTGGCTGAGGTAACTCCTTGTTAGAGATGTGGTGGCAGCTGAGGTAATTCCTTGTTTAGGGATGTCACGTGGCTGAGGTAACTTTATGAATGTGGTGGTGGCTGAGGTAACTTTAGGGATGTGGTGGCTGAGGTAACTTTAGGGATGTCGTGGTGGCTGAGGTAACTCATTGTTTGCTTGCAATGCCTCAGCACAGCTACGTCACTCTGTTGAGATAATATGATAGACCAATAGCATCATTCAGAAACAGTCTTGAAAAGCTGTGACAGAAATACTTGAGAGAAATACACAGGCAGACATGAGTCAGAGAGACATACAGAGATACACATAGATAGACAGATATACAAACAGAGACAGACAGACACACAGACAAACAGATAGTTCGATAGACAGACAAACAGACACACTCAAAAACAGACAGAGACATATATATAGAGACATAGACATAAAGACAGATAGACAGACAAACAGACAGACACAAAGACAGACAGAGACAGATAGATAGAGACATTGACATAAAGACAGATAGACAGACACACAGACAAACAGACAGACACAAAGACAAATAGAGACAGATAGATAGAGACATAGACAGAAGACAGATATACAGACACACAGACAGACACACAGACAAACAGACAGACACAAACGACAGACAGAGTCAGATAGATAGAGACATAGAAAGAAAGACAGACAGACAGGTTGACGGAAAACACGAACACGAACGTATGTCAAGTCCCCATTACTGTTGGGGAAGAAAAGAAAATTATTTTTTGTTAGTATTGATACACCTTTACAAATACACACACACACACACACCCACACACACACACACACACACCCACACATACACCCACACACACACACATCCACACACACACACCCACACACACACACCCACACACACATACACATATCCACACACACCCACACACACATATCCAACCAGCTATACCAATATTACACACCCACCCACACATACGTACACAAACACACAGACACATGCACCCACCAACACAAATTCACACATACTCTCTCTCTCTCTCTCTCTCTCTCTCTCTCTCTCTCTCTCCCTCTTTCCTAAATGTTCTCCAGATTTGAATATATTCTGGAAACAACATCTCTGAATCAAAATTGGTCGCTGACTTCTGTGGTCTAGGAAGGATGGCCAGATGAAAATGAAGATTTCTTGATAACAAAATGTATTTCTTTGTTTTTAGTTTCGTGTTCTTCACAGCATTGATTAGTGACCTGACATACAACCAATGTTGGTCGACCAAGATTAGTGAGCCAGGGACATGACATACAAACAATGTTGGTCGACCAAGATTAGTGAGTCAGTGACATGACATACAACCAATGTTGGTCGACCAAGATTAGTGAGCCAGTGACAGGACATACAACCAATGTTGGTCGACCAAGATTAGTGAGCCAGTGACAGGACATACAACCAATGTTGGTCGACCAAGATTAGTGAGGCCGTGACATGACACACAACCAATGTTGGTTGACCAAGATTACTGAGCCAGTGACAGGACATACAACCAATGTTGGTCGACCAAGATTACTGAGCCAGTGACAGGACATACAACCAATGTTGGTCGACCAAGATTAGTGAGTCAGTGACATAACATACAACCAATGTTGTTCGACAAAGATTAGTGAGCCAGTTACAGGGCATACAACCAATGTTGGTTGACCAAGATTACTGAGCCAGGGACATGACATACAACAAATGTTGGTCGACCAAGATTAGTGAGCCAGTGACGTGACATGGTACCAATGTTGGGCAATTAACAGAAAACGGAAATCCAATAAGCAAATCAATTTCCATTTCAAAAGAATTGGATCCAGTCTCATTGCAATACCCATACAAGGGGTCAAGGTCAACCATAGTCCACGTTAGCGGTAGAATATAAATCTTTAATCATCTTTAGACTCATCTGTTCAACAAACGAAAGAGGCTATCTGTTCAACAAACGAAAGAGGCCATCTGTTCAACAAACGAAAGAGGCCATCTGTTCAACAAACGAAAGAGGCCATCTGTTCAACAAACGAAAGAGGCCAACTGTTCAACAAACGAAAGAGGCCAACTGTTCAACAAACGAAAAAGGCCAACTGTTCAACAAACGAAAGAGGCCATCTGTTCAACAAACGAAAGAGGCTATATGTTCAACAAACGAAAGAGGCCATCTGTTCAACAAACGAAAGAGGCCAACTGTTCAACTAACGAAAGAGGCCATCTGTTCAACAAACGAAAAAGGCGAACTGTTCAACAAACGAAAGAGGCCAACTGTTCAACAAACGAAAAAGGCGAACTGTTCAACAAACGAAAGAGGCCAACTGTTCAACAAACTAAAAAGGCCAACTGTTCAACAAACGAAAGAGGCCAACTGTTCAACAAACGAAAGAGGCCATCTGTTCAACAAACGAAAGACTCCATCTGTTCAACAAACGAAAGAGGCCATATGTTCAACAAACGAAAGAGGCCATCTGTTCAACAAACGAAAGAGGCCAACTGTTCAGTAAACGAAAGAGGCCAACTGTTCAACAAACGAAAAAGGCCAACTGTTCAACAAACGAAAGAGGCCAACTGTTCAACAAACGAAAGAGGCCATCTGTTCAACAAACGAAAAAGGCCAACTGTTCAACAAACGAAAGAGGCCAACTGTTCAACAAACGAAAAAGGCCAACTGTTCAACAAACGAATAAAAGAAAAGGACAAAGTGATTACACATACAATGGATAGTAAATGGATAATAAAGCCGCACATAAATACACACACACAAACACAGATCTACATAATACGTGAAACAACGAACATTGAAAGGGAGATAGACCAATATATTTATCGATAGACACAAATACAACATGGACTAGTCGAAACATAAACAAATTGAAAGGTAAATACTAGGGCAAGTCACTAAATATGTCACAAAGTGCTATAAAAGGAAAAAAACAAAACACAAGGAGATGCGAACTTGAAAACCATTTACTATTGCATTGACATTGTCCCTTATTACTCAACATAATCTCCACCAACATGGATACACTTATCCATCTCCACCAACGTGGATACATTTATCCATCTCAACCAACATGGACACACTTATCCAGCTCCACCAACATGGATACACTTATCCATCTCCACTAACATGAATACACTTATCCATCTACACCAACATGGATACACATATCCATCTCAACCAACATGGATACACTTATCCATCTCCACCAACATGGATACACTTATCCATCTCCACTAACATGGATACACTTATCCATCTCCACCAATATGGATACACTTATCCAATAGCTTTATGAGTGAACCAAAACCTGTAACACAGACGTTTTCAGCCACATTGAAACTTCACGTTCAACCGCTTCGTCATTCACGAAACCTCTCCCACCAAAGTGAGATCTTGCATATTGATGTTGGCTAAACCATGCGAACAGCCTATTGCAGTTGCTACACTGTCTGTTGTTTCGTAACTCGCCTGTCAGCTCGAATAATCTTCCTCATCTGCCGCACAGATGCTTCTGTTGCATTCTGTGCAGGGCAACCATGTCGGGTTTCATCAGTAATTGTTGAGAGATTGAGCGACAAAACAAACAACATATTCAATATTCAAAACGAAAACGTATTTCTTCAAAAATATAAAATTATAATGATTATTTGCATGACTTGAGAGCACCAAATCAAAAGAAACCAAGCTATCATGACCAAACCTCTCTTACAGGGAGGGTGTTGACATTTACTAATGTGCTCATTTAAAACATGCATTCTTCCATCACTTAATTAATTTCTCATCTAATTTCTTCTATTACAGAATGGTCCAATTTCTAACTATGTACTTGGTCCTTGTTTCTCGTTTCTAGTAACGAGCCTGGCCTCTGACATTCTGGCCTCTGACATTCTGGCCTCTGACATTCTGGCCTCTGACAGACATACTGACCTGTAACTTTCTGGTATCTGACATTCTGGCCTCTGACATTCTGGTCTCTGACATTCTGACCTCGGACATTCTGGCAGCTTCGTTCTTTCCAGTTTTGCTGTGGAATACAAATCTTGAAAACTGACACCAATTTCTGACAGGGTTTTATACGTCTGTATCCGACATAGGGTTGATAAAACCCTTTTCGGACAAGAGATATCGAGACGACTTCTCCACATACTCCGCTGACAAGGGTCTTACCTTCTTTTTACTGTATTGGATTTATTCATCCTTTTCTGGCAAGAGGTGCTGCGACCAGGGCTAAACACACTTACCAGAATCAGTTAACCATTATCAGCTAAACACACTTACCAGAATCAGTTAACCATTATCAGCTAAACACACTTACCAGAATCAGTTAACCATTATCAGCTAAACACACTTACCAGAATCAGTTAACCATTATCAGCTAAACACACTTACCAGAATCAGTTAACCATTATCAGCTAAACACACTTACCAGAATCAGTTAACCATTATCAGCTAAACACACTTACCAGAATCAGTTAACCATTATCAGCTAAACACACTTACCAGAATCAGTTAACCATTATCAGCTAAACACACTTACCAGAATCAGTTAACCATTATCAGCTAAACACACTTACCAGAATCAGTTAACCATTATCAGCTAAACACACTTACCAGAATCAGTTAACCCTTATCAGCTAAACACACTTACCAGAATCAGTTAACCATTACCAGCTAAACACACTTACCAGAATCAGTCAACCATTATCAGCTAAACACACTTACCAGAATCAGTTAACCATTATCAGCTAAACACACTTACCAGAATCAGTTAACCATTATCAGCTAAACACACTTACCAGAATCAGTTAACCATTATCAGCTAAACACACTTACCAGAATCAGTTAACCATTATCAGCTAAATACACTTACCAGAATCAGTTAACCAATATCAGCTAAACACACTTACCAGAATCAGTTAACCAGTATCAGCTAAACCCACTTACCAGAATCAGTTAACCAATATCAGCTAAATACAATTACCAGAATCAGTTAACCATTATCAGCTAAATACACTTACCAGAATCAGTTATCCATTATCAGTTAAACACACTTACCAGAATCAGTTAACCAATATCAGCTAAAGCCAATCGCTGCAAACCTCCATGTCACTGATGTTCCAAACTCACTGTCAGTTTGTCTCCTGATGTTCCAAGATCACTGTCAGTTTGTCTCCTGATGTTCCAAGATAACTGTCAGTTTGTCTCCTGATGTTCCAAGATCACTGTCAGTTTGTCTCTTGATGTTCCAAGATCACTGTCAGTTTGTCTCCTGATATTCCAAACTCACTGTCAGTTTGTCTCCTGATGTTGAAAACTCACTGTCAGTTTGTCTCCGGATGTTCCAAACTTACTGTCAGTTTGTCTACTGATGTTCTAAACTCACTGTCAGTTTGTCTCCTGATGTTCCAAACTCACTGTCAGTTTGTCTCCTGATGTTCGAAACTCACTTTCAGTTTGTCTCCTGATGTTCCAAACTCACTGTCAGTTTGTTTCCTGATGTTACAAACTCACTGTCAGTTTGTCTCCTGATATTCCAAACTCACTGTCAGTTTGTCTCCTGATTTTCCAAGCTCACTGTCAGTTTGTCTCCTGATGTTCCAAACTCACTGTCAGTTTGTCTCCTGATGTTGAAAACTCACTTTCAGTTTGTCTCCTGATGTTCCAAACTCACTGTCAGTTTGTTTCCTGATGTTACAAACTCACTGTCAGTTTGTCTCCTGATGTGCCAAGCTCACTGTCAGTTTGTCTCCTGATGTTCCAAGATCACTGTCAGTTTGTCTCTTGATGTTCCAAGATCACTGTCAGTTTGTCTCCTGATATTCCAAACTCACTGTCAGTTTGTCTCCTGATGTTGAAAACTCACTGTCAGTTTGTCTCCGGATGTTCCAAACTTACTGTCAGTTTGTCTACTGATGTTCTAAACTCACTGTCAGTTTGTCTCCTGATGTTCCAAACTCACTGTCAGTTTGTCTCCTGATGTTCGAAACTCACTTTCAGTTTGTCTCCTG
Organism: Ariolimax columbianus; assembly: GCA_036924085.1. Taxonomy (NCBI): domain Eukaryota; kingdom Metazoa; phylum Mollusca; class Gastropoda; order Stylommatophora; family Arionidae; genus Ariolimax; species Ariolimax columbianus. The sequence continues at coordinate 160,191 of JAVGWX010000009.1, forward strand.
ATGTTCCAAACTCACTGTCAGTTTGTTTCCTGATGTTACAAACTCACTGTCAGTTTGTCTCCTGATATTCCAAACTCACTGTCAGTTTGTCTCCTGATTTTCCAAGCTCACTGTCAGTTTGTCTCCTGATGTTCCAAACTCACTGTCAGTTTGTCTCCTGATGTTGAAAACTCACTTTCAGTTTGTCTCCTGATGTTCCAAACTCACTGTCAGTTTGTTTCCTGATGTTACAAACTCACTGTCAGTTTGTCTCCTGATGTTCCAAGCTCACTGTCAGTTTGTCTCCTGATATTCCAAACTCACTGTCAGTTTGTCTCCTGATGTTCCAAACTCACTGTCAGTTTGTCTCCTGATGTTCCAAACTCACTGTCAGTTTGTCTCCTAATGAAATCAGACTTTTGAAATGATTACACCCCCATAAAAGTGAGTATTTAGGGACATAACATTTTCCAAGTTTTTTTACTAAATCTGTCCAGGTAGACAGATAGATTGTCCAGCTTCAACCCAAAGCGCGGGGACGGCGGCGTAGGCTAGCGGTTAAGTGACATGGCTCACAACCCGAAGGTGCTCAGTTCGATTCCCATCACAGAACCGACCGTTAACCCGGGAAAGCAAACCCTTAGAAAATGCAGGAGGAAGCAGACCCTTACAAAAAATGAATGCTAAAGTCGGATGCACTGGGCAAATAGGCGCAAAATGAAAACCACAGTCCAACGCACACCGCCTAAGGGAATAGACAAATAAGGCGAACGCAAAAATAAAGGAAAAACACTGTTCTGATAGCCTTCGGTGCGTTTAATTTGTAGTTAATAATTGTGTCAGCAAGAACATAGATGTAACAGGTCGAGCAAAGGAGATTGATGCCGGGGACTTATTCTCTGTGGACAAATAGTGACTGGTGAGGTATTGGCGAGGGTGGAGAAAGATGGGATCAACACAACGCCATCGTCAGATTGGGTTTGAATCGTAAGGGAGAGTTAGCGACGCACCTTCGTTATTTAAGCGACTGGGTATGTTACTCCAGGCATTCACATTTAGAATGATATAGTGACCGGTATAGATGAGTCAATGGGATTCGAGATGGGAGTAGCCATGATATGAATGGCCGATGACCGGTCGACACGGAAGAAACACTCGGCGGCCATCTTGGTTTGACGGGCTAGGGTGGGTCTTTAAAAGAAAGAAGACAGTGCATTTTCGAGTTTTTATTCGAGAGCCTTTCTAGAAGGCTATCTCATTAAACTCTAGGAGCCATTGCATTCTGGCTTTTTAAAATGAAATCGTGGCTCTTCTGTGATCAACTGAAGATAAGTGAACGGATCTGTAATCTTGACCTTGATCGTTCTGATCTGAGAGGACGAGAGATAAACTGAGGGCTTAAACTCAGTGGCAGAAGTCAGTTCTTGAGTTGCTAATGAGATAGTGATCTAACCGATCGTACGCACGAGTCGTAGCTCTCTGAGCCAATGTGAAATATTGTGGATGTGGATGAGACTTGGATACATGCTCACCACTCAAGTGAAAATGAATGGCAGTGAGTGGATGGAACGATTAAAAGATTAGCACCAAGTGACAAAGGACAGCGCTTGATAATAGCACATGCAGGTAACAGACATAATGAACTGGTGAAGAATGCAGAACTTGTGTTTCCTTCAAATTATACGGACAATCGGGACTGCCATACCGAGATGAATGGTAACATATTTAGAGAGTGGATTGAATAAAACTGTTCTACTGTCCTTAGATAGCCCCTTCTGTCTGATAATGGACAATGCATCAAACCACAACGCAGTGGCACAAGAAGACAAAATCCCGACATCATCCAGTACAAAAGATACAATACCGATGTGGCTTACACAAGAACACATCCTATTTAACGAAACGGACTTAAAACCTGAATTGCTTTCCCTTGTCAAGCAAACACGAAATGAAAACATATTTCACACAGACAAGATGATCCAAGAGCTTGGTCATACGTGTTTGAGACTGTCACCTTGACATTCACACTTAAACCCAATTGAACTCGTTTGGGGGAAAGTTAAAGGACAAATTGCAGCTGAAAATAAAACTGTCAAACTATGCGAGATGAAAGGACCAACATATGCCGCCTTCTCAAATAAAGACAAAGATTATTGGGCTAAATGTGAGGACCATGTCTTGAAAGAGGAAGAGGACTATTGAAAAAAAGGTGGATTGTCGTTCTTTCTTCCGAGAGCGGCTTTACTGTGTTGGAATCGTCCATCTATGATTAAGTATGAAATTAACTTCCACGTTTGAAATCCGAGAAATTGAGGATTCCATCACCTTGGTAAAACGGTCATTTTCAGGGCCACCTTCCTCAGTTAGAAGATGGGATTCAGAACTGAATAATACCATTTATTGGTTTGCTACAGCATCTATTTATAAACCTGCCTCAATCCATCTGAAGTTTGTATTTTCTATGTTCTAGATATCATGTGCTTGTACATCTTCGCACATTCTTTCTACGAAATACCCAGTTACTTTTTACAGCTCCTAAAACATATGAACTACATTAAAAGGAGCATTAAGTGGAACCTAATGTAGAAAAACGCATTCGAATTGGAGAGACGCCTTTGCATAATGAAAGATAATTTTTTATAAAAAATACGGTAAATTATTTTCTACATGGACAAAATAATTCCTTTGCTAACAAAGATCAAAGGAAATAGCTACTTTAAGTAAATGGCACTACCTGACACAATGCCAATTATTTAGTCATTGGTTGGGAGATTGAAAAGATAAGCCCACGTAAAAAAAAAAAACGTTTATCGATGCAAGAGTTATTGAAATATTTGACAGCAATAGATGGCAACCATTGTGAAACGGACAATAGTTGACAAATGAAAGTTTCCTCATTTAGTTGGCGGTCTTTCAAGGCGGTTTCTCCGTGAGACAGAATCACTGAATGTAGAAATGGTCATGATTCGTATGACATATTTTGGGACCTGGCCACTAACATTCAAAAGCTGAATTTCTTGATTTCCCTTTCCTTTGAAAACACTCCCATTACATTTCTTTAGACAACTCGCCATGACAGTACTGGTAGATTTGAAAAAGGCCATCGGTTGACATGTGATTTTCAGGTGTCCATCATTTAGAACAGCCGCAGTAACTGTGCATAATAAGAAACGAAAATAAAGGACAGTCATTTCTGTTCGTTATCTACTCAACCTTGACCTGATTTCAAACAATGAAAAGTAACATTACCAGCAAGGCCAACATGAAGACTGACATTACCAGCAAGGCCAACATGAAGACTGACATTACCAGCAAAGCCCAACATAAAAACTGACCTTACCAGCAAGGCCCAACTTGTTTGAAATGAGTGAAATATATCTTCAACTTTGTCGTGGTTTCTCATCCCATCTCTGCTGTCTACCTGCCTGGTTTAGAGTGACCTGTTTGAATAGGAATAAAGACAGTTAGAAATTGCTTTCAATGATCCCTTGGTTTGGGATCCATGTTTGGGATGATCCCTTCGTTTGGGATACATGTTTGGGATGATCTCTTGGTTTGGGATAAATGTTTGCGATGATCCTGTGATCCTTTCAGGATCCCTGTCACAATATGGTTAAAGAATTGACCTTTGAACCCCAAAGTGTGGAGGGCTAGGGCGAGTTCAAGCAGGCAGATAACTGTTGATGTGGCGATGAAGCGGTGGATTCTCTTGTCAAAGGAGAACTGAGAGGGAGGGGCCGAATGAAGGATGGAGGTTTAGAGAGGGTTAGTCAGCAGAGAGGAAAGTGGAGGAGTAAGTGGTCTGGCCAACATACAAGGAACAGAAAACGAGTACAGGGAACAGATGTCCCAATGCCATCTTTTTTGATCAAATCACTTCACAAACACAGGAAGAATTTATATCAATAGTCAAATCACTTCACAAACACAGGAAGAATTTGTATCAATAGTCAAATCACTTCACAAACACAGGAAGAATTTATATCATTAGTCAAATCACTTCACAAACACAGGAAGAATTTATATCAATAGTCAAATCACTTCACAAACACAGGAAGAATGTGTATCAATAGTCAAATCACTTCACAAACACAGGAAGAATTTATATCATTAGTCAAATCACTTCACAAACACAGGAAGAATTTAAATCAATAGTTTAAATTACTTCACAAACACAGGAATAATTTATATCAATAGTCAAATCACTTCACAAACACAGGAAGAATTTATATCAATAGTCAAATCACTTCACAAACACAGGAAGAATTTATATCAATAGAAATAATCCCTTCACAAACACAGGAAGAATTTATATCATTAGTCAAATCACTTCACAAACACAGGAAGAATTTAAATCAATAGTTTAAATTACTTCACAAACACAGGAAGAATTGTTATCAATAGTCAAATCACTTCACAAACACAGGAAGAATTTATATCAATAGTCAAATCACTTCACAAAAACAGGAACAATTTATATCAATAGTCAAATCACTTCACAAACACAGGAAGAATTGATATCAATAGTCAAATCACTTCAAAAACACAGGAAGAATTTATATCATTAGTCAAATCACTTCACAAACACAGGAAGAATTTAAATCAATAGTTTAAATTACTTCACAAACACAGGAAGAATTGTTATCATTAGTCAAATCACTTCACAAACACAGGAAGAATTTATATCAATAGTCAAATCACTTCACAAAAACAGGAAGAATTTATATCAATAGTCAAATCACTTCACAAACACAGGAAGAATTTATATCAATAGTCAAATCACTTCACAAACACAGGAAGAATTTATATCAATAGTCAAATCACTTCACAAACACAGGAAGAATTTATATCAAAAGTAAAATCACTTCACAAACACAGGAAGAATTTCACAGACAAAACAAAACACCTGCAGAAGAGCAATGATTAATGACGATTTTGTACACGCCATTAGATAATTTGCCGTCACGTCATACTCGATCCCATAAAGTGTTATTTACCGTCACGTCAGCCCCTTCACATAAGTGTTATTTGTCGTCACACCAGCGCCCTTCACATAAGTGTTATTTGTCGTCACACCAGCCCCCTTCACATAAAGTGATATTTGTCGTCACACCAGCCTCCATCATATACGTGTTATTTGTCATCACACCAGCCTCCATCACATAAAGTGTTATTTGTCGTCACACCAGCCTCCATCACATAAAGTGTAATTTGTCATCACACCAGCCTCCATCACATAGGTGTTATTTGCTGTATCTTTATGTTTCATGTTATTTGTATGGCAGCAAGTGTAGACACTAACACAGCTCGTCTGGACTCCCAGATTGCTCGGTTGACGTTCAGCGACCCGTTTAGCCTTGAGATAACACTTGACCTTGACATGTCCAGCGCGCAGATACTGACTGCCAGTAACCGGATTGTGACAGTGGAGGCTGTCTCCGGCGATAGATGGGGTAACTTAACTGAGATCTTGTCTGATACTGCTTATCTGTCGCTGGATGTCAGTGGAGTTTGTTGTAAGTATAACAGTAACATGTTGGAGTTTGTTGTAAGTATAACAGTAACATGTTGGAGTTTGTTGTAAGTATAACAGTAACATGTTGGAGTTTGTTGTAAGTATAACAGTAACATATTGGAGTTTGTTGTAAGTATAACAGTAACATGTTGGAGTTTGTTGTAAGTGTTACAGTAACATGTTGGAGTTTGTTGGAAGGTGATATTTTGGATAGTGACAATGTTGGATGGTGATAGTGTTGGATGGTGATATTTTGGATAGTGACAATGTTGGATGGTGACAATGTTGGATGGTGACAATGTTGGATGGTGACAATGTTGGATGGTAACAATGTTGGATGGTGACAATGCTGGATGGTGATAGTGTTGGATACTGACAATGTTGGATGGTGACAATGTTGGATGGTGACAATGTTGGATGGTGACAATGTTGGATGGTGACAATGTTGGATGGTTTGGATGGTGACAAAGTTGGATGGTGATAGTGTTGGATGGTGCCAATGTTGTTGCTGTGTAGATTTAAGAAGGAATATCATCTGATCCAGTGACCCAATCGCTGATCAATAAGCTGATTGCTGTCTTGACGTCATCACGTCTGCGCAGCTAATCGTTGATTGAGATTTGTGGTGTCCGTGCTTTGGCTTGTTCCAGATAGTTCAGCTCTACCTTATAGTCCGTCTTTTAATTCACGAACAAGGTCCGACGCAATTTTCGACTAAACCCCATGTCAGTTCCAAATCATTTTTCGCATTCAGCCTTAGAATATCCATGGGGCTAAAACATTCATATTACTTAGTCCATCGATGTTAAGACATTTGCACATCGGCGTAGTCTTTTGATCTTTTAGGACCATGAGATTTTACAGTGCATATCGTCACATTTTGTTCATACGCGTATGTCCTTAATGTCTTGATCGATCTATTGATTGTTTGTGTTGCCCTTTATGTACAATGGTGAAAATGGCACCAATATGCAACAGTTAGTGCAGCCCTTCGGTCACCATTAGACCTCCAAGGTTGTATCAACTGCGCAGCTAATTTTATGTTGTGCAACGCATTTGAATATTGAAAAGTATTTGTTGCTATTGTATGTTCACTTAATTGTTTTGATAAACATACGCTAATTCATCCGTCTGCTAATCAGTATGTCCACAAAAGATGATATTAATCATCCATATATTTCGACTCAGAGAGGTTGATAATTGTTACTGGCTGGACAAATTGTAATCCATCTCGTTGCCAGTACTGTTCTTCTTCCCGGAGCACATGTTCAACACACACCATCCCCGAGCACATGTTCAACACACTTCTTCCAGAACTGAATGTCTATTTTTGAAATGTACTCACGTGTCAGCACTTAAACATCACACATTTTTAATGTTCTGTTCGGCGACTTGTCCTTTGACTTTAGCCCACACAAGCTCTGTATGGTTTAGATTCGCATGATACACAGGTAGTCGCAGACAAGTGTGACCGTACTCTTCAATGATTTTGTCAATATGATACACCTATGTCTTCCTCACAAGCTACAACTCTGGCTTCAAATACGTGTATTCGAAATTCACTTTTTCCTTATCTAGCCATGTCCTAATTTGAGATTTTATATTTGATGCAGTTGGTACTCTGCCTTCCTCTGATACTGTATTGTGATAGGATGTATTATCCATTACTTGGCATGACGGTCTATCCAGAATTAGAAGCAGTGCATTCATCATCTAGTGCCTGACAATTCGTCAATTCATTTCAGCGTTGTAGTCTCTACCATCGGTACTTTTTGTTTGGAAAATAAGTTCAGCGTCATGGACAAGTCCGTTTTCTCTGCTTCCGGCAGACGTTAGTATAATGTGCTGCCCTTTGCTGCTTGGTATTTGTCTTTTCTGTTCCCCGTTAACTGATTGCCATTCTTTACCATAGGTGTGGTGAGCATTGACCCAGGATTCGTCCAACGATACACTTTCATAGTTTTGCCTACGCCGTTCACGTCTCTTGTCTCAGGTATTTTGATTCTGGCAGCAATCAAATCCTGTCCAATCCAACGGTTAACGGATGATCTATCCTGTCCAATCCAACGGTTAAAGGATGATCTATCCAGACCAAACGCCAATTACGTTCGTTTCTCTGGATCATGAATATTGCAACATAAATAACCCATTTGATTCCCTGGAGAAAAACGTGTATAGTAAAAACGGTAACCTTCTGCATTGTTATAAATGTACACTTCAAACTCATTTTGAAATTGTTTCAATGTAACTTTTGAAAAAGCAACTATAAGTCACAATAACGACCCCACAAAACTATGATATTGGGATACACTTATAACTAAACGACAGTTTCACATGAAGGACATTGTTTGTTTTCCGCATTCGACAAAATGTCTAATTGCGACACGGGATAATCAGGAATTTGTTTTTAACTCAATGTATTTGAATGTAAAAACATATATTTTTAAAACAGCACGACTGAGTACAGTATACATGTAACAATTATGTCATATTCAGTGATGTTGTTTTTAATATAGCCTAATGAATACATTCTTCAAAATACATCACCTTTCTTATAGGACAAATTATTTACTTAGCGCCATGGAAATTCTAAGGTTGCATGCAACAAATCATTTGGATCTAACATGCAGTTTATTAGAAAATTGTTTCAGACTTTGTTTATGAATTAAAGGACTGACCAGAATGACGGTGTCCTACCCATCACTTCATAGTCTGACTCTTGTCGAAGAGTAGTGATGTGCCATCAGCATTGGGGTGTGCCATCAGCATTGAGGTGTGCCATCAGCATTGAGGTGTGGAATCATCATTGAGGTGTGCCATCAGCATTGAGGTGTGCCATCAGCATTGAGGTGTGCAATCAGCATTGAGGTGTACCATCAGCATTGAGGTGTGCCATCAGCATTGAGGTGTGCCATCAGCATTGAGGTGTGCCATCAGTATTGAGGTGTGCCATCAGCATTGAGGTGTGCCATCAGCATTGAGGTGTGCCATCAGTATTGAGGTGTGCAATCAGCATTGAGGTGTGCCATTAGCATTGAGGACATGCTATTAGTGTTACAGCTGAGGACTGCCTCCAGCTTATCGTAAAACCCATTGGTCATCTATGTCTGCGTATCTCTCAACCACTACGGTGTTGATGCATCGTCTTCAGCTTGTTCTGGACGATATTAGCGAAGACTGCCGATAGAATGATTAGAAGGGAATTATTTTGGTGGATTCTATAGAGACATGAGAGGGGATTATTTTGGTGGATTCTATAGAAACCAATGAGGGGATTATTTTAGTGGATTCTATAGAGACCAATGAGGGGATTATTTTAGTGGATTCTATAGAGACCAATGAGGGGATTATTTTAGTGGATTCTATAGAGACCAATGAGGGGATTATTTTAGTGGATTCTATAGAGACCAATCAGGGGATTATTTTAGTGGATTCTATAGAGACCAATGAGGGGATTATTTTAGTGGATTCTATAGAGACCAATGAGGGATTATTTTAGTGGATTCTATAGAGACCAATGAGGGGATTATTTTAGTGGATTCTATAGAGACCAATCAGGGGATTATTTTAGTGGATTCTATAGAGACCAATGAGGGGATTATTTTAGTGGATTCTATAGAGACCAATGAGGGGATTATTTTAGTGGATTCTATAGAGACAAATGAGGGGATTATTTTAGTGGATTCTATAGAGACCAATCAGGGGATTATTTTAGTGGATTCTATGGAGACATGAGAGGGGATTATTTTAGTGGATTCTATAGAGACCAATGAGGGGATTATTTTGGTGGATTCTATAGAGACATGAGAGGGGATTATTTTGGTGGATTCTATAGAGACCAATGAGGGGATTATTTTAGTGGATTCTATAGAGACCATTGGGGGGATTATTTTAGTGGATTCTGCAGAGACCAATGAGAGGATTATTTTAGTGGATTCTGCAGAGACCAATAAGTGGATTATTTTAGTGGATTCTGCAGAGACCAATGAGGGGATTATTTTAGTGGATTCTGCAGAGACCAATGAGGGGATTATTTTAGTGGATTCTGTAGAGACCAATTAGGGGATTATTTTAGTGGATTCTGTAGAGACCAATTAGGGGATTATTTTGGTGGATTGTGAACAATCAAGTGTTTCAGCAATAAAACACTGACTATCTTCATCCTTCTTCTCAAGCCAGCAAGGGATTTAAGGTGCAGTCATTCTCAGACTCTCCCAGTCATTCTCAGACTCTCCCAGTCATTCTCCGACTCTCCCAGTCATTCTCAGACTCTCCCAGTCATTCTCAGACTTTTCCAGTCATTATCAGACTCTCCCAGTCATTTTCACTCTCTGGAGCAGCAGCGTATACAATATCTTTCAGATTGGTCGATATGTCCGGTGCTGTAGCCAGTCAGAACTGTCCATCCTTGAGTCTTCAGTCCAGACCACGCGAGATGCTCACTGCTGTCCAGAATTGGGCAACACTGATAACTTTTACTACTCTCATATTTCGTCTCTTACACCACCTTGTGACAACCTAATCATTAAGATGCCCAAGTTTGGAGCGAGGATGTATCCCTAATGTAGTCGCACTTTTTATGGTGGGTAGGCGAAATATTGTGTTAAATATAGGTCGTTTGTGACGCACAAGCTCAGTATTAGTAGCACTCCAGGTATTTCCTTCTTGGACTGACGGTCAGTCACATTATATCATTACAATCAGTGCGAATCATAGTCGCAGCTCACAGACTCGCTATCCACAGAGCTGTACAGAAGTAAAGGCACTCATCAAACGATCCATGAGGACAGAATGGAGAGAACAGCACAAAGAATACAGCCAAAAAAATGACAGCGTTGATAAACTTGGCAGAGATGGCAGACAAAGAACTTCAGACTCAGAACGGGACATTGTAGACTCACGGCCCACCTCCATAGAATGGGTCTCAGATACACTGCCACGTGCGATTTTGGAGCACCCAAGCAAACACTAGAACATATCTTACAGGACTGCTCCACTTGTAGACCAAAGAGAGGATGGAAGCGATCATGCTCGAAAAGCTGTGGGGGACCGGCGAACACCTGAAACGCAGTCAACTTCTTGAGCCTCACCTCCATTCTAAAGAGAACTGTTCAGTGGCCCAGAGAGCTACCATACTCCGCTGTCCCTTCAAGTACAAGCGGCCATTCATTCTCCCATCCTACCACTCATCCACCCACACATCAACTCACGCACCCATCCATCCATATGTCCACCAATCCTCCTACCCATCTATTCACCCATCTACATACCCATCCATCCACCCACCCATCCATCTATCTACCCATTCGCACATCTTTCCATTCACCCATCTATCCATCCATCCATCCATCCAAATCCATCCATCCATCCATTCAATGATCCCATGTGTGCCCATCAGCCAAACGACTCACCTGGACAACATCCACCAACTGCCCTTGTAGCCCGGATTCCTCGATGACGAAGTGTGCATGTTGCGTACCTGGGGCATGCCAGTGCGGGGCCAGTAGACCTCACGCGTGTGCCCCATGTTCAGAAACACAATGGCGGTGCAAGACATATAAGGAAGGTCAGTGGTTTATGAAGATGTTGTTGGTGTTGTTGTTGGTGGTATTGTTGTTGTTGGTGTTGTTGGTGTTTTAGGTGTTGTTGGTGGTGTTGTTGGTGTTGTTGTTATTGTTGGTGTTGTTGTTATTGTTGGTGTTGTTGTTGATGCTGTTGTTGTTGGTGTTGTTGTTGGTGTTGATGTTGATGTTGATGTTGGTGTTGTTGTTGTTGGTGTTGTTGTTGTTGTTATTGTTGTTGATGTTGTTGTTGGTGTTGCTGTTGTTGGTGTTGTTGTTGTTGGGGGTGTTGTTGATGTTGTTGTTGGTGTTGTTGTTGTTGTTCGTGTTATTGTTGGTGTTGTTGGTGCTGTTGATGTTGTTGGTGTTGTTGTTGTTGTTGGTGTTGTTGATGGTGTTGGTGTTGGTGGTGTTGTTGTTGGTGTTATTATTGTTGGTGTTGTTGATGTTGGTGTTGTTGTGGTTGATGTTGTTGTTGGTGTTGTTGATATTGGTGTTGTTGGTGTTGTTGTTCCAGTACACTCTTCCTCCCATTTGTACGCGTGCCAAGATCTTCCGATACACTTTTCCTCCCATTTTTACGCATGCCAAGATCTTCTAGTACACATTTCCTCCCATTTTGACGCGTGCCAAGATCTTCTAGTACACTTTTCCTCCCATAGTCTTGTTATTGTAATCTCCTTCTTACCTCTTTCATCTTTCTTCCATTTTCCTTACATTAACTGTTTTCTTCATTTTGCTCAGATTTCCTGATAACGTTCTTACACGATACAAAAATACTAGATCATCATATGGGTTAAAGGTCAACAGATTGACGTGTTTCAATACGTTAAACGTGAGCAGATCGACGTATCTCAATACGTTAAACGTGAACAGATTGACGTATCTCAATACGCTAAACGTGAACAGATCGATGTGTCTCAATACGCTAAACGTGAACAGATCGATGTGTCTCAATACGCTAAACGTGAACAGATCGATATGTCTCAATACGCTAAACGTGAACAGATCGACGTGTCCAACCAATATTGCTGGTCACAGCATCTATCATCATCATTGGCGTCTCAGACTCTATAGACCATGCGCGTGGCGCCCTGTGAGATTCGTTCAGCTATGGCTCCTCTATTTAGACACGGTCTGCTATGGCTGTAAAAGCCGATCAGCGAGTGACAGTCCCTGTCACAGATCGTACTTCCATGCTGAGTAAGCTGGCTTAACTGGGTGTCTCTCCCACAGACCGTACTTCCATGCTGAGTAGGCTGATCTAACTGGGTGTCTCTCCTACAGACCGTACTTCCATGCTGAGGAGGCTGGCTTAACTTGGTGTCTTTCCCATAGACCGTACTTCCATGCTGATGAGGCTGGCTTAACTTGGTGTCTCTCCCACAGACCGTACTTCCATGCTGAGGAGACTGGCCCATCTCTCTCTTGTCTCTGCTGCCAGAAGGCCTCTAAAATAGTTTTGTTCTTTCAATACGTCAAACAGTCGTTTAATCTGCATACACATCTCATTTACTTTCATCATCAGCATCTTCTATCTACTTTTGTCGTTAGACGTCGTGGGGAGGTGTAGTTTTCTGTCGGGTTCTATCTCTGTAGTCGATGTTGTTGTCATTCCGTGTTTCTTCAGTGTCTCATTAACAGCATCTGTCCATCTTTCTGGTTGTCTGCTTCTTGCTCTGCAACTCTAATGTCTGGTGTTGTAGATACGAGCAGCTGGTAGCTTTGGTTGCATTCTTGTCAGGTGTCCGAAACATTTTATTATCTGCCCTTCCATGTAATCACCACCTGTCTGATTATTTCGTTTCTTAATCTGTCCAGCCTTGTCACCCCGACAGCCTTGTTATCCCACCCCGACAGCCCTGTTATCCCACCCCGACAGCCCTGTCACCCCGACAGCCTTGTCACCCCGACAGCCTTGTCACCCCGACAGCCTTGTCACACCGACAGCCGTGTGACCCCGACAGCCGTGTGACCCCGACAGCCTTGTCACCCCGACAGCCTTGTCACACCGACAGCCGTGTGACCCCGCCAGCCTTGTCACCTCGACAGTCTTGTCACCCCGACAGCCTTGTCACCCCACCCCGACAGCCTTTCTCAAATACCTCATTTCACAAACCATGATTTTCCGTTCTTGTACCTTAGTGAGTGTCCATGTCTGACACTGATAGCAGAGAGTTCGTATAATAACACTATTTATCAGCTGTTTTTTTGTTTTCATTTGAATGTTTTTTTCTTAGTAATAGTGAGAGGTGATAGGAAACTGCAGTAGCTTCCTGTGTTCTTCACAGGGCTGCATTCTTTCACCATACCTGTTCAACATACCTGTCCAACATACCTATTCAACATACCTGTTCAACATACCTGTCCAACATACCTGTTCAACATATCTGTTCAACATATGGGCGGAAAACATCAGGAATGTAAAGGCAGTTCCAATTTTTACAGACTTCGATCCTTTCACAAAAGGAGGAAAGGAGATACCGGAAATACGATTTTCAGACGACACAGTTTTGCTCCAGAACAGCGCCAAAGGCCTAGAACAAATAATTACATCAGTCTAGAAACATAGTGAAGCCTAGAATCTCTACCTGAACACAAAGAAAATAAAGATAATGACAACTGATAAGACAAAACTCCAACCTAAGATCGAAATAGCTAGAGAAAAGATCGAAAATGTTGAACATTTGGAATAACTGTGATCAATACTGAACAACAATGGAGACTGTACAAAAGAAGTAAGAAGACGACTGACTATGGCAATGCAGAAGATAAGGAGTATGCAGAACCTATGGCATAATACAAACAAGGAACTATAACTAAAGATCCTAAGAACATGTTTCTTGTGGCAACCTATGGATGTGAAACATGGACGATTACAAAAGCAATAAGAGTGAAGATCGGTGCTTTAGTAACACAGTGCTACAGAAGAGTCCTGAAAATCCCGTGGACAAAGAAAGAAAAAAATCCATCCGGCAAGACCCGGATGTGGAGGAGAATTGGCTCATAAATGACGTAATGACCCGAAAAAAGGTTTTGTTGGACACGTCAAACGTCACAACGGACTGGAGAGAGTGGTTATGGAGGGCATGGCCACTGGGAAGAGAGGCAGGGGCTGACCGAGAAGACGATGGACTCAAGACATCAAGGAGACGATGGATTTGACCTTGGAGCAGGCCGGAAGACTTGTGGAAGACAGAGTTTCCTATAGACAGAATGTCCCAGGAGTTACATTTTACAAAGGGCATACTACATGATGATGTTGTTCTTGATTCCACGTCTCTTCTAGCCTTCCACCTTGTGACTCCACGTCTCTTCTAGCCTTCCATCTTGTGATTCCACGTCTCTTCTAGCCTTCCACCTTGTGACTCCACGTCTCTTCTAGCCTTCCATCTTGTGACTCCACCTCTCTTCTAGCCTTCCATCTTGTGACTCCACGTCTCTTCTAGCCTTCCATCTTGTATAAACACGCTGCCAATGTATTTAAATTCACTGACTTGTTTAAGCTCTGTACTTTTTACCTGTATATTTAGTGTTTTCGCTATTCTACTGATTTGCATTGCCTCAGTATTTGCTGTACTGATCCTCATATTATATCTATCGTAGACATTGTCAAGGGCACTCGGATGTTTCTGGAAGTTTAGCTCATCGGATAGAAGGACACTCTGATCATCTGCAAAAAGGAGCTCGTCATTGTTGGGTTTCTGGTTTTGCTTCAGTTGCGATTTGATCCATGGATACAATGATCAAAAGTTGGGATAGTACACATCCCTGTCTTTCTTTCCCATGTCTTAACCGCAAACCACTTAGTGAGCCCAGTTGGTGTTCTAACAGTACACATCCCTGTCTTTCCCATGTCTTAACCGCAAACCACTTAGTGAGCCCACTTGGTGTTCTAACAGTACACATCCCTGTCTTTCCCATGTCATAACCGCAAACCACTTAGTGAGCCCACTTGGTGTTCTAACAGTACACATCCCTGTCTTTCCCCTGTATTACCCCTGTCTTAACTACACACCACTTAGTGAGCCCACTTCGTTTTCTCACAATACACATCCCTGTCTTACCCCTGTTTTACCCCTGTCTTACCCCTGTTTTACCCCTGTCTTACCCCTGTTTTACCCCTGTCTTACCCCTGTTTTACCCCTGTCTTACCCCTGTTTTACCATTGTTTTACCGCTGTCCTACCCCTGTCTTACCCCTGTCTTACCCCTGTCTTACCCCTGTCTTAACCTTGTCTTAACTACAAACCACTTAGTGAGCCCATTTGGTGTTCTCACAGTTCATTGACTGTTTTTATTCATTGCTGTTATATTTTGTAATAATTGTCCTTGCACTCCACTTTTCCAGAATCTCCCATAAGTTGTTTCAATCCACTCGGTCAAAGGTTTTCTCCTGGTCTACAAAGACGATGTTCTATTCCTGACTGTATCCAATAGTTTGTTCACCAATCTGTCTTAGAGTAAATAGGGCGTCTGTGCAATCTCTTCCTTTTCTGAATCCAAACTGTATGACTTGTCTTTCGAATATTGGTCTTGTCCTGTTTTCAAAGATCTTCGCGTACATTTTACTTTAATTCTCAATAGAGATATTCCCCTGTATGTTTTACAGTTTCTTTTGTTTCCTTTTGTTCTTCCAAATGGGTATAACTACCGATTGTTGTCCTCAGGAACTTGCATTGTTGCCCATGCTACATTCATTATTCTGGACAGCCATTTTACTCCCGTTTCTCCGCATTCTTGTAACGCCTCTGTTGTAATACCGTCTATTTCTGGTGCCTTGTCTGGTGTCTTTTTGATAGTTTGTTCAACTTCTGTTGCTTTTATTGAAAATTCTTCACTCTCCTTGTGACGGTTTGAACATTTCATTATCGCCTGTTTCTGCCGGATTGAGAAGTATTTCTCCCAGCTCAGTTTTTTTCCATGTTTTCGTTTACTTTCAATACGTGAAATATTCGTTTTATCTGCATTGATATCTCCTTTACTTTTCACACATGAAATAGTCGTTTCTATAAAAGTCGTTTGCTCTATACATACACATTTCATGTAAGACTCTTTACTGCGTGGCTTATAAATGTTGTTTGTCCTACATAATTAGTTTTCTTGACCGTAACCAGCCTGGTCTTGACGTAATGACTAACCAATTGTTACCTGACAGGGTTCGAAAAGATCATGTACTTGCCAAAGTCTGACGTCACGGAAGCTATTCGCTGCGACTCTTTCCACATGAGGAGGTACACCTTACTCTCCATGTATTTGTTCTTCTTTCTCTCTGCCTCCATCAATGTTGGTGTCGGAGAGAGAGATGAGTGTTTGTGTCAGAGAGAGAGAGATGAGTGTTGCTGTCGAAGAGAGAGATGAGTGTCAGAGAGAGAGAGAGAGATGAGTGTTAGTGTCAGAGAGAGATGAGTGTCGGAGAGAGAGATAAGTGTTAGTGTCAGAGAGAGATGAGTGTCGGGGAGAGAGATGAGTGTTAGTGTCGGAGAGAGAGATGAGTGTCAGAGAGAGAGATGAGTGTCGGAGAGAGAGAGATGAGTGTTAGTGTCGGAGAGAGAGATGAGTGTCGGAGAGAGAGATGAGTGTTAGTGTCAGAGAGAGATGAGTGTCGGGGAGAGAGATGAGTGTTAGTGTCAGAGAGAGATGAGTGTCGGGGAGAGAGATGAGTGTTAGTGTCAGAGAGAGATGAGTGTCGGAGAGAGAGATGAGTGTTAGTGTCAGAGAGAGATGAGTGTCGGAGAGAGAGATGAGTGTTAGTGTCAGAGAGAGATGAGTGTCGGGGAGAGAGATGAGTGTTAGTGTCGGAGAGAGAGATGAGTGTCGGAGAGAGAGATGAGTGTCGGAGAGAGAGAGATGAGTGTTAGTGTCGGAGAGAGAGATGAGTGTCGGAGAGAGAGATGAGTGTCGGAGAGAGAGAGATGAGTGTTAGTGTTGGAGAGAGAGATGAGTGTCGGAGAGAGAGATGAGTGTCAGAGAGAGAGAGATGAGTGTTAGTGTCGGAGAGAGAGATGAGTGTCAGAGAGAGAGAGAGAGAGAGAAATGAGTGTCAGAGAGAGAGAGAGAGAGAAATGAGTGTCAGAGAGAGAGAGATGAGTGTCGGAGAGAGAGATGAGTGTCGGAGAGAGAGAGATGAGTGTTAGTGTCGGAGAGAGAGATGAGTCTCGGAGAGAGAGATGAGTGTCAGAGAGAGAGAGATGAGTGTTAGTGTCGGAGAGAGAGATGAGTGTCAGAGAGAGAGAGAGAGAAATGAGTGTCAGAGAGAGAGAGAGAGAAATGAGTGTCAGAGAGAGAGAGATGAGTGTCGGAGAGAGAGATGAGTGTCGGAGAGAGAGAGATGAGTGTTAGTGTCGGAGAGAGAGATGAGTGTCAGAGAGAGAGAGATGAGTGTTAGTGTCGGAGAGAGAGATGAGTGTCAGAGAGAGAGAGAGAGAAATGAGTGTCAGAGAGAGAGAGAGAGAAATGAGTGTCAGAGAGAGATGAGTGTCAGAGAGACAGATGAGTATTGGTTTCGGAGAGAGAGATGAGTGTCGGAGAGAGAGATGAGTGTCGGAGAGAGAGATGAGTGTCGGAGAGAGAGATGAGTGTCGGAGAGAGAGATGAGTGTCGGAGAGAGAGATGAGTGTCGGAGAGAGAGATGAGTGTCGGAGAGAGAGATGAGTGTCGGAGAGAGAGATGAGTGTCGGAGAGAGAGATGAGTATTGGTTTCGGAGAGAGAGATGAGTGTCGGAGAGAGAGATGAGTGTCGGAGAGAGAGATGAGTGTCGGAGAGAGAGATGAGTGTCGGAGAGAGAGATGAGTGTCGAAGAAAGAGATGAGTGTCGGAGAGAGAGATGAGTGTGTGTGAGAGAGATGAGTGTTGGAGAGAGAGATGAGTGTTGGAGAGAGAGATGAGTGTTGGAGAGAGAGATGAGTGTGTGTGAGAGAGATGAGTGTTGGAGAGAGAGATGAGTGTTGGAGAGAGAGATGAGTGTGTGTGAGAGAGATGAGTGTTGGAGAGAGAGATGAGTGTTGGAGAGAGAGATGAGTGTTGGAGAGAGAGATGAGTGTTGGAGAGAGAGATGAGTGTTGGAGAGAGAGATGAGTGTTGGAGAGAGAGATTAGTGTTGGAGAGAGAGATGAGTGTTGGAGAGAGAGATGAGTGTTGGAGAGAGAGAGATGAGTGTTGGTGTTGGAGAGAGAGATGAGTGTTAGAGAGAGAGATGAGTGTTGGAGAGAGAGATGAGTGTTAGAGAGAGAGATGAGTGTTGGTGTTGGAGAGAGAGATGAGTGTTAGAGAGAGAGATGAGTGTTAGAGAGAGATGAGTGTTGGAGAGAGAGATGAGTGTTGGTGTTGGAGAGAGAGATGAGTGTTAGAGAGAGAGATGAGTGTCGGAGAGAGAGATGAGTGTCGGAGAGAGAGATGAGTGTCGGAGAGAGAGATGAGTGTCGAAGAAAGAGATGAGTGTCGGAGAGAGAGATGAGTGTGTGTGAGAGAGATGAGTGTTGGAGAGAGAGATGAGTGTTGGAGAGAGAGATGAGTGTTGGAGAGAGAGATGAGTGTTGGAGAGAGAGATGAGTGTTGGAGAGAGATTAGTGTTGGAGAGAGAGATGAGTGTTGGAGAGAGAGATGAGTGTTGGAGAGAGAGATGAGTGTTAGAGAGAGAGATGAGTGTTGGAGAGAGAGATGAGTGTTAGAGAGAGAGATGAGTGTTGGTGTTGGAGAGAGAGAGAGATGAGTGTTAGAGAGAGAGATGTGTGTTGGTGTTGGAGAGAGAGAGAGAGAGAAATGAGTGTTGGTGTTGGAGAGAGAGATGAGTGTTGGTGTTGGAGAGAGAGATGAGTGTTGGAGAGAGAGATGAGTGTTGGTGTTGGAGAGAGAGAGAGAGAGAAATGAGTGTTGGTGTTGGAGAGAGAGATGAGTGTTGGTGTTGGAGAGAGAGATGAGTGTTGGAGAGAGAGATGAGTGTTGGTGTTGGAGAGAGAGAGAGAGAGAGAAATGAGTGTTGGTGTTGGAGAGAGAGATGAGTGTTGGAGAGAGAGATGAGTGTTGGTGTTGGAGAGAGAGAGAGATGAGTGTTGGTGTTGGAGAGAGAGAGAGAGATGAGTGTTGGTGTTGGAGAGAGAGAGAGAGATGAGTGTTGGTGTTGGAGAGAGAGAGAGAGATGAGTGTTGGTGTTGGAGAGAGAGAGAGAGATGAGTGTTGGTGTTGGAGAGAGAGATGAGTGTTGGAGAGAGAGATGAGTGTTGGTGTTGGAGAGAGAGATGAGTGTTGGAGAGAGAGATGAGTGTTGGAGAGAGAGATGAGTGTTGGTGTTGGAGAGAGATGAGTGTTGGTGTTGGAGAGAGAGATGAGTGTTGGAGAGAGAGATGAGTGTTGGTGTTGGAGAGAGAGAGAGAGAGAAATGAGTGTTGGTGTTGGAGAGAGAGAGAGAGATGAGTGTTGGTGTTGGAGAGAGAGAGAGAGATGAGTGTTGGTGTTGGAGAGAGAGAGAGAGAGATGAGTGTTGGTGTTGGAGAGAGAGAGAGAGAGAGATGAGTGTTGGTGTTGGAGAGAGAGAGAGATGAGTGTTAGAGAGAGAGAGATGTGTGTTGGTGTTGGAGAGAGAGATGAGTGTTGGTGTTGGAGAGAGAGATGAGTGTTGGAGAGAGAGATGAGTGTATGTGTTGGAGAGAGAGATGAGTGTTGGAGAGAGAGATGAGTGTTGGAGAGAGAGATGAGTGTTGGAGAGAGAGATGAGTGTTGGAGAGAGAGATGAGTGTTGGTGTTGGAGAGAGAGATGAGTGTTGGAGAGAGAGATGAGTGTTAGAGAGAGAGAGATGAGTGTTGGTGTTGGAGAGAGAGAGAGAGATGAGTGTTGGTGTTGGAGAGAGAGATGAGTGTTGGAGAGAGAGATGAGTGTTGGAGAGAGAGATGAGTGTTGGTGTTGGAGAGAGAGATGAGTGTTGGAGAGAGAGATGAGTGTTAGAGAGAGAGAGATGAGTGTTGGTGTTGGAGAGAGAGAGAGAGAGATGAGTGTTGGAGAGAGAGAAAGAGATGAGTGTTGGAGAGAGAGATGAGTGTTGGAGAGAGAGATGAGTGTTGGTGTTGGAGAGAGAGATGAGTGTTGGAGAGAGAGATGAGTGTTAGAGAGAGAGATGTGTGTTGGTGTTGGAGAGAGAGATGAGTGTTGGTGTTGGAGAGAGAGATGAGTGTTGGTGTTGGAGAGAGAGATGAGTGTTGGTGTTGGAGAGAGAGATGAGTGTTGGAGAGAGAGATGAGTGTTGCTGTTGGAGAGAGAGAGAGAGAGATGAGTGTTGGTGTTGGAGAGAGAGAGAGAGATGAGTGTTGGTGTTGGAGAGGGAGAGAGAGATGAGTGTTGGTGTTGGAGAGAGAGAGAGAGATGAGTGTTGGTGTTGGAGAGAGAGAGAGAGATGGGTGTTGGTGTTGGAGAGAGAGAGAGATGAGTGTTGGTGTTGGAGAGAGAGAGAGATGAGTGTTGGTGTTGGAGAGAGAGAGAGAGATGAGTGTTGGTGTTGGAGAGAGAGAGAGAGATGGGTGTTGGTGTTGGAGAGAGAGATGAGTGTTGGAGAGAGAGATGAGTGTTGGAGAGAGAGATGAGTGTAGGTGTTGGAGAGAGAGATGAGTGTTGGAGAGAGAGATGAGTGTTGGTGTTGGAGAGAGAGAAAGAGATGAGTGTTGGTGTTGGAGAGAGAGATGAGTGTTGGAGAGAGAGATGAGTGTTGGTGTTGGAGAGAGAGAGAGAGATGAGTGTTGGTGTTGGAGAGAGAGAGAGAGATGGGTGTATGTGTTGGAGAGAGAGATGAGTGTTGGAGAGAGAGATGAGTGTTGGAGAGAGAGATGAGTGTTGGTGTTGGAGAGAGAGAGAGAGATGAGTGTTGGTGTTGGAGAGAGAGAGAGAGATGAGTGTTGGTGTTGGAGAGAGAGAGAGAGATGAGTGTTGGTGTTGGAGAGAGAGAGAGAGATGGGTGTATGTGTTGGAGAGAGAGATGAGTGTTGGAGAGAGAGATGAGTGTTGGAGAGAGAGATGAGTGTTGGTGTTGGAGAGAGAGATGAGTGTTGGTGTTGGAGAGAGAGAGAGAGATGAGTGTTGGTGTTGGAGAGAGAGAGAGAGATGAGTGTTGGAGAGAGAGATGAGTGTGTGTGAGAGAGATGAGTGTTGGAGAGAGAGATGAGTGTTGGAGAGAGAGATGAGTGTTGGAGAGAGAGATGAGTGTTGGAGAGAGAGATGAGTGTTGGAGAGAGAGATTAGTGTTGGAGAGAGAGATGAGTGTTGGAGAGAGAGATGAGTGTTGGAGAGAGAGATGAGTGTTAGAGAGAGAGATGAGTGTTGGAGAGAGAGATGAGTGTTAGAGAGAGAGATGAGTGTTGGTGTTGGAGAGAGAGAGAGAGATGAGTGTTAGAGAGAGAGATGTGTGTTGGTGTTGGAGAGAGAGAGAGAGAAATGAGTGTTGGTGTTGGAGAGAGAGATGAGTGTTGGTGTTGGAGAGAGAGATGAGTGTTGGAGAGAGAGATGAGTGTTGGTGTTGGAGAGAGAGAGAGAGAGAAATGAGTGTTGGTGTTGGAGAGAGAGATGAGTGTTGGTGTTGGAGAGAGAGATGAGTGTTGGAGAGAGAGATGAGTGTTGGTGTTGGAGAGAGAGAGAGAGAGAGAGAGAAATGAGTGTTGGTGTTGGAGAGAGAGATGAGTGTTGGAGAGAGAGATGAGTGTTGGTGTTGGAGAGAGAGAGAGAGATGAGTGTTGGTGTTGGAGAGAGAGAGAGATGAGTGTTGGTGTTGGAGAGAGAGAGAGAGATGAGTGTTGGTGTTGGAGAGAGAGAGAGAGATGAGTGTTGGTGTTTGAGAGAGAGAGAGAGATGAGTGTTGGTGTTGGAGAGAGAGATGAGTGTTGGAGAGAGAGATGAGTGTTGGTGTTGGAGAGAGAGATGAGTGTTGGAGAGAGAGATGAGTGTTGGAGAGAGAGATGAGTGTTGGTGTTGGAGAGAGAGATGAGTGTTGGTGTTGGAGAGAGAGATGAGTGTTGGAGAGAGAGATGAGTGTTGGTGTTGGAGAGAGAGAGAGAGAGAAATGAGTGTTGGTGTTGGAGAGAGAGAGAGAGATGAGTGTTGGTGTTGGAGAGAGAGAGAGAGATGAGTGTTGGTGTTGGAGAGAGAGAGAGAGAGATGAGTGTTGGTGTTGGAGAGAGAGAGAGAGAGAGATGAGTGTTGGTGTTGGAGAGAGAGAGATGAGTGTTAGAGAGAGAGATGAGTGTTCGTGTTGGAGAGAGAGAGAGAGATGAGTGTTAGAGAGAGAGATGTGTGTTGGTGTTGGAGAGAGAGATGAGTGTTGGTGTTGGAGAGAGAGATGAGTGTTGGAGAGAGAGATGAGTGTATGTGTTGGAGAGAGAGATGAGTGTTGGAGAGAGAGATGAGTGTTGGAGAGAGAGATGAGTGTTGGAGAGAGAGATGAGTGTTGGAGAGAGAGATGAGTGTTGGTGTTGGAGAGAGAGATGAGTGTTGGAGAGAGAGATGAGTGTTGGTGTTGGAGAGAGAGAGAGAGATGAGTGTTGGTGTTGGAGAGAGAGATGAGTGTTGGAGAGAGAGATGAGTGTTGGAGAGAGAGATGAGTGTTGGTGTTGGAGAGAGAGATGAGTGTTGGAGAGAGAGATGAGTGTTAGAGAGAGAGAGATGAGTGTTGGTGTTGGAGAGAGAGAGAGAGATGAGTGTTGGAGAGAGAGAGAGAGATGAGTGTTGGAGAGAGAGAGATGAGTGTAGTGTTGGAGAGAGAGATGAGTGTTGGTGTTGGAGAGAGAGATGAGTGTTGGTGTTGGAGAGAGAGATGAGTGTTGGAGAGAGAGATGAGTGTTGGAGAGAGAGATGAGTGTTGGTGTTGGAGAGAGAGATGAGTGTTGGAGAGAGAGATGAGTGTTAGAGAGAGAGATGTGTGTTGGTGTTGGAGAGAGAGATGAGTGTTGGTGTTGGAGAGAGAGATGAGTGTTGGAGAGAGAGATGAGTGTTGCTGTTGGAGAGAGAGAGAGAGAGATGAGTGTTGGTGTTGGAGAGAGAGAGAGATGAGTGTTGGTGTTGGAGAGAGAGAGAGATGAGTGTTGGTGTTGGAGAGAGAGAGAGATGAGTGTTGGTGTTGGAGAGAGAGAGAGATGAGTGTTGGTGTTGGAGAGAGAGAGAGAGATGGGTGTTGGTGTTGGAGAGAGAGATGAGTGTTGGAGAGAGAGATGAGTGTTGGAGAGAGAGATGAGTGTAGGTGTTGGAGAGAGAGAAAGAGATGAGTGTTGGTGTTGGAGAGAGAGATGAGTGTTGGAGAGAGAGATGAGTGTTGGTGTTGGAGAGAGAGATGAGTGTTGGAGAGAGAGAGAGAGATGAGTGTTGGTGTTGGAGAGAGAGATGAGTGTTGGAGAGAGAGATGAGTGTTGGAGAGAGAGATGAGTGTTGGTGTTGGAGAGAGAGAAAGAGATGAGTGTTGGTGTTGGAGAGAGAGATGAGTGTTGGAGAGAGAGATGAGTGTTGGTGTTGGAGAGAGAGATGAGTGTTGGAGAGAGAGAGAGAGATGAGTGTTGGTGTTGGAGAGAGAGAGAGATGAGTGTTGGTGTTGGAGAGAGAGAGAGAGATGGGTGTTGGTGTTGGAGAGAGAGATGAGTGTTGGAGAGAGAGATGAGTGTTGGAGAGAGAGATGAGTGTTGGTGTTGGAGAGAGAGATGAGTGTTGGTGTTGGAGAGAGAGAGAGAGATGAGTGTTGGTGTTGGAGAGAGAGAGAGAGAGATGAGTGTTGGAGAGAGAGAGAGATGAGTGTTGGAGAGAGAGATGAGTGTTGGTGTTGGAGAGAGAGAGAGAGATGAGTGTTGGTGTTAGAGAGAGAGATGAGTGTTGGGGAGAGAGATGAGTGTTAGAGAGAGAGAGATGAGTGTTGGAGAGAGAGAGATGAGTGTTGGAGAGAGAGAGATGAGTGTTGGAGAGAGAGAGATGGGTGTTGGAGAGAGAGATGGGTGTTGGTGTTGGAGAGAGAGAGAGAGAGATGGGTGTTGGTGTCGTGAACTTGGGTTTGAAGTTTGGTGATCTGAGAAGACAGATGATTATTTGTACAAGTCCCTATTGATAGTTCACCTTTTTATTAGCCTTCATATTCTTTTTCCACATCATCACCTTTTTCTTCATTTTCATTATTTTCTTTGTCATTCTTTTCTTTCTCATCATCAGCTTCTTCCTCATCTGCTTCTATGTTCATATTATTTCTCAACTTCTTTCTCATCATCGTTTTTGTTCTCTTCATGCCATTCATCATCATCGTCTTCTTCCTCGTTGTTATTACTTTCTTTTTCATGTTCATCTTTTTCTTCCTCCTCATCTTCTTCCTCGTTGTCATTACTTTCTTTTTCATGTTCATCTTTTTCTTCCTCATCGTCTTCTTCCTCATCATCTTCTTCCTCATCATCATCTTCATTCTATCTCATGTTTATAATTGTTCTTGTAATTACTTTTGTAACATATATCTGACCCGCTAACAAATCTTCCACCCACTAACAGATCCCCAACCCGCTAGCAGATCTTCGACCCGGTAACAAATCTCCGACCCGCTAACAAATCTCCCACCCGCTAACAAATCTCCCACCCGCTAACAAATCTCCCACCCACTAACAGATCTCCGACCCACTAACAGATCTCTGACCCGCTAATAGATTTTCAACCCCCAAATTACGAGACCTGAAAGTTTTAGAACAGCGACCAAGACGTTGAACATTGGGTCTGTTTTGGAATCTTTGTGAGTTTCAGACATTTAAAGTGTTAACCTTTGATATGCGAATGCCAGGGGCCCAAAAGAGTAAAACAGGACGAGCTTTGCACATGTCAAAGGCGCAACAGTTCGGTCAGTGACGTTTCCGCCTCTCTGCTAATCAAGGCAACCGATGACTGGCTCTCAGAGTAAAAGAAGTTACAAAAAGCTATTTGAGTGAACAGGGTTTTCTGGCGTCAGATTCTTATGTCTCTGGCACTATGGTAAGACTTACGGTGACTGGTTTAAATATCGAGAGAGCATATTTGGTTAAAAACACGAGCAAAAGTTCACAGAGATGACTACTGAAGACGATTCACGCAGAGAGACATTCTGACAAATATTCATTCAGCGAGAGACAGGGAGAGCGGACAGTCTCATCGGTGGTGACACACAGAGACACAGATAAACCAAAAAATGTTCTGAATGATTGAAGGCGATTCATTCAGGAAGAGACATAGATAAACCAAAGAATGTTCTGAATGATTGAAGGCGATTCATTCAGGAAGAGACAGAGATAAACCAAAGTATGTTCTGAATGATTGAAGGCGATTCATTCAGGAAGAGACAGAGATAAACCAAAGAATGTTCTGAATGATTGAAGGCGATTCATCCAGGAAGAGATGCAGATGACACAAGTAAGTTCAAAATTGTAAGACATTCTTTCATTGAGAAGTAAGGAAGCGGTTACATCTGCCAGGACCAGATAAGTATCAGATCTGCCAGGACCAGATAAGTATCAGATCTGCCAGGACCAGAAAAGTGTCAGATCTGCCAGGACCAGAGAAGAAGCAGATCATGTCCGATTTCAGCGTAATGAGAGAGTACCAACTGTGACCATTGCCTCTGGTGTAGCCCTATAGAAATACATCACGATCTTTGTAGGTCTATATCGTCACTCATGTTTCATCCATCAAGTGTACCAATTGTGGGCTGAAGTGTAGGGTGGTCTAGAATAAGCATAATTAAAGTTAGAAGTAACATATTTATTTAGAAGTAGATACTGATCACAGAATCAAACACTGGATTGTTGCGTAAAGAGAACAATATTTGCACCAGACGTCTCGGCAGGCAGGAGACCAGTAATCTTGTATTTCTGGATGAGTTGTTGGATCAAGGATAAGGAGAGTGTGGATGAGTTGTTGGATCAATGATAAGGAGAGTGTGGATGAGTTGTTGGATTTTTTGTTGTTGCTTAGATGTTTGCCTCACTAGTTTCTACTGGCGGAGGCGCGCCATTTTCCACCCCAGATCGTAGTCCATTGGGCGATATCAGGACGCATAAACCAGTGCTTGGATGCATGTGTGCATCTGTATGTACCTATGCTAGGTTTGTGAGTCATCAGAAGCTAGCCCAACCAAAGTGCAATGGAAGGGCCTCACCATGAAGGCGCGTGTGAAAGTTGTGCAAGGGTGTGACTGCAGGACAGAGTCAAATAAAACAGAGTGAGGTGAGAGGAGAGAGAAGGGAAGAGTGGCCCCCAGGGTGAGGATGACCTGTTGTTGGATCAATGATAAGGAAAGTGTAGATGAGTTGTTGGATCAATAAGGAAAGTGTAGATGAGTTGTTGGATCAATGATAGGAAAGTGTGGATGAGTTGTTGGATCAATGATAGGAAAGTGTGGATGATTCAATACCAGTTTGGCTACTATCAAGCTGTTTTATGAGACTCGGCCCTTTCGCCTTGATTTCTGTGCCGCATATTTAACTGATCCCCCTTGTCAGTAATTACTTCCCCTGTCATATGAAAAAAATATGAAACGCGAAAACTGCTGATTATTTCATAAGAAACACATTGATAATGATTTATTGCATAATCTAACTATTACAACAAAAATTATCATCTGATCTATCTATAACAAAATTCACTTTTCAGAGGGTGTCAGTAATTAACTGGGTGGTCGTTTCTTGAGCTAATACACGGCTCGTTTCGAAGTCCTAATTTGTCGCTACCTTCATAACAATCTTGGCCCTTGAAGTTGGCGTCCCTAGTAACGTATCTGGTCACGTCTGGTTTTCTTCCGTCTGGTTTAAGTTGTAGAATAAAACACGATCGTGTGGTGAGCCACGAGGCCTGGTGTCCTTGGTACATTTGACTGGCTAGTGAGACCTCTCTACTTACTGGAGCCCAGACTATGACTGACTGGCTAGTGAGACCTCTCTGCTTACTGCAGCCCAGACTATGACTGACTGGCTAGTGAGACCTTTCTACTTACTGCAGCCCAGACTATGACTAGTGAGACGTTTCTGCTTACTGGAGATCAGACAATAGCAGCTTTTGTGCAAAAGGCGACAAGTGCTGCCCCTGAATTTTTCGAAGTTCTGGTAATAATAAAGTATGTCTTTGTGTGGACTGAAGATACTACTGCTTTAGAGTTTTCGCTGCCAACTCAAGCCTTCGGGTAATCTTCCACCATATCTCTCTCTCTCTCTCTCTCTCTCTCTCTCTCTCTCTCTCTCTCTCTTTCTCGTGCGATAAGATCAGGTCACTGTCCTGTTAAGCAGGCGGTCCAACGCCTTTGAAATACATTGTAGACCGTAGGTGCTGCTCTACCTGGAACGACTTGTGCTTCTGTTTTTAATCGTTCTCTTCTGCTCCGCCGTAAGCTTTGTCTATCAAACATGGCCGTGCAGGTAACGAGGTACTTCTGTTGCCACTGCGCTGACCAGGTCGTGTAACCATTTGACTTGTCCTGCTTGTCCTCCGTGTCCTCCGTGTCCTGCTTGTCCTGTTTGTCCTGCTTGTCCTGTGTGTCCTGCGTGTCCTGCTTGTCCTGCTTGTCGTCAGTTCCCCATCTCTGAACCACTACTCTTCTTCAAGGTAACCCTCATCCATTCTCCTGAGACACCTGGACACAACAGCATTAGTGGTTCTGCAAATTCTCCCCCATCCCTCTGAATGACACCTTGACCACCTTTTCCTGGAACCCACTACCTTTTCCTGGAATCCACCACCTTTTCCTAGAACACATCACTTTTTCCTGGAACCCACCCCCTTTTCCTAGAACCCAACACCTTTTCCTGGAACCCACTACCTTTTCCTGGAACCCACCACCTTTTCCTGGAACCCACCACCTTTTCCTGGAACCCAACATCTTTTCCTGTAACCCAACACCTTTTCCTGGAACCCACCACCTTTTCCTGCAACCCACCACCTTTTCCTGGAACCCAATACCTTTTCCTGGAACCCACCACCTTTTCCTTGAACACACCACCTTTTCCTGGAATCCACCACCTTTTCCTGGAACCCACCACCTTTTTCTGCAACCCACCACCTTTACCTGGAACCCATCACATCTTGTAACCGTAGCAATCTAGCAGACGTCTTAGGAATAATCTCCAGATTAAACACGTGATGAGCACGTGTTAAACTAACCCCTTGAAAATAAGGAAAGCAATTCTGACCATCTGACTTTCCCATGACTTCATTTTGAGACAATAAAAATCTAGGCCAACTTTGTGTGAATTGACCGATGCCCCTAGCTTCTGTCTGAACCTCCTGTCAGTACTCCCCATCTGCTTGCTCACTACAAGGCTACAATTAGTTTCCAGTTGTTAAGTTACCTTTAGCCTTCAGTGGCCAAATGGGCTCGGGATTATGATTTGGGATATGTGGTGGTGAAACAGGGACTTTGGGACTACGGTCACGGAATCTCACAACATGACATCGTCACATTCCATACTGCCACGGATTGTCACAACATAATATTGTCACATTCTATACTGCCACGGAATCTCACAATATGACATTGTCACATTCTATACTGCCACGGAATGTCACAACATGATATTGTCACATTCCATACTGCCACGGATTGTCACAACATAATATTGTCCCATTCTATACTGCCACGGAATCTCACAATATGACATTGTCACATTCTTAACTCCCACGGAATCTCACAACATGACATTGTAACATTCTTGACTGCCACGGAATCTCACAAGTTATTGTCACATTCTTGACTGCCACAAAAGTGAAACTGTCACACTGTGTTTTCTTCTTCTTCTTCTTCTTCGCACGCTGTCAGACGTCAACTTGAATTTGTTCGAAGAAAGCAGCATTCATCCTGAGGCTGTCGACACTGCCATAGATTCTGTCTAGTGTTGCCACTGGTGATGGCCACATGTGCTTTCTCTGGTCCTCGTATGTTGGGCAGTTTTGCAGCAAATGTTCAGGGGTCATTTTCCCTGTACCACAGGCGCATTCGTCAGTGCCACCTATCTTCAGTTTATTGAATAGATGGTACCTCAGTCTGTTGTGGCCTGTGCGGAGTCTGAAGACCACGACCTGCTCTCTTCTGTTCAACTGGTAGAAGGCATCGTTTTTTGAGTTGCCAGTATGTTCTGTTTCCCATTTAGCCATGTATCTGGCCCTAATAGACCTTTTGAACTCTTCGTAGGTTACACTAGAGTCTGGTTGTGGTAGTCTTGCACCTTCTTTTGCCAGCCTGCCTGCCTCCTGGTTGCTTTGGATGTTACAGTGGTATGGAACCCACTGTACCCCTACTCTTTTTGGTGCGTCCTGCTGGCACAGTTAACAGAGTACTGCTCTTAATCATTAAGTTCAGTATTTGTCTGGCTTTTTAGTGCTGTAACTACAGCCAGGGCATCTGTAAATAGGACTATCTGACTTTCATTGGTTTCGCCAGTCAGCATTGCTTCTACTGCAGCCCTCAATGCCTCTGCCTCCGCTCTGAAATTGCTTGAGAATTTTCCAGTTGCAACTGACAGTGTTGTTTTTCTACCATTTGGTAGGCTCAGTAATACCCCTGCCCCTCCGTTCTGTGGTGTGTTTGTCACAGAACCGTCGGTGTATGTATGGGTCCAGTCCATGCTTGGGTAGTTTTCCGTTTTGTACCTTAGGGTTATGTCTCTTCTTTCGTTTTCAGTCTGGCTGTTCTTGTTTCTAATACCTGGTATATTTTCTACCACCTCCGGAATGATATGCTGCTTCCATGTGGGTTTGCGTACAGTAGGGATGGGCTTTGGTATTGTTACGGTGTTCATAGGGTCTTCGCTCAACTTTGCTTTGGCTATTTCTGCAAAGTTTCTCCGCTTTAGCTTCCCATTTCCAAATCTATAATTCTCTGATGCATTGGATGGTCTGTCAGTCTTCAGAGTTTCTCTGCTTGCTGCTGGGCTCTATAGTCTCTTCTGTCGGTCATGGATTGGAGATTTGTAATCTTTTCAAGTTCTACAATTGGCGTTGACTTCATGCCTCCTGTTATAGCTCTCATGACTTGATTTTAAAGTTTGCTAATTTTATCAAAGTTCGATTTTGCTGCTGTTGTCTATGCCGCAATGTCATACTCGAGAACTGGTCTCACTCTTCCAGTGTACAGTTTCTTTAGTATTCTTTCGTCTGCTGCCCAGCTTGTGCCAGCAAGTTTCCTCATGATTGCCATTCTTTGTCTGGATCTCAGTCAGTTTCTCTCGATCTGACTTGTCCATGTCCTGCGCCGATCAAATGTGACTCCCAAGTAGTTTGGGTTGTCGTTTGGCAGCAAGTGTTTGCCGTTAAGACTTATTTTGGTGTTCTGTGGTTTATTTGAAAGCGAGAATATCGTACATGTTGTCTTTTCCTCGTTTATTTTGACCAGCCCACTCCTCCAACAATGCTAGGGCCTGCTGCATCTGATTTCTTGCTATGGTGAGATTTTTTTCAGAGGTCCACATAGCCAGATCGTCTGCAAACATGAAGCTGTGGACTCTTCTTTGTATATTTTCAGTGATGTTGTTTATATACACCAGGAAAAGTGGGGGTGACAGTACCCCGCCCCCCCCCCCCCTTGGGGTAATCCTTGCTCCAGTAGCACCTTTTTGCTCATCTACCCTTGTACTTGAACTCTGGCTGTTCTGTTTTTGAGGTAGTGGCTGATCCATCTGTACATGTTCCCACATACTTCACTTCTTCGTAGTTTGACTTTAAGTCCCTCTTTCCACACCTTGTCAAATGCCTTCTCTAGATCCACCCAAACCGCTACTGTATGTTTTTTCTCTTGGTAAGCATCCTCTATTTTCTGTGCTATGAGAGTGATCTGGTCCTCAGTGGATCTGTGTTGTCTAAATCCTTCTGGCTGTGGAATTAGTATGTGTTTTTCTTCCAGGTGCCACATCAGTCTGGTGTTTATCATACGCTCCATCAGTATGCCTACACAGCTCAGTAGACTGATGGGCCTGTATCCATTTGGATCTTTTTCTTTCTTTGGTACTGGTATATGTACAGCATCTTTCCATGCCTGCGGTACAATTCCCCTTTTCCAGCTTTGGTTCAGGACTGAAAGTAACTTCCTCTTTGCTGTTTAGCCCAATCCCATCAGCATTTCTTCTTCTTCTTCTTCTTCGTACGCAGTCATACAGTAACCATTATTTTTTTCGAAAAAAGCAGCGGTCATCCTGAGGCTGTCGACACTGCCATAGAGCTTGTCTAGTGTTGCCACTGGTGATGGCCACATCTGCTCTCTCTGATCCTCGTATGTCGGGCAGTTTTGCAGAAAATGCTCAGCGGTCATTTTTCCGGTACCACACGGGCATTCGTCGGTGCCACCTATCTTCAAATTGTTGAATAGGTGGTACCTCAGTCTGTTGTGGCCAGTGCGAAGTCTGAAGACCACGACCTGCTCTCTTCTGTTCAAGTGGTAATAGGCATCGTTTTTGGTGTAGCCAGTATGTTCGGTTTCCCATTTGGTCATGTGTCTATCTCTAATAAGCCGTTTTGACTCTTTGTATGTCATATTAGTATCAGGTTGTGGTAGTTTTGCACCTTCTTTTGCCAGTCTGTCTGCCTCCTCGTTGCCTTGGATGTTGCAGTGAGATGGAATCCACTGCACCACTACCCTTTTTGGTGCGGCCTGCTGGCATAGTTGACAGAGTACTGCTCTTAAATCATTAAGTTCAGTATTTTTCTGGCTTTTCAGTGCCAGAGCATCTGTAAGCAGGACTATGTGGCTTTCATTCCTTTTACCTGTCACCATTTCTTCCACTGCCGCTCTCAGTGCCTCTGCCTCCGCTCTGAAATTGCTTGTGTATTTTCCAGTAACGAATGAAAGTTTTATTTTTCTGCCATTTGGTAGGCTCAGGAATGCTCCTGCCATTCCGTACTGTGTTGTATTTGTTACGGAACCGTCGGTGTATGCATGGGTCCAGTCCATGCTTGGGTAGTTTTTCGATATAAAGCTTAGGGTAGTATCTCTCCTTTCTTTTTGAGACTGGCAGTTTTTGTTTCTAATACCTGGTATATTTTCTACCACCTCTCGAAATATATGCTGCCTCCAGGTAGGTTTTCGTACTTTGGTGTTGTTAGTTCGTTCATGGGGTTTTCATGCATCTTTGCTTTGGCTATTTCTGCAAAGTTTCTTCGCTTTAGCTTCATTCATTGTTAGTTTTGTCATCATGTGCTCCTCTGGTGTCATCTTGATGTTGTCGTGGCTCTTTTGTTCTTCACTAATGTCTGTATGCCTGTGTGTAGGAACATCAATGTGCTTTGCTCTGGCATAATGTTCTATAAAGGCGTTTGCTGCATTTTTTCCGGTAAGCATGTTGTCGCCCTGTTTGATGGTAATTTGTTTATTTGATGGTGTTTCGTCATTCATGGCTCTGACTAAATTCCATAGTTTGTTCCCTTCTTTATCTAAATTGAGGCTTTCCGTTTTGTTTTTCCAGCTGTCTCTTGTTATTTGGTTTAGTGTTCTTTTGTATTTCGCCGTGATGGCCTCGAGGGCGATATTTGCCTCCATAGATTGCTCTCTCTCTCTCTCTCTCTCTGCCATGTTCCTAGCATTTGAGACTTCATCATCCGCTTTCTGCAGTTCATGATTCCAATATGGCTTGTAGCTTTTACTTGCCCCTCTTGGGATGGTTTCGGTGG
Organism: Ariolimax columbianus; assembly: GCA_036924085.1. Taxonomy (NCBI): domain Eukaryota; kingdom Metazoa; phylum Mollusca; class Gastropoda; order Stylommatophora; family Arionidae; genus Ariolimax; species Ariolimax columbianus. Next base: position 192,853 of record JAVGWX010000009.1, read on the forward strand.
CTTCTTACATTATTGCTTTGCTTAGGCTTTCCACCATGGGTTTCATATTGTTATTCCGTGTGTTGATGGTTTTTCACAGCCCATCTGTCAGCATTGCAAATCTGTCTCAGTCGGCTCGTTTATAGTTCCAGCGGGAGAGCGGTTTTATTTCCTGTGGGCCTAGTTCCATATCAACTTCTAGCCTAATTGGCCTGTGGTCACTACCTGCCAATTGGTTGAGCACCTGGAGTCTGGAGTAGAGGTGGTATGCCATGTTCTAGAATAGAAGCTAGTGCTGTCCTCCGGCCTATTGATTAGATATAGATTTGTGTTTATCTCCCAGTTTTCCACTTCATCACCTCTGCTGTCTGTGTCTGAATATCCCCATCTCTCCGAGTGGCTGTTGAAGTCTCCAACTATTAGGCAGCTGGAGTCCTTGATTTCCATACTCGAGAGCAACAGGTCTTTGTTGGGTGGGCCATACAGGTTGAAGATGCGGATCTTCGTTTCTTGTGTCATTATGTCGACTCCTACAATTTCTGCTTGTCCGTTGTGATTGACAGCTACCGCGCTACTCGGTATGCAGTTACGTGTCAGTATCAGAACCCCTCCTTTGTGACCTTCTCTATCAAGACGGAAGGTCTGGTATCCTCTGATTGAGAATCTGTGGTTGTTGTTGAGGTGCGTTTCTTTGATACATGCTACGTCAATGTTACCTTCATGTAGGTGATGTGTTAGGGAAAGCTTTTTGTTAATGACTCTCTCCGCATTCCACTGTAGTATTCTGAGGGTCTTGTGTTTTTGGTCAATAGTTTTTGCCCCATCACCTTGTGCCTTGATTCCACAGCACATGGGTGGGTGACCACCAGTAGCATTGGGTGGGCCCCTTCGAGGCGTGAGGCCGTGCACTCTCGCTGCCTGGCGGGACTCCACAGGATGAGCGCCACACTTTTTTTCTGTTAGGTTGTGACGTCATCATACAGCGATATACGTTGCACTGTTTCGTTAAGCCTGTGGCCCAGGCGTTTCTGTAGAGATGATCTCCTTAGCCTTTGGCTGTCCCCAGGCTATCTGCAAGGCAGCAATTGTTTGTGGTCAGAGTTGTCTCTCTTAGGGAAGTTGTCTTGCAGGACTATCGAGTTTTCACCACTCGTGTCTATAGGGTTTGGCAATGATATGATATAATGGACTTTGTACTAGTTTGTACTATCCCGGAAGAGAGGCAGTCCAGTGTGTCTATGTCCCAGGATCATCACGTCCTGCCAGAAACGTAGCATATGCATGTGAGTTGGGTATCTCCTTGCTCCCTTTATTTTCTCGGCTCCTCTGCAGTGATGGCACGCCTAGCATTTCCCGCTACCTTGGAGGTTGTCACAATAGGGCAGAGGTGCAATGTCCGCTGGCCTGCATCTTTTCTGCGTCCATTGGGATGACTGATAGCAGACAAAAGTAAAGAACGAGGCAGTAGTGCATTAAACCAGGGGACAAGCAAGGAGATGTTGTTCGTCTGGTGTGCGAACATATCTCATGATCAAGGGCTGAGTCAACAGTTCGCAGTGAGGTGGCTGCTCTACTGCTTACGACACCCCGACCGAGAACTAAGTCTTCTACTAGTGGTTTCACATCTCATCGCCGTATGGGGTGAATATCGAGCAGCTTCCCGCCCGCTTTGATCGGTGGGACGGCAAAGACCTCTTTCTGCGGTTCGACCGGGTCGGGCTGAGACGCGAGCCCCAAGTCCCAACCATATCGTTGCCTCCCGTCGCAGTGGTGCTGAGATTCAGGGCGGGATTCCGGCTTAGAGGCGTTCGGTCGTAATCCCTCAGATTGTAGCCTCACACCATTGGCTTATCAGCCAAGCACGTGGACCAAGTGTCTGAGACCTGCGATTCCTCTCCGATTGAGCAGGATTACCGTAGCAAAGCCCTGCCATTAGTAGGGTAAAACTGACCTGTCTTCCGAGGGTCTAATTCCAGCACAAGTTCCCTATTAGACCCAATGAAAGTGATATCGGCCTGTCAATCATTACAGTGTTGGCGTGTTGAGTCAAATTAAGCCGCAGGCTCCACTCATGGTGGTACCCTTCCGTCAATTCCTTTAAGCTTATGACTCGCGCTTACTGGGAATTCCTCGTTCATGTGGAAGAATTACCAGCCCCAATCCCTAGCACGAATGAGATTCAACAGGTTTCCCAACCCTTTCGGGCCAGGGAGGCATCCACGCTGATTCCTTCAGTGTAGCGCGCGTGCGGCCCCGGACATCTAAGGGCATCACATACCTGTTATTGCTCAATCTGGTGTGGCTAAACGCCACTCGTCCCTCTAAGAAGTTGCGCCAGCGCATCGAGGGACCGACGAACTATTTAATAGGCTAGAGTCTCGTTCGTTATCGGAATTAACCAGACAAATCGCTCCACCAACTAAGAACGGACATGCACCACCACCCACCGAATCAAGAAAGAGCTATCAATCTGTCAATCCTTACACGCTGTGTTTTCAATTCAGCATAGTTAGTATAAGTGTGTCATGGTTGTCTATGACTCAGTGTTTCATGGTTGTCTAGGACTCAGTGTGTCATGGTTGTCTATGACTCAGTGTGTCATGGTTATCTAGGACTCAGTGTTTCATGGTTGTCTAGGACTCAGTGTGTCTTGGTTGTCTAGGACTCAGCGTGTCATGGTTGTGTAGGACTCAGTGTGTCATGGTTGTGTAGGACTCAGTGTGTCTTGGTTGTCTAGGACTCAGCGTGTCATGGTTGTGTAGGACTCAGTGTGTCATGGTTGTGTAGGACTCAGTGTGTCATGGTTGTGTAGGACTCAGTGTGTCATGGTTGTGTAGGACTCAGTGTGTCATGGTTGTGTAGGACTCAGTGTGTCATGGTTGTGTAGGACTCAGTGTGTCATGGTTGTGTAGGACTCAGTGTGTCATGGTTGTGTAGGACTTAGTGTGTCATGGTTGTGTAGGACTTAGTGTGTCATGGTTGTGTAGGACTTAGTGTGTCATGGTTGTGTAGGACTTAGTGTGTCATGGTTGTGTAGGACTTAGTGTGTCATGGTTGTGTAGGACTTAGTGTGTCATGGTTGTGTAGGACTTAGTGTGTCATGGTTGTGTAGGACTTAGTGTGTCATGGTTGTGTAGGACTTAGTGTGTCATGGTTGTGTAGGACTTAGTGTGTCATGGTTGTGTAGGACTTAGTGTGTCATGGTTGTGTAGGACTCAGTGTGTCATGGTTGTGTAGGACTTAGTGTGTCATGGTTGTGTAGGACTTAGTGTGTCATGGTTGTGTAGGACTTAGTGTGTCATGGTTGTGTAGGACTTAGTGTGTCATGGTTGTGTAGGACTTAGTGTGCTAACAGCAGATATAGAAATAAGGTGTTGTTCAAGTTGGCAGGCTTGGCTAAGCTGTCTAACAATCCCATTGGTTCTAAGGCTCTTAGTCACATTGTCGACCAATCGCAGCTTACCTTCGTGTCACTTCTATCTTCAGTCAGCCCATACCATATTTGGAGTGGTGTTTCTAAAACTATCTTTTATCGATGTTTACCCTAGATGTTGAGAATTTAGCTACCACAGCGGGATCTTGTGCATATTTGGAATTGAAAAAAACAACTTTAGCGGTAGCCATTTAGCAGCCACGATTGAGCGGGTAGTCATTTAGCAACATTCATTTACCGGCCTCTCTTAATATTTACCTGCGTCAATTTCCTTCCTCGGAGCTTACCTGGGATAAGTCTAATCAGCCTGTATCTCTGCTTCTCCTATAGGGAACTTCCGCTCTCTCCAACTTCTCAACTCCTAATTGATTTTCTGGACTTCAGCTTCCCCTATTATTGTACTAGCATAACCTGGTTCATCATCCGAGACAAAGGGGTGAAACGCCAATCAGGCAAGCTGAAAGCCCTTTTCGATAACTTCTTTCTCTCGACGATCGTTCTGACTTGCAGACAGGCTCCAATATCTTACCCCAAACACTGTGACTTACATCTTTCGTAGCTCCACGTTCATGCCGATTAGCATAGTTGTGTGAATCGCGGCATTCTCCTACCTAAAGGACCAGTAACATCATGCTTAGCTAACCGTTTGGCCTGACTGGCATATTTGGGCCCCAAGTATTCGCACGTCAAAGGATCGAGCCTTAATTGTGTGATAACCGATATGGCTCTAACACTCATCTAACGTCCAACGGTCGTGGTTCTGAAACTTCTAGCTCCCGTAATTCTTGGGTCAGAAAACTAACTGTTAGTGGGTTGGCAATCTGTTAGTGGGTTGGCAATCTATTAGTGAGTTGGCAATCTGTTAGGCGGTTGGTAATCTGTTAGTGGGTTGGCAATCTGTTAGTGGGTTGGCAATCTGTTAGGGGGTTGGTAATCTGTTAGGCGGTTGGTAATCTGTTAGTGGGTTGGCAATCTGTTACACTCTGGTCTGTAGCTAGTGATTTGAACTCTCTCTCTCTCTCTTTCTCTCTCTCTCTCACTAGTCAGAGATTTGAACCCTCTCTTTCTCTCTCTCTCTCTGTATGTATATGTGTGTGTGTGGTTGTGTGTGTATTTATAGTTGGTGTGCAGTACATCTGTTGGCTATTCTAGACTGTAGTTAGTTGCGCCAACTCTCTCTTAGCTTGACCGTTTGATGTCCTCTGCCTTCTCTTCTCTAAGATGGTACCACTATGTCAGGTTCTTACGAGAAGCATATTTTCCTCAGAGGTAGCGCCACTGGTGTCTCGTGCCACAAAACTCTGCCAACATCGCCCCCAAAATATCTTGGTAAGTTTTGATTAATCAGGATGATAACCCCTTCTGTGTGTCATTGTTTGCAGGCTGATAACCCCTTCTGTGTGTCATTGTTTGCATGCTGATAACCCCTTCTGTGTGTCATTGTTTGCAGGCTGATAACATCTACTGTGTGTTATTGTTTGCAAACTGATAACCCCTACTGTGTGTTATTGTTTGCAAGCTGATAACCCCTACTGTTTGGCATTGTTTATAGTTGACCCAGTTGTAATTGGGCACATGACTTACTGCTGCAGAAGGAATGGCAGTATGGAAGTGCAATATTCACCCACGTCACAAAAGGCTGAGGTTTGGTATAGTAGTCTAACACTTCATCCCCGACTGCAGTGTCTGACGTAATATAAGTCAGAATAAGATAAGCTCTAATTATAAACAAGATAAACAAGAAAGCGAAAACAAAAGTATGGGCGGTACAAATAGCACGTGATTATCGCGCGAGACCTCCTGGGGAAAGAAGCAACCTTGAAACAGCCGCTCGCCCTACATCATGAAACACATACAATCTACAAGTCCAAGATTGGCCTGATTAACGCTTGACCTCATGGTCCACCTTAGCGTCCACGGGTCAACTACACGACGACCAAAGAGACCTAACGTTAAGGTCGCCGTTGAGGCGGAAACCTTTCGACTGTGCCTGCCTCTCACGGTCAACTAGGCCGACTAAATAACAGAACTCATACTATGCCAAGGTTTATAATCCAGCCATGCTCCACACAGAGAAATACAACAAATTCTCGGTAAACAAAACAAGAAATCACTGTTGAGAGGTGCCTGCCCTGAAACAACCTGCGCATCCATTTTTGCCATTATAGTTGACACATGCGGTCCATTATTTAGTCGGCCTAGGAATGTAGCGTTTCATATATCTTTTCCCGATGAGTCAGATAGTCTATCTAAAGTAATCAAATGACCAACCGTCAGGTTATAAATAGGCGCACGGCTGACACTTAGGGAAGGTCAGCGGCGAACAATTTGTTCACATCTCCTTCTACCTCACACACACCCCCACACCCCCCCACACACACACACTTTCAGAAAAACTGGACGTAGCGTATTAAAATATATAATACTTCATCCTTAACAGCAGCATGTCAGCAGATAGTTAGTTGCCAACCGCAGGCGGTGATGGCGACACCATAAGACAGTTTTGTCTTGGTGATGTAACTTGCACTGTATTTGAATTATAGTGAGCAAGGAACTGCGCTGGTGATCAACTTCACTCTCTGGTCCCGAACTACCTTAGGCCAGTGGCAAGACGCAAGTCATGACGACCGCAGCTGATTCGGGATGAACAAACCAGGATTGCGCATGAATAATAGGTTTCAATAAGTGGGTTTCTTGTTGTGTTCCTCAAGTGGAAACCGGTACATCATACTCGAGAGGAAGGAATAAGCCACTGCACCTCCATGCATCTCCTAAAAAGCGGATAAAAAAGTTGGAACTAGCCACCTCATCGTGTAGAACAAATAAATTGTTGAAGAAATCACCAGCTACCCAGAGTACGACGTGACCCTGTGCTCCATCATTGTTCTAGCCCATCGAATAATCTAGTCTAGTCTAGTCTAGCACATCAAATAGTCTAGTCTAGCACATCGAATAGTCTAGTCTATCACATCGAATAGTCTAGTCTAGTCTAGCATATCGTCTAGTCTAGTCTAGCATATCGTCTAGTCTAGTCTAGCACATCAAAAAGTCTAGTCTAGCACATCGAATAGTCTAGTCTAGTATAGCACATCGAATAGTCTAGTCTAGTATAGCACATCGTCTAGTCTAATCTATCACTTGGAATAGTCAGCGTTGTGTGCTGGTGTGGCAGCGTAACGCGTTTCCACAGTGGCTTAGCTATCTAGAATGTTACCACACTCATCCACATCATTCACGGCCACACACAGCAAATAATATAACACACAGCAGGTGGCAGATTTAGTACATGAATATTCACAAAAACAACATTTAGCAAACAGGATAGTATTAGAAACGAACATACATAATTTTATTAATATCTTCTTGTATTATCAATAAATTCGGAGTTTGTAAGTATAAGTTTTAAACATTGCCCACAATATAATCCAACCCAGTTCTAGCCGGACACTCTCCTCCACTTATCTACACCCTCAACACACTCTCAAAAACTCGTCCTCACGATTGTATTCACCACACACACACAGATACACACATCTAGATCTCTCCTAGTCACAGGGTGCCCAACACACACCTTATAGAGCGACTGGCCAAGACTCAAAGGTAAAAGCTGGTTCAGTCATGCTGCAGTTCATTATATCTCACTAACATTCGTAAAACAGACTATCAGTCGCTCTTCTAGAAAGTCGGTGAGCTAAAAAAGTCCCCTAGCTAAATTTTCAATCTCTCTCTCTCTCTCTCTCTCTCTCTCTCTCTCTCCATGGCCAGCCTGCTTGAGTTAAACGTTGCCTAGTATTATGTAGTCTTCAGCAGTATCAGAACTGCCCAATGGGCCTATGTGGGATCTCTGAAGAAGCCATCACTCTAGTTTGGATCTACCTTCACTTAGTTGTTATTGGAACTAATCAATCTGAATTCCTGCCACTCTAAAATGTCGCAGCAAGCCCTGCTGGTCTCTCTCTGTCACTAACCCCCCACTACCCAAAACGGAGGAGTCAGCTCCTAACCCATACATGTACTAGACACATTCTTTCCCTCAATCCCCTGTTTTCCTTTGTCGACTTAGTGCCGAGATTGTGAGTGACCTTGCACACATTTAGGTACCTTTGTTCTCAGAGTCGCCGACCTCATCACCTCTGCCCCCCCAAACGCCCATGCTCCGGCTTGAACTGCTACACAGGAACAATTAGTCTAGTCTAGCACACTGAATAGTCAGCGTTGTGTGCTGTGTGCATTCAAAAGAACTCAAAATTGGGTGAAATAAGGGGGGGGGGGGGGGTGGGTTTAGAGAATCAGAGCAGACGGTGCAGGACTTGACAGAAAAAGAATACAGAACAGTCACACTGTTAACAACAAGTTCACAAATTCAAACTGAATGTATTGATGAGAATGTACAACAGAATCTCCATTGATGTTCTTGAAAGAATTAAAAACTCTTTCTGAAATCCCCCACAGAGCTCAGCCCTCGTGTTGCTGTCGTCACTGGAATAAACTCAATCACAGGAATACTTTTTGGCATATCCAACAACGGCTTAGCCTACGTCATCAGTCAAGATGGTGGTGCCACGTGGACCTCAATAAGAGACGACGTTTACAAAAATATGACATCCAATCAGCAGATCAGATGGGCTAACAGCACCTAGTTGCGTGCCGACAAGACAATGGGAGTATGCGAGAGGGGAGAAACATTAAGTCCCTGCTGTCGCTCAACTGTAAACCAGGATACTTGGTTATGGAGCGAATAAATAAACAAACTCAAATATATTTGACAAATGGTTTAGGATTCCAGAGTATGAATGTGTGTGTGTGTGTCTATGTGTGTGTGTGTGTGTGTGTGAGAGAGAGAGAGAGAGAGAGAGAGAGAGAGAGGGGGGGGGAAGGAAACTAAACACCGGGTCACACATTTCTCCGCGTATTCATATTTTACATCTAAGTAGCAGAGTGGTTTGTGTCTTGACTTCTCGCATTAATGTAGTAGGTTAGGGCCGACTGGCTCAACATGCTTGTATCTACTGAGTAGTACCGTCCATGGAGCTTGGAAGATGCAAGTAGGAGGGAGAGAAACTGATCATCAAATGGAAGAAAAACTTATTTTTTTCAAGTGAGGCTGTTGACACTTCATCACCGACAACAAATTCTGCTACGGAACACTATTACATTGTATTCTTGTAACATTCTAGTCAACAAATCATTCTCAAAGAGCGTTCTAGTCAACAAATCATTATCAAAGAGCATTCTAGTCAATAAATCATTATCAAAGAGCATTCTAGTCAATAAATCATTATCAAAGAGCATTCTAGTCAATAAATCATTATCAAAGAGCATTCTAGCTAGCAAATCAGTATCAAAGAGCATTCTAGTCAACAAATAATTAACAAAGAGCATTCTAGTCAATAAATCATTATCAAAGAGCATTCTAGTCAATAAACCATTCTGAAAGAGCATTCTAGTCAACAAATCATTCTCAAAGAGCATTCTAGTCAATAAATCATTATCAAAGAGCATTCTAGTCAATAAATCATTATCAAAGAGCATTCTAGCTAGCAAATCAGTATCAAAGAGCATTCTAGTCAACAAATCATTAACAAAGAGCATTCTAGTCAATAAATCATTATCAAAGAGCATTCTAGTCAATAAATCATTCTGAAAGAGCATTCTAGTCAACAAATCATTCTCAAAGAGCATTCTAGTCAATAAATCATTCTGAAAGAGCATTCTAGGCAATAAATCATTCTCAAAGAGCATTCCAAGCAATAAATCTTTGTTAAAGAGCATTCTATGCGATTCATCTTTGTTAATGAGCATTCTGGGCAATACATCTTTGTTAATGAGCATTCTGGGCGATACATCTTTGTTAATGAGCATTCTGGGCGATACATCTTTGTTAATGAGCATTCTGGGCAATAAATCGTTGTTAAAGGACATCAGTATTAGACTACACGGCATTGAATGTGTCAATGAATGGACTAACTACGACCCGAACAAGTACAAAACGCAGTCAGAGACATGGCGTACGGTTGGGGAGGTGTCATCAGGGGTGCCCTAACGATATAAAGAAATCACGGGATGAACTGAATACGGCAACCTGTCAACCTTTTCTTGCATATCTATCTCTCATTTCAACGCGTTTGTACTTGTCTGACCAATGTTGCTGAATCGCTGTTCTATAATCACACATCGGCTATCTATATTCACAAATCGGCTATCTATAATCACACATCGGTTATTTAAAATCACACATCAGCTATCTATAATCACACATCGGCTATCTATAAACACACATCGGCTATCTGTAATCACACATCGGCTATCTATAATACACATCGATTAATCACACATCGGCTATCTATAATCACATATCGGCTATCTATAATCACACATCGGCTATCTATAATCACACATCGGCTATATATAATCACACATCGGCTATATATAATCACACATCGGCTATCTATAAACACACATCGGCTATCTATAATCACACATCGGCTATCTATAATCACACATCGGCTATCTATAATAACACATCGATTAATCACACATCGGCTATCTATAATGACACATCGGCTATATATAATCACATATCGGCTATCTATAATCACACATCGGCTATCTATAATAACACATCGATTAATCACACATCGGCTATCTATAATGACACATCGACTATCTATCATCACACATCGGCTATCTATAATCACACATCGACTATCTATAATCACACATCGACTATCTATAACACACCTCGACTATCAATAACACACCTCGACTATCTATAACATTTCTTGAAAATCTAACTATAACACACTTCGACTATCTATAACAATCCTTGAATATCTATTTATAACACTCCTTGACTAACTATATCACAATTCGACTATCTATAACACTCCTTGACTATCTATAACACTCCTTGACTATCTGTAACACACTTCGACTATCTATAATCACACATTGACTATCTATAACACTCCTTGAATATCTATAACACTCCTTGACTATCTATAACACACTGCGACTATCTATTTCACTCCTTGAATATCTATAACACTCCTTGAATATCTATAACACTCCTTGAATATCTATTTCACTCCTTGAATACCTATAACACGCATTGACTATCTATAATACACCTCGACTATCTACAACATTCTTTGAATATCTATCTGTTACACTTCTTGAATACCTATAACACACTTTGCAAATATATAACACACCTCGACTATATATAACACTCCTTGAATATATATCTATAACACACTTTGACTATCTATAACACACTTCGACTATCTATAACACACTTTGCATATCTATAACACACTTCGACTATCTATAACTCTCCTAGAATATCTATACTTCTACTACACAGCTGAGGACACACTTACAAGAACTATTCATGACACAACGGCATCTTGATTTGGTACACCATTGGTAAACAAAGTTGTTTGAAATTCTTCCCACTCGGCTTCTTCTTGATCTAGCTCACACACACAAAACTCTAACGTTATATTTCAGATGTATGATCCCTTCTCCTTGATCTAGCTCACACACACAAAACTCTAACGTTATATTTCAGATGTATGATCCCTTCTTCTTGATCTAGCTCACACACACAAAACTCTAACGTTATATTTCAGATGTATGATCCCTTCTTCTTGATCTAGCTCACACACACAAAACTCTAACGTTATATTTCAGATGTATGATCCCTTCTCCTTGATCTAGCTCACACACACAAAACTCTAACGTTATATTTCAGATGTATGATCCCTTCTCCTTGATCTAGCTCACACACACAAAACTCTAACGTTATATTTCAGATGTATGATCCCTTCTTCTTGATCTAGCTCACACACACAAAACTCTAACGTTATATTTCAGATGTATGATCCCTTCTCCTTGATCTAGCTCACACACACAAAACTCTAACGTTATATTTCAGATGTATGATCCCTTCTCCTTGATCTAGCTCACACACACAAAACTCTAACGTTATATTTCAGATGTATGATCCCTTCTCCTTGATCTAGCTCACACACACAAAACTCTAACGTTATATTTCAGATGTATGATCCCTTCTTCTTGATCTAGCTCACACACACAAAACTCTAACGTTATATTTCAGATGTATGATCCCTTCTTCTTGATCTAGCTCACACACACATAACTCTAACGTTATATTTCAGATGTATGATCCCTTCTTCTTGATCTAGCTCACACACACATAACTCTAACGTTATATTTCAGATGTATGATCCCTTCTTCTTGATCTAGCTCACACACACATAACTCTAACGTTATATTTCAGATGTATGATCCCTTCTTCTTGATCTAGCTCACACACACATAACTCTAACGTTATATTTCAGATGTATGATCCCTTCTTCTTGATCTAGCTCACACACACATAACTCTAACGTTATATTTCAGATGTATGATCCCTTCTTCTTGATCTAGCTCACACACACATAACTCTAACGTTATATTTCAGATGTATGATCCCTTCTTCTTGATCTAGCTCACACACACATAACTCTAACGTTATATTTCAGATGTATGACCCCTGCTTATTATAACTGTCGAGACATTTAGTGAAAATGTACGTATGTTGGTCTCGCTAAATAAAATAAAGAGTTGGACCTCTCTAGGTACTTATTTTGCTTCTGAAATGTGTGCGTATCTTAAACTGCACAGCGTTTGAGTTCACAATTCGTTTAGATGATTGATAAAACTATAAGTAGGACTATGTAGATCTATAAGTAGGACTATGTAGATCTATAAGTAGGACTATGTAGATCTATAAGTAGGACTATGTAGATCTATAAGTAGGACTATGTAGATCTATAAGTAGGACTATGTAGATCTATAAGTAGGACTATGTAGATCTATAAGTAGGACTATGTAGATCTATAAGTAGGACTATGTAGATCTATAAGTAGGACTATGTAGATCTATAAGTAGGACTATGTAGATCTTCTAAGACTCTGCGATATTTCTGCACTACGAGAGGCAAGGCTTACAACTCTCGCCTTTACGTTGAGCTAATGAAATGTATGTGGAATACTTGTCCTGGCGATACATTCGTAGAACTTTTCAATCAGAGAGCAATGACTATCTGCTCCAGCTTAGCGTTCTAATAAAATATCGTTGATTATTAATTTTATCATTTGAACTTACTTCCTTTAATTCTGTTTTATCTAGATATTAGCTTCTGATCTTATCCTGGAAGATCGGACCGTTTCTTCACTTCTCATATTCCTGTGAGATCGGACCGTTTCTTCACTTCTCATCTTCCTGTGAGATCGGACCGTTTCTTCACTTCTCATCTTCCCGTGAGATTGGACCTTTTCTTCACTTCTCATCTTTCTGGGAGATCGGACCGTTTCTTCACTACTCACCTCCCTGAAAGATCTGTGCTCAGCTTGCTTCTCAACTACTAAATGCCTTTATAGAAACGAGAATAATAATTTGAGGTGATTTAATTAAAACACATTAAAAGATAAACAAAGGAAAGGATAAATTAGACTAGCAAGTTTTTCAAAGTACAACCACCTACAAGAACAAGAGGGCATAGCTTAAAGACAGATCCGGATTAGATACCAGGAAATACATTTTTTAGTCAGAGAGTGGAGAATCCTTGGAATGCATTGTCGCAGAAGCTAGTGGAGGCAGGGTCAATTAATGCATTTAATAAAATATTGGATGCGCATAGTTATTTTTAGATCATGTGAATGTAAAATAAACTGACTGTATGCATACTCTGTAGAGTTTTCTAAACCCCCATAAAAAGGATTTCTCCTTCCTATTAAATCATGCCCTCAACTCTGACCAATCGCAGTTTACTCTCACGGTCCGTCGGAGACAGAGGATCAGATGCTGGGAAATCCTCCTCCGGTCAAGTGTTTGTTTCTGCGATTGCTTTGTTTGGCATCAAGGTCGCTGCAGTATCTCATTATGTGACGTCGTGAGGGTCTGTTCAAAGCGCTTAGAAGGATTGGTTTTTCACTGATTATTCCTATCGAGTCGTTGCACACTTGCACGAAATGTACCAACAAAGTTGACGGTGTGTCCTCAAAGGAGTTTGGAATCAAGTGCGGAGTAAAACAAGATTGCGTACTTGCTCCAACTCACTTTGGAATACATTTATCATTCCTCTTGAAGCATTCCTTTCGTGACCAGGAAGGTGGTATCTTCATTCATTCTCCCACAGATGGTGACCTATTCATTCATTCTCTCACAGATGGTGACCTATTCAATGCCCAAAGGCTGAAAGCCAAGACAGAAATAAGAGGGTGCTAATGAGAGAACTGCTCTTTGCAGATGATGCCGCAATTACGACTCACTGAGAGGAGGAACTGCAAAGCTTACTATCTGCATTTTCGGATGGCTGCTGTGAGCTCGACTTAACAATCAGCAAACCGAAAACACAAGTTATGGTCCAGGGTGCAAACAACCCACCAGTAATCTCAATTGATGATGAGTCTCTCGATGTAGTAGATCATTTTACTTGGGATCCTCAGTCAATAATAAACTCTCCCTGGACCAAGAGATCAATGGGATCCTCAGTCAATAATAAACTCTCCCTGTACCAAGAGATCAATGGGATCCTCAGTCAATAATAAACTCTCACTGGACCAAGAGATCAATGGGATCCTCAGTCAATAATAAACTATCCCTGGACCAAGAGATCAATGGGATCCTCAGTCAATAATAAACTATCCCTGGACCAAGAGATCAATGGGATCCTCAGTCAATAATAAACTATCCCTGGACCAAGAGATCAATGGGATCCTCAGTCAATAATAAACTATCCCTGGACCAAGACATCAATATCAGAATAGGAAAAGCAGCGACAACAATGAGCAGATTAACAAAAAGGGTCTGGGAGAACAAGAAGCTCACTGTTAAAACGAAAACACTTATTTACCAGGCCTGTGTCCTCAGCACCCTTCTGTACGGCAGTGAGACATGGTCTACCTACATGCACCAGGAGAGGCGGCTAAACAGCTATCACATGATGTGCCTGCGCAGAATCCTGGGGGTTGGGTAGCAAGACACGATCACCAACGCAGAGGTGTTGGGGAGAATAGGCACGGTCACAATCTAGTCCATGCTTAGTCTTCGAAGGCTCCGATGGCTGGGACACACTTGCAGGATGGATGATGGTAGAGTTCCAAAATATCTTCTCAATGGGGAATTACAGTTGGGTAAAATGTCTCGGGGCCGATCACACTTGGGTACAAGGATGTATGCAAGGGGGATATGAATGATGCAGGCATCGATTTGGAATCATGGGAACAGGACGCCATGGATCGTGTTTCATGGAGGGGCAGGAATACAGACAAAGGATATAGTGATTGGGCGTAGGCAAAGGACTCAACGTTTTGAGAAGACACGACACACCATGCGATGCTGCCAACGGTCACTCACTTTTATCGACACGTACTATCCATTTTTCCGAGACGGCGTGGACTATGGTTAAAGTGACACGGCTCGTATTCTGAGCATGCTGGGTTCGCTCACCAATCACAGCACCAACCGTTACCCAGTGGAAGCAAACTTTCAGAAACTGCAGGAGAAAGAAGACCCTTACATAAAATGCATGCCGAAGTCGGATGCATCAGGACGACTGGCGTAAAATTTAAAAAAACATAGTGTAACCGCCTTGAGGAATAGAGAAACATGCCTTTTTCAAAGCAAAATGGCCATCGTCTGACAAGAAGGAAAGAGCCTATGCTGTGACTGTCACGTGTTTCTTTGGTCGGCCACTGCATTGATTAGCCTAGTTCTGTGATCTCTCCTGTCCTTGAACTACCGACAGGTCTCAGGTCGGCCACTGCATTGATTAGCCTAGTTCTGTGATCTCTCCTGTCCTTGAACTACCGACAGGTCTCAGGTCGGCCACTGCATTGATTAGCCTAGTTCTGTGATCTCTCCTGTCCTTGAACTACCGACAGGTCTCAGGTCGGCCACTGCATTGATTAGCCTAGTTCTGTGATCTCTCCTGTCCTTGAACTACCGACAGGTCTCAGGTCGGCCACTGCATTCATTAGCCTAGTTCTGTGATCTCTCCTGTCCTTGAACTACCGACAGGTCTCAGGTCGGCCACTGCATTGATTAGCCTAGTTCTGTGATCTCTCCTGTCCTTGAACTACCGACAGGTCTCAGGTCGGCCACTGCTTTGATTAGCCTAGTTCTGTGATCTCTCCTGTCCTTGAACTACCGGCAGGTCTCAGGTTGGCCACTGCCTTGATTAGCCTAGTTCTGTGATCTCTCCTGTCCTTGAACTACCGGCAGGTCTCAGGTTGGCCACTGCCTTGATTAGCCTAGTTCTGTGATCTCTCCTGTCCTTGAACTACCGGCAGGTCTCAGGTTGGCCACTGCCTTGATTAGCCTAGTTCTGTGATCTCTCCTGTCCTTGAACTACCGACAGGTCTCAGGTCGGCCACTGCCTTGATTAGCCTAGTTCTGTGATCTCTGCTGTCCTTGAACTACCGGCAGGTCTCAGGTTGGCCACTGCCTTGATTAGCCTAGTTCTGTGATCTCTCCTGTCCTTGAACTACCGGCAGGTCTCAGGTTGGCCACTGCCTTGATTAGCCTAGTTCTGTGATCTCTGCTGTCCTTGAACTACCGACAGGTCTCAGGTCGGCCACTGCCTTGATTAGCCTAGTTCTGTGATCTCTGCTGTCCTTGAACTACCGACAGGTCTCAGGTTGGCCACTGCCTTGATTAGCCTAGTTCTGTGATCTCTCCTGTCCTTGAACTACCGGCAGGTCTCAGGTTGGCCACTGCCTTGATTAGCCTAGTTCTGTGGTCTCTCCTGTCCTTGAACTACCGGCAGGTCTCAGGTTGGCCACTGCCTTGATTAGCCTAGTTCTGTGATCTCTCCTGTCCTTGAACTACCGGCAGGTCTCAGGTTGGCCACTGCCTTGATTAGCCTAGTTCTGTGATCTCTCCTGTCCTTGAACTACCGGCAGGTCTCAGGTTGGCCACTGCATTGATTAGCCTAGTTCTGTGATCTCTCCTGTCCTTGAACTACCGGCAGGTCTCAGGTCGGCCACTGCTTTGATTAGCCTAGTTCTGTGATCTCTGCTGTCCTTGAACTACCGGCAGGTCTCAGGTTGGCCACTGCTTTGATTAGCCTAGTTCTGTGATCTCTGCTGTCCTTGAACTACCGACAGGTCTCAGGTTGGCCACTGCTTTGATTAGCCTAGTTCTGTGATCTCTGCTGTCCTTGAACTACCGACAGGTCTCAGGTTGGCCACTGCTTTGATTAGCCTAGTTCTGTGATCTCTCCTGTCCTTGAACTACCGGCAGGTCTCAGGTTGGCCACTGCCTTGATTAGCCTAGTTCTGTGATCTCTCCTGTCCTTGAACTACCGACAGGTCTCAGGTCGGCCACTGCCTTGACTGACGTATTTGACCCCGGGTATTCGTACATCAAAGGACTGAGCTTTAATCCGCGATAACCGTAACGGACAGCGCCCCTCTGTAGCGGGTCTCAAGTCTCTTGGTCAGGTAATTTGCGGGTCGGGAATCTGTTTGTGGGTCGGAAATCTGATGGTTGGTCGCAGATCTGTTGGTGGGTCGGAGATCTGTTGGTGGGTCGCAGATCTGTTGGTGGGTCGGAGATCTGTTACTCATTCTTGGCATACAAGTCTTTTTCAAAGAACTTTTTAGGCAATATATTTTTTATCGAATGAAATCGAAAGCAATAAATCATTGTTTGAAAGTGTTATATTGAACCAATTCTGACAGTGTAAGAGAGATATGGTAACTTCACGACAGTGTAAGAGAGATATGGTAACTTCACGACAGTGTAAGAGAGATATGGTAACTTCACGACAGTGTAAGAGAGATATGGTCAAACCGACTAAGTTGAGTGTGAGAGAGATACGGTCAGAGAAAGTTGAGTGTAAAAGAGATAAGGTCAGACAGAGAAAGTTGAGTGTGAGAGAGATACGGTCAGACAGAGAAAGTTGAGTGTGAGAGAGATACGGTCAGACAGAGAAAGTTGAGTGTGAGAGAGATACGGTCAGACAGAGAAAGTTGAGTGTGAGAGAGATACGGTCAGACAGAGAAAGTTGAGTGTGAGAGAGATACGGTCAGACAGAGAAAGTTGAGTGTGAGAGAGATACGGTCAGACAGAGAAAGTTGAGTGTGAGAGAGATACGGTCAGACAGAGAAAGTTGAGTGTGAGAGAGATACGGTCAGACAGAGAAAGTTGAGTGTGAGAGAGATACGGTCAGACATAGAAAGTTGAGTGTGAGAGAGATACGGTCAGACAGAGGAAGTTGAGTGTGAGAGAGATACGGTCAGACAGAGAAAGTTGAGTGTGAGAGAGATACGGTCAGACAGAGAAGGTTGAGTGTGAGAGAGATACGGTCAGACAGAGAAAGTTGAGTATGAGAGAGATAAAGTCAGACAGAGAAAGTTGAGTGTGAGAGAGATTAGGTTATCTCTAATGAGGGCTAGTCGATGGCCTTATGGTTTAATGACGGTCGCTAGATGGCCTAGTAGGCCGCTCCATGGCGGTAGCTTCCTTAGTAACTAGCGGCCCAAAGTGGTCAAACAAACTCAACCCTTACCTAATTGACTGGATCTGTGTCAAAACCTCCACCACGCCCCGGCTACTGTCTGTAAACATTACTCTCTCTATCTCTGACCTCTCTCTCTCTCTCTGACCTCTCTCTCTCTCTCTGATCTCTCTCTCTCTGACCACTCTCTCTCTCTCTGACCTCTCTCTCTGACCTCTCTTTCTCTCTCTGACCTCTCTCTCTCTGACCTCTCTCTCTCTCTGACCTCTCTCTCTCTCTGACCTCTCTCTGACCTCTCTCTCTGACTCTCTCTCTCTGACCTCTCTCTCTGACCTCTCTCTGTCTCTCTCTCTGACCTCTCTCTCTCTCTGACCTCTCTCTCTCTGACCTCTCTCTGACCTCTCTCTCTGACCTCTCTCTCTCTGACCTCTCTCTCTCTGACCTCTCTCTCTCTGACCTCTCTCTCTCTCTCTGACCTCTCTCTCTCTCTCTCTGATCTCTCTCTCTCTCTGACCACTCTCTCTCTCTGACCTTTCTCTCTGACCTCTCTCTCTCTCTCTGACCTCTCTCTCTCTCTCTGACCTCTCTCTCTCTCTCTGACCTCTATCTCTCTCTCTGACCTCTCTCTCTGACCTCTCTCTCTCTGACCTCTCTCTCTGACCTCTCTCTCTCTCTGACCTCTCTCTCTCTCTCTCTCTGACCTCTTTCTCTGACCTCTCTCTCTGACCTCTCTCTCTCTGACCTCTCTCTCTCTGACCTCTCTCTCTGACCTCTCTCTCTCTGACCTCTCTCTCTCTCTCTGACCTCTCTCTCTTTCTCTCTCTCTCTCTCTGACCTCTCACTCTCTGACCTCTCTCTCTCTCTATCTCTCTCTCGGACCTCTCTTTCTCTCTCTGACCTCTCTCTCTCTCTGACCTCACTCTCTGACCTCTCTCTCTCTGACCTCTCTCTCTGACCTCTATCTCTCTCTCTGACCTCTCTCTCTGACCTCTCTCTCTCTGACCTCTCTCTCTCTCTGACCTCTCTCTCTGACTTCTCTCTCTCTCTGACCTCTCACTCTCTGACCTCTCTCTCTCTCTATCTCTCTCTCGGACCTCTCTTTCTCTCTCTGACCTCTCTCTCTCTCTGACCTCTCTCTCTCTGACCTCTCTCTCTGACCTCTCTCTCTCTCTCTCTCTCTGACCTCTCTCTCTGACTTCTCTCTCTCTCTGACCTCTCACTCTCTGACCTCTCTCTCTCTCTCTCTCTCTGACCTCTCTCTCTCTGACCTCTCTCTCTGACCTCTCTCTCTCTCTCTCTGACCTCTCTCTCTGACCTCTCTCTCTCTGACCTCTCTCTCTCTCTCTCTCTGACCTCTCTCTCTGACCTCTCTCTCTCTGACCTCTCTCTCTCTGACCTCTCTCTCTGACCTCTCTCTCTCTCTCTCTCTCTGACCTCACTCTCTGACCTCTCTCTCTCTGACCTCTCACTCTCTCTCTCTCTGACCTCTCACTCTCTGACCTCTCTCTCTCTCTCTCTCTCTCTCTGACCTCTCTTTCTCTCTCTGACCTCTCTCTCTCTCTGACCTCTCTCTCTCTCTGAACCCTCTCTCTCTGACCTCTCTCTCTGACCTCTCTCTCTCTCTCTCTGACCTCTCACTCTCTGACCTCTCTCTCTCTCTCTCTCTCTCTCTCTCTCTCTCTGACCTCTCTTTCTCTCTCTGACCTCTCTCTCTCTCTGACC
Organism: Ariolimax columbianus; assembly: GCA_036924085.1. Taxonomy (NCBI): domain Eukaryota; kingdom Metazoa; phylum Mollusca; class Gastropoda; order Stylommatophora; family Arionidae; genus Ariolimax; species Ariolimax columbianus. The sequence goes on from JAVGWX010000009.1 coordinate 212,520, forward strand.
TCTCTCTCTCTCTGAACCCTCTCTCTCTGACCTCTCTCTCTGACCTCTCGAGTAAAGACTACGAATAACGACAGCTAGAAGATCTAGCACCGGCCAGCTGATGCCTTAAAGATAGTCTGGAGACTTGTCTGCAGTAAGCTAAACAAGCATCCAGCTTCGTTCAACTTCCCCAATCAATCACAAGTGGTTTCTAGGCATGTAACGCAATACGGCTTCCTGAGCCTCACTCGGTAAGTGCGTCAAGGTTTGGTGAGCCTCATTCGATAAGAGAACCCAGGCTTCGTGAGCCTGACTCGGTAAGTGCGCCAAGGTTATGAATACTTGGAATGCATTGCCAAGTGAGGTGGTGGAGGCTGGGACGGTCAATGCATTTAAGAACAGATTGGATGCGTATAGCTTCTAGATGAAGATGATGTAAATGGAACTGGTTGTATACAGACTCTGCAGAGTCTTCTAAACCAGTATAAAGACGTTTAGTTAAGTTAAGTTTGGTGAGCCTCATTCGATAAGAGAACCAAGGCTTCGTGAGCCTCACTCGGTAAGTGCGCCAAAGTTTGGTGAGCCCTATTCGATAAGAGAACCAAGGTTTCGTGAGCCTCACTCGGTAAGAGCGCCAAGGCTTGGTGAGCCTCATTTTGTATTTAAAATATTTGAACAAGCAAAACATAGCTCAGAAAGTGAAAAAAGTAGGAAAAATACTTCTGAAAAAAACCCTGCTCATAGGATCAAAACTGATTGTAAAAGCTTCTTTTCTTATGTTGGATATAAACAAAGAACAAAAAACAAAGTAGGCCCTCTCATAGTAGGTACATGAAAAATAGGTGAGAATTATGGATGTAGCTAATCTACTCAATCAGCACTTTGACACAGTCTACACGAAAGAACACTGCTTCAAGATCCCAGAGCCTATAGATATTTTGCAAAGAGACATGGATACAGAGGGATTAAGATCAATCTGTATTAGGAGGAAATGGTTACAAACAAATTGGAGGGTTTGAAAGTGGATAAATATCCAAGTGATGATGGTAGTCATCCATAATTGCTGTTTGAAATTAAAGACCTTCTAGCAAATCCATTGGCTATATTATGTCCGTAGTTGTAATAATGGTATGGAAGTTAATAGTATGGAAGTTAATAGTATGGAAGTTAATGGTATGAAAGTTAATGGTATGGAAGTTAATGGTATGGAAGTTAATGGTATAGAAGTTAATGGTATAGAAGTTAATGGTATGGAAGTTAATGGTATAGAAGTTAATGGTATGGAAGTTAATGGTATGAAAGTTAATGGTATAGAAGTTAATGCCATCAAATTTGCCGATGATCAAGCGATAGCGGGAAGATCAGTTAGTTGCTAATTACAAGCGAAAATGGCGACTGCGCCAGACATATTTATTAAGATTTTTACGGCACGTAGGGCACACTTGAGCAGCATTTGTAGTTGGGCAGTCTTACAACGTTGCAAATGTTGATTGAAACAATAAATGGCACGGCCAAAGAGTTTGGCATGAAAATAAACACATAGAAGACACAAACTTTGGTAGTATCCAAGCACTTTAGCCAAATCAATATAGCCTTCAATGGATAAATAATCGAACGATTCCAGAATGTGACACATTTGAGGCAAACCATAACAGAAGATGTCCGCAATGAGACAGAAGATGTCCGCAATGAGACAGAAGATGTCCGCAATGAGACAGAAGATGTCCGCAATGAGACAGAAGATGTCCGCAATGAGACAGAAGATGTCCGCAATGAGACAGAAGATGTCCGCAATGAGACAGAAGATGTCCGCAATGAGACAGAAGATGTCCGCAATGAGACAGAAGATGTCCGCAATGAGACAGAAGATGTCCGCAATGAGACAGAAGATGTCCGCAATGAGACAGAAGATGTCCGCAATGAGACAGAAGATGTCCGCAATGAGACAGAAGATGTCCGCAATGAGACAGAAGATGTCCGCAATGAGACAGAAGATGTCCGCAATGAGACAGAAGATGTCCGCAATGAGACAGAAGATGTCCGCAATGAGACAGAAGATGTCCGCAATGAGACAGAAGATGTCCGCAATGAGACAGAAGATGTCCGCAATGAGACAGAAGATGTCCGCAATGAGACAGAAGATGTCCGCAATGAGACAGAAGATGTCCGCAATGAGACAGAAGATGTCCGCAATGAGACAGAAGATGTCCGCAATGAGACAGAAGATGTCCGCAATGAGACAGAAGATGTCCGCAATGAGACAGAAGATGTCCGTAATGAGACAGAAGATGTCCGCAAAGAGACAGAAGATGTCCGCAATGAGACAGAAGATGTCCGCAATGAGACAGAAGATGTCCGCAATGAGACAGAAGATGTCCACAATGAGACAGAAGATGTCCGCAATGAGACAGAAGATGTCCGCAATGAGACAGAAGATGTCCGCAATGAGACAGAAGATGTCCGCAATGAGACAGAAGATGTCCGCAATGAGACAGAAGATGTCCGCAATGAGACAGAAGATGTCCGCAATGAGACAGAAGATGCCCGCAATGAGACAGAAGATGCCCGCAATGAGACAGAAGATGCCCGCAATGAGACAGAAGATGTCCGCAATGAGACAGAAGATGTCCGCAATGAGACAGAAGATGCCCGCAATGAGACAGAAGATGCCCGCAATGAGACAGAAGATGTCCGCAATGAGACAGAAGATGCCCGCAATGAGACAGAAGATGCCCGCAATGAGACAGAAGATGCCCGCAATGAGACAGAAATTAAGACAAGGATTGCAATGGCAAAAAAAAAAGGCTTCAGAGAAAAACAGAAATTGTTAACCTCAAAGAATATCAGAAACAGAAATTGTTAACCTCAAAGAATATCAGAAACAGAAATTGTTAACCTCAAAGAATATCAGAAACAGAAATTGTTAACCTCAAAGAATATCAGAAACAGAAATTGTTAACCTCAAAGAATATCAGAAACAGAAATTGTTAACCTCAAAGAATATCAGAAACAGAAATTGTTAACCTCAAAGAATATCAGAAACAGAAATTGTTAACCTCAAAGAATATCAGAAACAGAAATTGTTAACCTCAAAGAATATCAGAAACAGAAATTGTTAACCTCAAAGAATATCAGAAACAGAAATTGTTAACCTCAAAGAATATCAGAAACAGAAATTGTTAACCTCAAAGAATATCAGAAACAGAAATTGTTAACCTCAAAGAATATCAGAAACAGAAATTGTTAACCTCAAAGAATATCAGAAACAGAAATTGTTAACCTCAAAGAATATCAGAAACAGAAATTGTTAACCTCAAAGAATATCAGAAACAGAAATTGTTAACCTCAAAGAATATCAGAAACAGAAATTGTTAACCTCAAAGAATATCAGAAACAGAAATTGTTAACCTCAAAGAATATCAGAAACAGAAATTGTTAACCTCAAAGAATATCAGAAACAGAAATTGTTAACCTCAAAGAATATCAGAAACAGAAATTGTTAACCTCAAAGAATATCAGAAACAGAAATTGTTAACCTCAAAGAATATCAGAAACAGAAATTGTTAACCTCAAAGAATATCAGAAACAGAAATTGTTAACCTCAAAGAATATCAGAAACAGAAATTGTTAACCTCAAAGAATATCAGAAACAGAAATTGTTAACCTCAAAGAATATCAGAAACAGAAATTGTTAACCTCAAAGAATATCAGAAACAGAAATTGTTAACCTCAAAGAATATCAGAAACAGAAATTGTTAACCTCAAAGAATATCAGAAACAGAAATTGTTAACCTCAAAGAATATCAGAAACAGAAATTGTTAACCTCAAAGAATATCAGAAACAGAAATTGTTAACCTCAAAGAATGTGAGGAAAGAGCTGAGGAAAATAATAACAGCCCATCTTATATCACCGGAAATATTTTAACGGTCCTTGAACGCCTGTATGAAAAGTTCTTGTGAATGGGAGGCGAGGGGACTGGTTTCGCACATCAGTTGGTGTGAGACAGGGGTGTACACTCTCGCCAACTCTTTTCAATATATTCCTTGAAGGAATTATGAGTGAGGCACTTGGAGGTCACGTTGGTACTGTCAAGATAGGGGGGGCCGAACGATTACCAACCTTCGTTTTGCAGATGATATCGACGGGTTGGCGGGTTCAGAAGCAGAACTCCAGGAATGGGTCAGAAGGCTCGATGAAACAGCTCTTGACTATGGTATGGAGATAAACGCTGGAAAGACAAATTTAATTACCAAAACACCGAGGGCTTCAACAGCAGGATAAACGCTAACGGTCAGGAGCTCGAAGTGGTTGACCGTTTCAAATATCTTGGGTCGATTGTCAATGATGAAGGATCAAAATGTGAGGTGTTGGCCAGAATAGCACAGTCAATAGCGGCGCTTGCACGGCTTAACAAAATCTGGCAAGATAAACGGTAAGCACTATGCACGAAAATCAGATTAATGCGTACACTGGTCCTGTCAATATTCCTCTATGCTTGTGAGAAATGGACAGTTACAGATGACCTTCAGCAAAGGATATAAGCCTTGGAGATGAGATGTTTCCTAAGACTTTTAAACGTCACATACAAAGATCGAGTTACAAATGAGGAAATACGAGATATAATTACAACAGCAATAGGGCCTTTTAGAGACTACTTGGCAACTGTCAAAAGAAGGAAACTCGCTTGGTACAGTCACATATCGAGATCAAATGGTCTTGCAAATATAATCCTACACGGGAAGGTGCATGGCAGACGACGAGGAGGCCGTCCCAAAAAGAGATGAGAGGACAACATAAAAGAATGGACCAATCTCCGACCAGAAGAGTCACAGGGGCAATGGCCGCTGACAGAGAAGGGTGGCGTGAGATTGTGAGGATGTCTTCAGGTGTGCCCCAACGACCTACCTGGTTACGGAATGACCTGACCTGACCATATATCCCCAATTATACTGTATGGGGCTGAAACATGGACAAATCAAAGAAGGATTTTAAAATCTTGGAAGCGTTTGAAATGTGGTGCTACCGTAGAATGGAAAGAGTGAGTTGGATAGAAAGAAGAGCGAATGACGACGATGTACTCAATGACGTGGGTCCACAAAGACAAATATTGCATGTGATACAAAAACGTCGGTTGGGTTGGCTGGGTACATCTCAGGCGTGCAGGGACATGTAACAGTTCCAGCCGGAGCATGAGCGTTTAGGGCAGGGTGATGTGGTTGTCGACTCTGAGAACAATGGTACCTGAATGTGTGCCAAGGTCACTCACCGTCTCAACAAAGGAAATCGGAGGCGGGGGAAAGAATGTGTACAGGTAGATGCTGACCTCTGGCGTTCCGATTTGGGTAGTGGGGGATGAGTGACATACAAGAGGGCAGCGGTGAGATCTAGATGTTTGTGTGGTGTGTGTAGACATCGATGGAACGATGTATGTTTCAAAGCGTGTGTATACGCAGATCGACTGAGTTGAGAGATCATATGTGAGTATACCTGGAATATATTGATGCATTATGGCCAGATCGCCCGCCTGAAGGGATTTGAGTGAAAAAGAGTTTTGAGAGTGTGTTGAGGATGCAGATCTGAGAGGGGTGTGTGATGTGTACGGCAATAGAACTGGGTTTTAATAGTTGGGAATTCTATCAATAGTTAATGATTACAATTTCCGTTTAATTTAATTTTAACATTAACATATATACACTTATGAATATTTAGTTAAAATGATATGTATTGTATTGTGTTGTAAGATTATGATATAATAAAAATGTCACCTCCTGTGTGCTATGTCATTTTCTGTGTGAGGTCACGAGGTTAACGCTTAGAATACCCTAGTGCAAACAGTGGCATCTGCTACAGACAGACCAAGACTTACCTTTACATCTCAGGCATGCAGGAACATTCAAGTCAGAACATGCTGAAATGAAGAGACCAGCAAAGAATAGGGTCAAACAGAGAGACATACACAGGCAATCTTACAACCAGTCTCAGAAAACCTTACAACCAGTCTCAGACAACCTTACAGCCAGTCTCAGGACTGACCAGCCAGAGGATAGGGTCAAACAGAGAAACATACTCAGTCAACCTTACAAGCAGTCAGACAACTTTACAACCAGTCTCAGACAACCTTACAACCAGTCTCAGGCAACCTTACAACCATTCTCAAACATCCTTACAACCAGTCTCAGACAACCTTACAATCAGTCTCAGGACTAACCAACAAGAGGATAGGGTCAAACAGAGAGACATACTCAGACAACCTTACAACCAGTCTCAGACAACCTTACAACCAGTGTCAGATAACCTTACAACCAGTCTCAGACAACCTTACAACCAGTCTCAGACAACCTTACAATCAGTCTCAGGACTAACCAACAAGAGGATAGGGTCAAACCGAGATACATACTCAGACAATCTTACAACCAGTCTCAGATAACCTTACATCCAGTGTCAGATAACCTTACAACCAGTCTCAGACAACCTTACAACCAGTCTCAGACAACCTTACAACCAGTCTCAGACAACCTTACAACAAGTCTCAGACAACCTTACAACCAGTCTCAGACAACCGTACAACCAGTCTCAGACAACCTTACAACTAGTCTCAGACAACCTTACAACCAGTCTCAGACATCCTTACAACCAGTCTCAGACAACCTTTAAACCAGCCTCAAACAACCTTACAACCAGTCTCAGACAACCTTACAACCAGTCTCAGACAACCTTACAACCAGTCTTAGGCAACCTTACAACCAGTCTCAGACAACCTTACAACCAGTCTCAGACAACCTTACAACCAGTCTCAGGCAACCTTACAACCATTCTCAAACAACCTTACAACCAGTCTCAGACAACCTTACAACCAGTCCCAGACAACCTTACAACCAGTCTCAAACAACCTTACAACCAATCTCAGACAACCGTACAACCAGTCTCAGACAACCTTACAACCAGTCTCAGACAAACTTAAAACCAGTGTCCAACAACATTACAACCAGTCTCAGACAACCGTACAACCAGTCTCAGACAACCGTACAACCAGTCTCAGACAACCTTACAACCAGTCTCAAACAACCGTACAACCAGTCTCAGACAACCTTACAATCAGTCTCAGACAACCTTACAACTAGTCTCAGACAACCTTACAACCAGTCCCAGACAATCTTACAACCAGTCTCAAACAACCTTACAACCAGTCTCAGACAACCTCACAACCAGTCTCAGACAACCTTACAATCAGTCTCAGACAACCTTACAACCAGTGTCCAACAACCTTACAACCAGAATCAGACAACCTTACAACCAGTCTCAGACAACCTTACAACCAGTCTCAGACAACCTTACAAACAGTCTCAGATAAGCTTACAATCAGTCTCTAACAACCTTACAACTAGTCTCAGACAACCTTACAACCAGTCCCAGACAACCTTACAACCAGTCTCAGATAACCTTACAACAAGTCTCAGACAACCTCACAACCAGTCTCAGACAACCTTACAAACAGTCTCAGACAACCTTACAACCAGTGTCCAACAACCTTACAACCAGAATCAGACAACCTTACAACCAGTCTCAGACAACCTTACAACCAGTCTCAGACAACCTTACAAACAGTCTCAGATAAGCTTACAATCAGTCTCTAACAACCTTACAACCAGTCTCAGACAACCGTACAACCAGCCTCAGACAACCGTACAACCAGTCTCAGATAACCTTACAACAAGTCTCAGACAACCTTACAAACAGTCTCAGATAAGCTTACAATCAGTCTCTAACAACCTTACAACCAGTCTCAGACAACCGTACAACCAGCCTCAGACAACCGTACAACCAGTCTCAGATAACCTTACAACAAGTCTCAGACAACCGTACAACCAGTCTCAGACAACCTTACAAACAGTCTCAGATAAGCTTACAATCAGTCTCTAACAACCTTACAACCAGTCTCAGACAACCTTACAACCAGTCTCAGAGAACCTTACAACCAGTCTCAGACAACCTTACAACCAGTCTCAGACAACCTTACAACCAGTCTCAGACAACCTTACAACCAGTGTCCAACAACCTTACAACCAGAATCAGACAACCTTACAACCAGTCTCAGACAACCTTACAACCAGTCTCAGACAACCTTACAAACAGTCTCAGATAAGCTTACAATCAGTCTCTAACAACCTTACAACCAGTCTCAGACAACCGTACAACCAGCCTCAGACAACCGTACAACCAGTCTCAGATAACCTTACAACAAGTCTCAGACAACCTTACAAACAGTCTCAGATAAGCTTACAATCAGTCTCTAACAACCTTACAACCAGTCTCAGACAACCGTACAACCAGCCTCAGACAACCGTACAACCAGTCTCAGATAACCTTACAACAAGTCTCAGACAACCGTACAACCAGTCTCAGACAACCTTACAAACAGTCTCAGATAAGCTTACAATCAGTCTCTAACAACCTTACAACCAGTCTCAGACAACCTTACAACCAGTCTCAGAGAACCTTACAACCAGTCTCAGACAACCTTACAACCAGTCTCAGACAACCTTACAACCAGTCTCAGACAACCTTACAACCAGTCTCAGACAACCGTACAACCAGTATCAGACAACCTTACAACCAGTCTCAGACAACCTTACAACCAGTCTCAGACAACCTTACAAACAGTCTCAGATAAGCTTACAATCAGTCTCTAACAACCTTACAACCAGTCTCAGACAACCTTACAACCAGTCTCAGACAACCTTACAACCAGTCTCAGACAACCTTACAACCAGTCTCAGACAACCTTACAACCAGTGTCAGGACTGATCAACTAGATGATGATGTCCTCAGTCACTTGAAAAGGGGATTGTTCCAGGGATTGCTCCAGGGATTGTTCCGGGGGATTGCTCCAGGGGTTGCTCCAGAGATTGCTCCAGGGGATTGTTCCAGGGGATTCTTCCAGGGGATTGTTCTAAGGGATTGTTCCAGGGGATTGCTCCAGGGATTGCTCCAGGGATTGCTCCAGGGATTATTTCGGGGGATTGTTCCAGGGATTGCTCCTGGAATTGCTTCAGGGATTGCTCCAGAGATTGTTCCAGGGATTGTTCCAGGGATTGCTCCTGGAATTGCTTCAGGGATTGCTCCAGAGATTGTTCCGGGGAATTGCTTTAGGGGATTGCTCCAGGAATTGCTCCAGGGATTGTTCCAGGGATTGCTCCAGGGGATTTTTCCAGGGATTGTTCCAGGGGATTGTTCCAGGGGATTATTCAAAGGGATTTTTCAGAGGATTGCTCCAGGGATTGTTCCAGGGATTGCTCCAGCGATTGCTCCAGGGATTGTTCCAGGGAATTGTTCCATGGGATTGTTCCAGAGGATTGTTAAAGGGTTAAACAAATCAGATCCAGCAAATTATAGACCGGTGAGTTTAACGAGCATAGTCTGTAAATTGTTAGTAAAAGAAAACATTGTAATGCATTTAGACAAGTTTAATCTAATCAGAAATAATCAGCATGGGTTTACCAGAGGGAGATCATGCTTAACAAATCTATTAGATATCATGGAGGAGGCTACTAAAATGATAGATAAAGGGATAGCCAGTCGATGTTATTTATCTAGATTTTGCAAAGACCTTTGATAGAGTTCCTCATAAAAGAATATTTCGAAAATTAAAATCACATGGAATAGGTGAATAAGTTGCCAAATAGATTGAACATTTGTTTACGGGAAGAAGGCAGAGGGTGGGCATAAATAAGGAGTACTCTGAGTTGTGTGAAGTAAAAAGTGGAGTGCCACAGGGCTCAGTTTTGAGACCAATTTTATTCTTGATATATATAAACGATTTGGACATTGATATGGGATCCATGGTTACAAAATTCGTCGATGACACAAAACTATGCAGTAGTGTCTCATCAAAAGCGGAAGTGGATGTATTGAGGTCGGATTTAGATAAAATTTGAGAATGGAGAATGGAGTTTAATGTAGATAATTGTTTAGTTATCCACATGGGTAGATCAAATATGGAACATAATTGCAGAATGGGAGAGAACAATATTAGAATGATATAAAAGGAAAGGGACCTAAGGATCATAATAGATAATACAGGTAAGGTGAGTGAGCAAGTTCAGGTAGCAGTGAAAACAGCAAATGCAATGTTAGGGATGATAAAAAGAAATATTAAACATAGGAGCAAGGAAGTGATAGTCAAACTGTGTAAAGTTTTAGTTAGACCTAGATTGGAGTACTGTGTACAGGTGTGGAGTCCTTATCATAGAGGGGATATAAACATACTGAAAAGGATACACAAAATTGAACAAAGCTGAAAGTGGGATTTCAGAATTACAGTCATGAAGAAAGCCTAAGAAAAACCGGTCTACAGTGTCTAGAAGAGAGACGAATTTTAGGTGACAATACAGGTTTATAAGATGATCAGAGGAACGGCTGAAATAGACTATAACAAGTTTTTTTTCTTCAAAATACAACCACATACAAGATCAAGAGGGCATAGCTACAAATTAACTAAAGAAAGATCTTTATATATTAGGAAATATTTCTTTAGATGGTGAATGCTTGGAATGCATTGCCTCAGGAAGTAGTGAGCAGGGATAATTAAAGCATTTAAGAATATGTTGGATGCGTATAGCCTTTAGAGCAAGGTGATGTAAATGAAACTGTTTGTATACAAGCTCTGCAGTCTTCTAAACCAGTATAGAGACGTTCAGTTAAAGTACGTCAGGACAAATTGCCTAAATATTCCTGGTTGTGCCCCCTCCTTCCCCCGCCCCCGCCTCCTATTAGATGAATGAAGTAACCGCCAGGGTAGGTCAAAGATCGTGATGGACCAGTGTCAGTTCCTATGTATAGATAAACGATTAGGTAGTCGTAAACGTAGGTAGGTAGACGTCTGACAGGTCGGCTAGGCTAGCTAGGTGTAGGTGCCTTGGCTGTTTATTTACTGAAAGTGTAAGGCACACGGGACAATTTGTAACGATCATAAATATTTCTTGCCCAGGAGACTAACAACAAATTTGTAGTAACAGGTCGTAACGTGTTTCTGGTTTCCACTGAATTGTGAAAGCACCCTAACTTGTCCACCTTCACAGAAGGTCCCTTCTCTGACAGCACTTCACTTATATAACACTTTCTATTTGGCTGGTTTCCGTTGAGCCCAGGTGGGGGTGGGGATGGGGAGGTGTTGTGTGTGTATGTGAGAGAGAGAGAGAGAAAGAGAGGGAGAGGAGGAGTATGAGAGGGAATGTCTGGGACATGACTCAAGCAAGCGTGACCTGACCTAGAATGGAAGCGAGACGACGTTTTACAACTTGACAGTTTGTTTGTTCTCATTTAAACGACACGGTCAAACCCTTACACAGGAAATCATCATGTGCCATTTTTGATTAATCAGTTTGGATAAATTCAGTTTAGATAAAGTAACGATAAAAAACTGCTCACAACCTGTGACAAATTTCTGAATATTCAGGAGGATACAGGTAAGATGGACTTAAACATTTAGGTCATTCCACTTCTAACGCAGCATCTAAATATCCTCTTTTACTTCTTGTTCTTCTTTCGTTCACCCTACAATATCATGCCTGCATCTGCATTGTTGTCTCGTGTGCTATCTTCACTCTACAATAACAACTTCCTCCTGGCTATAGCTGGCTCTCTTATTGATGTGTGGCCCCTCCATAACAGTTGATGTGTGGCCCCTCCATGCCAGTTGATGTATAGCCCCTCCATGCCAGTTGATGTGTGGCCCCTCCATGCCAGTTGATTAATGACCCCTCCATGTCAGCTTGTCATTGAATGTCACTCCAAGATAGATGGAGTGTTTATCTTTTCACATTTTCTCTATTTTTTGTTCTTGATAACTTCAGCTTGTTGTTTGGGTAAGAGATAAAGCGAAATGCCGCATTTCTCTGCGTTACTGCTAATACGCCATCTATTTGTCCATGAGTTCAAGACATCAATAGCTTCTTGCCCCGTTTTGGTGACCACTGTTGCGTGCTCATTTGTACACCATAGACCCACATTACCCGCGTACATTGCCACGTTCACTCCTTGCGGTACTGCAGCAATCAGGTCATTGCTGTAGAGCGGTGGTAGCCAATCTAAGGTTGACCGAGGACCGTATTATGGTCAAGGGTAAAACCAGAGGCCCAGACATCCTTAAAAATAACTCTCTGAGATTTAGGTTTACATATATAATGAGCCTCGTACAGAAAGCAACGGCAAACTACTGTACCTTACATCTGCCAAGACAAGTATACCAATCTTCGGACTGAAATCCCTTTTTTTCTTTTAGTTATGATGAATCTGCTGTTTTAATTTCTTTTGTAATTTGTAAGACGACATGTAATTTGTAAGACGACATGTAATTATTTATTTAAAACATTCATTTGTGTGCTATTTCATTGTGAAGAGTGTGGCTTATCAAAACTTCAACAGTTAAGTCTACTTCCATTTTTTTACGTAGCAATTCTGAGAACATTGGATAATAGAGTCTGTTCATCTGTTTCTGGTCTTGGGTTTGATGTTAATCGTACATTTTGGGTCTTTTTGGTTTTGTTTCTGGTGTCTGTGCGTGCTATTTTGTCATATATTGTTTAGCACAGTGGTCGGAGTTTACAGTAATTTTCAATGAATGATAAGAGGCCGTGCAAAAATGGTTGGCGGGTCGGTGAGAACATGTTGGCGGGTCGGATCTGGCCCGCGGGCCCTAGTTTTCCTTCTCTGCTGTAGACTATGAAAAATGGGGGGATAGCTAACTACTGTGCCATACACTGCCACAATATGCCCACAACCCAACGTCACCCTTTTCTGTCAGCGGCCACTGCATGTGCCTCTTTTGGTCGGAGATTGATCCATTTTTTATGTTGTCCTCCCACCTCTTTTGGGGACGGCCTCTTTGTCGTCTGCCTTGAACCTTTCCGTACAGGTTCGAATTTGCAAGACCATTTGATCTCGATATATGACCGTACCAATAGAGTTTCTTTCTTTTGACAGTTGGCAAGAGGTCTTCAAAAGGCCCTATTGCAATTGTAATTCTATCTCGTATTTCCTTATTTGTAACTCGATCTTTGTACGTGACGTTTAAAAGTCTTCGCGAACATCTCATCTCTAAGGCTTGTATCCTTCGCTGAAGGTCATCTGTAACTGTCCATGTCTCAAACGCATAGAGGAATATGGACAGGACCATTATACGCATTATGCTTGGAATGCTTGGAGATGTTTAAAAAACGCAAACCTCGCATAACGCCAAGACGCCTGTTACAGCATGATCGGTAGTGACGAATACTATTAACTGGTTTTTATGAAATCTCGAGTAAAAAACCTAGGTTCGAGATCTTGAAAAAGCAACGGATACAAAACAACTAGCTGGGGAGCCCAGATCATTTTTAGATTGCAAAGCGAAGACGGGGGATACAGGTCGAGAATGAGATTGCAGAGAGAAGAGAGGAGGAACAAATCGTCATATTCTACAACGACGATCGGAGAGAGCGGAGATCTTTTTGAGGTGCGAGATAGCGTGAAGACAAGAAGACAAATTCATTCTAGACTAAAGATCAGAGAAACAAGTCGACATCAGGAAGCAGCGAGCAGCTAGGAGAACAATACCAACTTGATAGCGGTGAAGAGAAAGCAGGTAAATTTTGTTTAGACCCCTGGAGAGAGAAAGAGGTTTCGATAGAAAATCTTTAACCACGAGAATCCAGATGTTCGGCATGCATATCAGGGAGAGGTAAATAGTATTGAAATTGATGTTTTGCATAGCAAGTGGTAGAAACAAATATAGCAGTACGTCACGAGGAACATGCATGAGTTTGTCATCTTATATACTATTTTGTTGGATCAATTATGAGAATCTAGCGTCTAACTAGAAAGACATTTGACTAGCACGTCGATCCAGTGCTTCAACGGTCACTACAAGCCTCCGTCGACGAGGAGAATAGGATCACGGACGAAATCATCTGGGCTGCAAAACAGACACGAATTTTCCATTATGTGTCAATCCACATAACGGTTCGTCTATCAAGTAACCACTCGTTTATCAAGTATCTGTTCGTTTATCAAGTTAAAGTTCGTTTATCAAGTATCTGTTCGTTTATCAAGTTAAAGTTCGTTTATCAAGTATCTGTTCGTTTATCAAGTTAAAGTTCGTTTATCAAGTTAAAGTTCGTTTATCAAGTATCTGTTCGTTTATCAAGTTAAAGTTCGTTTATCAAGTTAAAGTTCGTTTATCAAGTTAAAGTTCGTTTATCAAGTATCTGTTCGTTTATCAAGTTAAAGTTCGTTTATCAAGTATCTGTTCGTTTATCAAGTTAAAGTTCGTTTATCAAGTATCTGTTCGTTTATCAAGTTAAAGTTCGTCTGTCAAGTAACTGTGCGTTTATCAAGTTAAAGTTCGTCTATCAAGTATCTGTTCGTTTATCAAGTTAAAGTTCGTCTATCAAGTACCTGTGCATTTATCAAGTTAAAATTCGTCTGTCAAGTACCTGTGCGTTTATCAAGTTAAAGTTCGTTTATCAAGTATCTGTTCGTTTATCAAGTTAAAGTTCGTCTATCTAAAAACAGTTCGTCTATCTAGTAAATGTTCGTCTATCTAGTAACGGTTCGTCTATCAAGTTGTAGTTCGTAATCAAGTTTCTTTGAATCTAGCTTAGTTTATATTGTTTACAGCCAGACAGGTTTTGTTTTGAGTGAAGAAAGGGTCAGTTGTGAACGTGTAGAAATAAAGTTTTTCATTGTTTTATTTTCAATTAGTGTCATAGTTAATTTGTTGGAAGGGAGAATATAGTGCAGACCCCTTGCTCCATCTGCTACGGTAGTTCAGCCAGCTGGAGCTGCTACATTTTTTGTAATAAATGATTTTGTTTTGTTTTATGGTCAGGATAGTGTTTACTGTGTTTTACTTTCTGAAATCATGTCATGGTGTAGCTAGATGTTGTAACTCTTTAGATGAACTACTCAACTTCTAAGCTTTACACTGCCACAGAATACGTAGATCTGGTCAGTTTGTAAACTTTGCCAGCAGATACCCGTCCTGGGCGCTCGACAGTGTTTACAAATGTTATACCTTTAATCTGTCTTCTCTTCCGTCTCTTGCTCTCCGTTTTGTGATCGGACTTTCAGACTGCTGATTCTTGTATAAGCTGGTCTAACTTTGCCTTGTTTTCCTTCTCATGCTTTTCCACAAGAACAATTCTGCTCGTTAGTTCCTTCAGGGTTTTTGGTACTGTCTTCTTTTGTTCTTAAACAATTTATCGTCTGTCGTTTTTATTTCAGCTACAGGCATGCAAGGTCTACTTTTATCGTGTTGTTGTCTATGTCTCCAGTAAAAGTTCCGTATGATTAATACACATCACACACGCACTGATATGTCCGGGACTCTCCACGTTTTGTCTTCGTGGGAATACATCATTCTGTTGTTATTATTGAATTCCGAGACTGTCAATTCAAAAAAAAAATGTCAATGAAAATAATGAATGAGAGTAGTCAAACCCAACCGTCCTTCTTCGTGATTACAGAAATATGATACAACTATTCCTAACTTACTACAGCCTTAATCCTAGCAACACATATATCTAACAAATGAATCCTAGGTCAAATGGCAGTATTAATCTAAATGTAACAGCATTGTCTTTTATATATTTTTTCTCAGATCTAGAAACACACATGAATGTCCAGTGGCCCTCCCCAGTTGGCTGGTTAGCCATGACTCTAATGTAGTCCCATCCAATCTAGAACCCTATTGGTTGTAATATGTGTAGGTCATTGTCACCTTAAATGTGACAGTCTGACGCTTTAGCAATCTACATCCACCTATGGCTGATACCAGAATGTTTGGTCTGATACCCATCCCCAAAACTAGCTAAGTGTTCCAGTTGTATTATATGATCACCTCTGGCTTCGGTCTGCCCGGACCCTGGTGTAGTGACATGGGTGGTTTGCGCGGACCCTGGTGTAGTGACATGGGTTTGACCTGTGACCCGGTGCTTCCTATATTCTTAGACAACTGTTAGCGAACACAATCGGCAGCCTAATCGTTCCTGCCCTAAACGCGTATGCTCCAAAGGGAACTGGAACCGTTATAACTGTCTTGTCGGTCAGACTTATACCACTGGTATCCTCTAATTTTGAAGGATATATCTTTGTTGAAGTGTTTCCTGCAAGCAGCCTACATTAACTTACTCTTCAATCAGGATATTCTCCAGCTCAAATCTTCAACTGTTGTCGCCTTCAGCATTACAGAGCAGAATTCTAAGTGATTTTTGCTTTGTTATTGGTTTTGTTTGGCCAGTAGCTCTACTCTAGTGCCTCCTTGCTCCAAGGGTCAACCAAAAAGGACCTCCAGTAGTTACAGGTTGGGCCCGTTCGCGAAGGTGGTCCTGGCACTGTACCTACCAGGTTGTCCTTCACAGACCGAGTGTCACAACGTTTTGTAGATATAGACATACTTTTATATTACGTATTTGCGTGGTATCCTGAGTGCTGTGGTGCCATTTTTGGCTGGTTGCCTCCGTCTTCAGCACATTGTCTTGTTATGGCAGACCCTGGTCTTGCTCTGGATGCTGGGTGAAGCCTCAATGGGGGTTCGGACCTAGGAGAGTCACAAACAGTTCGCCTTCGTAAAGTCTGAATGGGGGTTCGGACCTAGGAGAGTCACAAACAGTTCTCCTTCGTGAAGTCTGAATGGGGGTTCGGACCTAGGAGAGTCACAAACAGTTCTCCTTCGTGAAGTCTGAATGGGGGTCCGGACCTAGGAGAGTCACAAACAGTTCTCCTTCGTGAAGTCTGAATGGGGGTTCGGACCTAGGAGAGTCACAAACAGTTCTCCTTCGTGAAGTACTCAAGTCGGCACTTGTCCTTTTATTCACTTGAATTAAAATGTATCCCTAACAGTAGCCCGGCCTCACCGCAGTAAAAACAGAAATAGCTCATTACTAATCAACACGTTCTTTGGGATTTGTATCCCTCTGTTCACCAGACCCTTCGACACAGACGTTGGGTTCACCTCACCCCCTTCGACACAGACGTTGGGTTCACCAGACCCCCTTCGACACAGACGTTGGGTTCACCAGACCCCCTTCGACACAGATATTGGGTTCACCAGACCCCCTTCGGCACAGACGTTGGGTTTACTAGACCCTTTTCGACACGTACCACGACAAATCTTCTCACTCGCAAGTGATCAGATATATCTCTCTAACTCTCACTCTCTCACTCTCTCTCTCACACGCGCTCTCTCTCTCTCTCTCTCTCACCTATTGTTTACAGGATGTCCATCATTCGTGCCTTTGAGCAAAAATGCAAGGCCCTAAGTGTGTGATGGCACAACCACCCGTAAGCGCTCTTTCTACCGAATCTCTAATCTACATTGTCTTTCATAGACTCTTTTCTTAGCCATTGAAACATAATGGCTATCGAGTCATCCTCCCTAGCTGGCTGGTCAGCTATGAATCTAAATTGGTACCACACATCAAGTATCTTATTGACTGAAATATCTACAGGTCACTGTCACTCTAAATGTGCCAGCCTAACGTACATGTTTTTGTCGTCCTAACCCCCACCACATGTCTCTGGTACCAGTCCGATACTAAGAATGGTCAGTCTATCCCCCAATGCCAATCTAGACAAATGTTCCACATATAGTGACCATTAACCTCTCGCTTTCCTGCCGATCTGGTGTCGACACTGGCGCTGTATTGACCGTGGAGTCACTTTGACTGGTCAACCAACATGCAGGCAACTTTTGACTCCCAAAGAATACAGTTCCCAGCCCCACCATCTTCTGCTCCAAGCGCCCATGCTCCACAGGGAACTGTTGCTACGAATCTGCCTTAAGTCATTCAATCATTTATTAATAATCATTGAACTCAATCCATTGAACAAATGACTAGATTATCTTTGATTTTTTTCCATCCTCGACTCAAATAGTTATCCATTCTTGTCTAACCCAGTCCATTCTTGTCTAACCCAGTCCATTCTTATCTTACCCAGTCCATCCATTCTTATCTTACCCAGTCCATCCATTCTTGTCTTACCCAGTCCATCCATTCTTGTCTTACCCAGTCCATCCATTCTTATCTTACCCAGTCCATCCATTCTTATCTTACCCAGTCCATCCATTCTTGTCTTACCCAGTCCATCCATTCTTGTCTAACCCAGTCCATCCATTCTTGTCTAACCCAGTCCATCCATTCTTATCTTACCCAGTCCATTCTTGTCTTACCCAGTCCATCTATTCTTGTCTTACCCAGTCCATTCTTGTCTAACCCAGTCCATTCATTCTTGTCTTACCCAGTCCATTCTTGTCTTACCCAGTCCATTCTTGTCTTACCCAGTCCATCCATTCTTGTCTTACCCAGTCCATCCATTCTTGTCTAACCCAGTCCATTCATTCTTGTCTTACCCAGTCCATTCTTGTCTAACCCAGTCCATCCATTCTTGTCTTACCCAGTCCATTCTTGTCTTACCCAGTCCATCCATTCTTGTCTTACACAGTCCATCCATTCTTGTCTTACCCAGTCCATTCTTGTCTTACCCAGTCCATTCTTGTCTTACCCAGTCCATCCATTCTTGTCTTACCCAGTCCATTCTTGTCTTACACAGTCCATTCTTGTCTTACACAGTCCATCCATTCTTGTCTTACCCAGTCCATTCTTGTCTTACACAGTCCATCCATTCTTGTCTTACACAGTCCATCCATTCTTGTCTTACACAGTCCATCCATTCTTGTCTTACCCAGTCCATTCTTGTCTTACCCAGTCCATCCATTCTTGTCTTACACAGTCCATCCATTCTTGTCTTACACAGTCCATTCTTGTCTTACCCAGTCCATTCTTGTCTAACCCAGTCCATCCATTCTTGTCTTACCCAGTCCATTCTTGTCTTACCCAGTCCATCCATTCTTGTCTTACCCAGTCCATCCATTCTTGTCTTACCCAGTCCATCCATTCTTGTCTTACCCAGTCCATCCATTCTTGTCTTACCCAGTCCATCCATTCTTGTCTTACCCAGTCCATTCTTGTCTTACCCAGTCCATTCTTGTCTT
The DNA here is from genome assembly GCA_036924085.1 of Ariolimax columbianus. NCBI lineage: Eukaryota > Metazoa > Mollusca > Gastropoda > Stylommatophora > Arionidae > Ariolimax > Ariolimax columbianus. The sequence continues at coordinate 231,531 of JAVGWX010000009.1, forward strand.
ACCCAGTCCATTCTTGTCTTACCCAGTCCATTCTTGTCTTACCCAGTCCATTCTTGTCTTACCCAGTCCATTCTTGTCTTACCCAGTCCATTCTTGTCTTACCCAGTCCATTCTTGTCTAACCCAGTCCATTCTTGTCTTACCCAGACCATTCTTGTCTTACCCAGTCCATTCTTGTCTTACCCAGTCCATTCTTGTCTTACCCAGTCCATCCATTCTTGTCCTACCCAGTCCATTCTTGTCTTACCCAGTCCATTCTTGTCTAACCCAGTCCATTCTTGTCTTACACAGTCCATCCATTCTTGTCTAACCCAGTCCATTCTTGTCTTACCCAGACCATTCTTGTCTTACCAAGGCCATTCTTGTCTTACCAAGACCAAATTTACTTCGGAGTCTCGGTTTCGTTACAGAACCAGAGTTTCGGTACAGAACCAGAGTTCCGGTACAGAACCAGAGTTCCGGTACAGAACCAGAGTTCCCGTACAGAACCAAAGTTCTGGTACAGAACCAGAGTTCTGATACAGAACCAGAGTTCCTGTACAGAACCAGAGCTCTGGTACAGAACCAGAGTTCTGGTACAGAACCTCGATTCGATACGGGACATCAGGGAATAGCACTCCGAAGGTCGACAATGTATACCAGGACAGCACGATGAGACGGCCCAGATGTGACCATGCCCCAAATATGTCAAAGCTTAAATGGGAACTACTTTCACTGTTGTCATGTGAAAGACAACATTCCCTCCCGTCATGAAAAACGGGGATCGTTGCCACCTCTCTCTATTCGGCCATGTTGTTCGTCTAGGACGTCCCGGTACATTAACTCCACAAGTCTGTCCGCTGTGTCAACGGTTAGAGGATACCTTCTCCTCCGCTGTGTCAGCGGTTAGAGGATACCTTCTCCTCTGTGTCAATGGTTAGAGGATACCTTCTCCTCCGCTGTGTCAGCGGTTAGAGGATACCTTCTCCTCCTCTGTGTCAGCGGTTAGAGGATACCTTCTCCTATGCTGTGTCAGCGGTAAGAGGATACCTTCTCCTCCGCTGTGTCAGCGGTTAGAGGATACCTTCTCCTCTGTGTCAGCGGTTAGAGGATACCTTCTCCTCCGTGTCAACGGTTATAAGATACCTTCTCCTCTATGTCAACGGTTAGAAGATACCTTCTCCTCTGTGTCAACGGTTAGAGGATACCTTCTCCTCTGTGTCAACGATTGGAGGATACCTTCTCCTCCTCTGTGTCAACGGTTGGAGGATACATTCTCCTCCTCTGTGTCAACGGTTGGAGGATACATTCTCCTCTATGTCAACGATTAGAAGCTACATTCTCCTCTGTGTCAACGGTTAGAGGATACCTTCTCCTCTGTGTCAACGGTTGGAGGATACTTTCTCCTCCTCTGTGTCAGCTGTTAGAGGATACCTTCTCCGCTGTGTCAACGGTTAGAGGATACCTTCTCCTCTGTGTCAACGGTTAGAGGATACCTTCTCCTTCGCGTCAACGGTTGGAGGATACCTTCTCCTCTGTGTCAACGGTTAGAGGATACCTTCTCCTTCGTGTCAACGGTTGGAGGATACCTTCTCCTCTGTCAACGGTTAGAGGATACCTTCTCCTCTGTCAACGGTTAGAGGATACCTTCTCCTCTGTCAACGGTTAGAGGATACCTTCTCCTCTGTCAACGGTTAGAGGATACCTTCTCCTCTGTCAACGGTTAGAGGATACCCCGCACAGCATGGCTTCAATAGCTGGTGCGCACTCTCCTGGTTTTAGACTTGGAAATGTGCCGATGTTGTTGGACATCATATCCTATTACCCTCACCCCTCCCTCCCTCCCTCCAGCCTGTGGACAGCGCTGCAAGTGTAGGATCTAAGGACAGATATTATCTAACCCTCACCCCTCCAACCATTCCCTCCCCCCGGCAAATCCGATCAATGAGAAAGCCGTAAATATGTTTTGCTTCAAACCTGCTCAATGGCTGTGAGATGGACATACTTGTGTAGCGTGTTTGTGTAGAGCTGCACACTTCCCGCCTGCCACTGGCTTTCTGAATTGAAAGTTCACATTTGTCCTCCACGCTCTGATTGAAGGATACAACAGTCCTGTACCGTATGCCCGCTGTTCTGCTTGGTCAATCTCTAGCACGTTAAGTTCAATCCAGTGTTATTATAACTCCAGAGGCGGTTCTCTGTTCGTTATACAATGAGGCTCCAACACGTGGCTCGTAACTTAGAGGCTCCAATTTTTGGCCCGTAACACAGGGAGTCCACCACGTGGCCCGTAACACAGGAACTCCACCACGTGGCCCGTAACAAAGGGCCTGAAACACCCGTAACACAGGGGCATTCAATATGGGCTATAAAATTGTACAAGTTTATAAACAAGTGAATGTATTATGAACGTTTTCATGCACAGAATAATAGAAGATAAAATATAAGAGAATAGAAGAAAGAGTAGAAGAAAGAGTAAAAGAGAGATTATAAGAGACAGGTTAGATATTAGGAAATATTTTTTTAGTCAGAGAGTGGTGTCTGCTTGGAATGCATTGCCAGGGGAGGTAGTGGAGGCAGGGACAGTTAATGCGTTTAAGAATAAACTGGATGCGCATAGATTTTAGAGCAAGGTGATGTAAATGTAACTGGTTGTATACGGACTCTGCAGGGTCTTCTAAACCAGTATAAAGACGTTAAGTTTAAGTTTAAGTTTAATAGAAGAATAAGTAGAAGAAAGAATAGATTTACTTACTTTCCGTGTCCAAACACTATGTCACACAGCATCCGTCCAGTATTCAACAAATTGAACTGCCTTGTCGTTCGCCTCCATCATGTCGTTCATGTCACAGGTTTCAGGGAGGTTGGGGCAGGTCATCAGATGATCTTGGTCCTGAACTGCGCCGCATTCACATGTGTCGACATCTGAGTATCCCCATTTCTGCAAGCTCGCTCTGCATCTTGAGACACCAGTTCGAAGTCTGTTCATTGCCTTCCATACATCATAGGGCAGGTTATGTCCAGGCGCAACCTCTTCCTTGAGCTCTATCCATGGATCCTGCATTGTTTCGCGCCACCTCTCGATGCGTCGATCTTCCGGGCTTGTCTGGATGGTCTCTGTCGATTTTAAGAAACTGTGTCTTGATTTAAGTCTTGTGGCTTGTTCCTGATGGCCAAACATCGGGTGTCTAGGGCCGTTTTCCTGTTTTCCTCGTTCGGTTTTCGCAGCTACACTTCTTCTTATATCAGGTGGTGCAATGCCAATTAAGGGATATATTTTGTTTGTGGGGTTGGTTTAAGGCACCCCGACACTATCCTGCCCATCTCATTCACTGCTGTATCAACTTGTTTTGCATGGGCGTAGTTGTTCCAGACTGGGGCTGCATATTCCGCTGCTGAAAGGCACAGGGCAATCGCTGATGTGCGTAAGACTGTTGGCTGAGCACCCTATGTTGTGCCAGTCAATGTTCGGATAATGTTGTTTCTCGCATGTACCTTACGCTTTGTCTCCTGACAGTGTCATATAGGATAATGTTGTTTCTCGCATGTACCTTACGCTTTGTCTCCTGACAGTGTGTCATATAGGATAATGTTGTTTCTCGCATGTACCTTACGCTTTGTCTCCTGACAGTGTGTCATATAGGATAATGTTGTTTCTCGCATGTACCTTACGCTTTGTCTCCTGACAGTGTGTCATATAGGATAATGTTGTTTCTCGCATGAACCTTACGCTTTGTCTCCTGACTGTGTGTCATATAGGATAATGTTGTTTCTCGCATGTATCTTACGCTTTGTGTCCTGACAGTGTGTCATATAGGATAATGTTGTTTCTCGCATGTACCTTACGCCTTGTCTCCTGACAGTGTGTCATATAGGATAATGTTGTTTCTCGCATGTATCTTACGCCTTGTCTCCTGACAGTGTGTCATATAGGATAATGTTGTTTCTCGCATGTACCTTACGCTTTGTCTCCTGGCAGTGTGTCATATAGGATAATGTTGTTTCTCGCATGTACCTTACGCTTTGTCTCCTGGCAGTGTGTCATATAGGATAATGTTGTTTCTCGCATGTATCTTACGCCTTGTCTCCTGACAGTGTGTCATATAGGATAATGTTGTTTCTCGCATGTATCTTACGCCTTGTCTCCTGACAGTGTGTCATATAGGATAATGTTGTTTCTCGCATGTATCTTACGCCTTGTCTCCTGACAGTGTGTCATATAGGATAATGTTGTTTCTCGCATGTACCTTACGCTTTGTCTCCTGGCAGTGTGTCATATAGGATAATGTTGTTTCTCGCATGTACCTTACGCTTTGTCTCCTGACAGTGTGTCATATAGGATAATGTTGTTTCTCGCATGTACCTTACGCCTTGTCTCCTGACAGTGTGTCATATAGGATAATGTTGTTTCTCGCATGTACCTTACGCTTTGTCTCCTGGCAGTGTGTCATATAGGATAATGTTGTTTCTCGCATGTACCTTACGCTTTGTCTCCTGGCAGTGTGTCATATAGGATAATGTTGTTTCTCGCATGTACCTTACGCCTTGTCCCCTGACAGTGTGTCATATAGGATAATGTTGTTTCTCGCATGTACCTTACGCCTTTGTCCCCTGACAGTGTGTCATATAGGATAATGTTGGTTCTCGCGTGTACCTTACGCTTTGTCTCCTGACTGTGTGTCATATAGGATAATGTTGTTTCTCGCATGTACCTTACGCTTTGTCTCCTGACTGTGTGTCATATAGGATAATGTGCGATCCAACCTTACACCCAGGTATTTGGGAGCCGGGCAGTGTTCAAGATCCTGTCCTTGCCATCCGATCCGTAGTTCTCTGTTTGCCTCTCTGTTCTTGAGATGATAGGCGCATACCTGAGTTTTGCTAGGGTTGGATTTTAGGTGGTTTTCCCGATAATACTCTGCGAGGTCATTCAGAGAGCGTGTTAGTTTACCTTCTACCTCCTTGAAGCCATTAACCCGAGCTGCGACTGCTGTGTCATCGGCGTATATAAATTTCCTTGTGTCTGTATCCATAGGTTGGTCATTGGTATAGATGTTGTATGGGAGCAAGAACACTTCCTTGAGCCAGGCCGTTGGACAGAAGAATAAAAGATATTGACCAACCAAGCAGTGCGTGACAAAACGACAGGCAATCAATCCTCTACGATGTGGTTTCCAATAGACCCTTTCAATCCTCTACGATGTGGTTTCCAATAGACCCTTTCAATCCTCTACGATGTGGTTTCCAATAGACCCTTTCAATCCTCTACGATGTGGTTTCCAATAGACCCTTTCAATCCTCTACGATGTGGTTTCCAATAGACCCTTTCAATCCTCTACGATGTGGTTTCCAATAGACCCTTTCAATCCTCTACGATGTGGTTTCCAATAGACCCTTTCAATCCTCTACGATGTGGTATCAATTCTTAATAACTTGCGGCCGTCTGCGTGGAGTTCAACGGGCAGCAATACCTTGCTTAATGAAATAACTCATCAGATCATTGTGTCAGATCATTGTGTCAGGATACTGGTGACCTCAGCAAAACTTACTGTCCCCTCAGATCAGTGGCAGGCTCAGTCACCTTGACAACCACAAAAATGGTGGTCTATTGGTTATATCTGCTGCCCGGGTTCTGTGTGACTGTAACCTGGACACAGCCTGTCCCATCACGTGACTCAGACAACCAATACGGTACGACTTCCGATGTCCCAGCCGATGTGATCAAGTCGCCATGTTGGTATGTAGCGAGCATTACCATCACCATCATCAACATAATCACCATCACCACCACCATAATCACCACCATCACCACCATAATCACCATCATCACCATCATCACGACCACCACCATCCCGACCACCCTCATCACCATCACGACCACCATCACCACCACCACCATCATCATCATCATAATCACCACCATCACCACCATGACCACCATCATGACCATCATCAACAAGACCACCATAATCACCACCATCATCATCACCACCATCACCACCACCACCATCACCACAATCATCATCATAATCACCACCATCACCACCACCATAATCACCACCATCACCACCATCACCACCAGCACCATCACCACAACCATCATCTTCATAATCACCACCATCACCACCACCATGACCACCATCACCACCATCATCAACATCATAATCACCATCATCACCACCATGACCACCATCATGACCATCATCAACACGACCACCATAATCACCACCATCATCATCATAATCACCACCATAATCACCACCATCACCACCATCACCATCACAACCATCACCATCACCACCACCACCATCACCACCACCATCATCATCATAATCACCACCATCACCACCATCACCATCACCATCACCACCATCACCACCATCACCACCACCATCATCATCATAATCACCACCATCACCACCATCAACAAGACCACCATAATCACCACCATCATCACAACCATCACCACCATCATCATCATAATCACCACCATAATCACCACCATCACCATCACAACCATCACCATCACCACCACCACCATCATCACCACCATCACCACCACCACCACCACCATCATAACCACCATCAACACCATCATCACCACCATAATTAACACCACCATCACTATCCTCACCACCATCTCGAAGACCAACATCGAAGCCTAAAGTACATGTACAAATGTTTATAAAACTAATTTCTTCCATTTCATTTTGTCAAAATACGTTTTCTAAATACTCCGGAATAAATCCTTGGGGATGACCTGTTCTCATGTAACGGTCTGCCTGGTTCTAGGTGACGACCTGCCAGGTCTTATGTGACGACTTGGTCTCAGGTGACGAATTGGTCTCAAGTAACGACCTGCCTGGTCTCAGGGGACGACCTGATCTCACGTGATCACTTAGTCTCAGGTGACGACTTGGTCTCAGGTGACAACTTGCCTGGTCTCAGGTGACGACTTGGTCTCATGTGACGACGATCTAAGGTGACGACTTGGTGTGAGGAGACGACCTGGCTGGTCTTATTTGACGACTTGGTCTCAGGTGACGACATACCTGGTCTAAGATGACGACTTGGTCTCATGTGAGGACGGTCTCATGTGACGATGGTCTAAAGTTACGACTTTTTCTCAGGGGACGACATACCTGGTCTAAGGTGACGACTTGGTCTCATGTGACGACTTGATCTCATGTGACGACGGTCTAAGGTTACGACTTGCTCTCAAGTGATGACATACCTGGTCTAAGGTGACGACTTGGTCTCATGTGACGACGGTCTAAGGTGACGACTTGTGTCAGGTGACGACCTGCCTGGTCTCAGGTGACGACTTGGTCTCAAGTAACAACTTGGTGTCAGGTGACGACCTGCCTGGTCTCAGGTGACAACCCCTCCTCGCTTCGAGAAAGAAAATAGTTGGCATGCTGGCAACGTGTAATGAATCCCCCCAAACTCTAGCCTATCTTGCAGAGAGACGTCACTCGGATGACTTGATCGATCCCGGAGTGCCTATTGCTGGATCCTCTTGCCTGTTGTTTGGTGTTGACAATAATCTGGTCTCTGTCGCTTTTATGGCTACATTTTGTGACTACATTTTGTGGCTTCATTTTGTGACTACATTTTGTGACTACATTTTGTGGCTTCATTTTGTGACTACATTTTGTGGCTACATTTTGGGCTACATTTTGTGACTGCATGTTGTGGCTACATTTTGTGACTACATGTTGTGACTACATTTTGTGACTACATGTTGAGGCTACATTTTGTGACTACTTGTTGTGGCTACATTTTGTGGCTACATTTTGTGATTGCATGTTGTGGCTACATTTTGTGACTACGTTTTGTGACTACATGTTGTGGCTACATTTTGTGACTACATTTTGTGGTTACATGTTGTGACTACATTTTGTGGCTACATGTTGTGGCTACATTTTGTGGCTACTTGTTGTGACTTGGCCACGAAGCTACCTACCACTCACCAACTGTCACTTCTTCCTTAATGAATATACCTCCTCCCTTCCTCCTCCCTCGATTACACCCTCCCTCACTCCCATCCTCCATCA
>JAVGWX010000009.1:239665-448392 GCA_036924085.1 Ariolimax columbianus
TTCTTTTTCTGGTCTTTGAAAAAGACTTCTCCAGGGAATGAATATTATTTCAGCACTTATTTGAGAACCAGCTAGAAGCCGGTTGAAAAGGGCAGCAGTCAACTTAACACAAGTAGACTGGAACAACCTACAGGCATCTGGGGGTGGGAGGGGTAACTAAAACTGAGAATAAACGTGGGGGTGGGGGATGACAACTATAAGAGAGACGAGACTCGGGAGAGACAAGGCAAGAAGGAACATTCCAGAGAGACAGAGTCAGTCTGTTTGTATTGGCTGTGCGTTAGAGAGACAGTCAGTCTGTTTGTATCGGGTGTGCGTTAGAGAGACAGAGTTTGTTCGAACCTCAAGCGATACGCTGAAATTACAAGCAAACCATTGAGGACATATGCTAATTGAGCCCCAACCAACCATTTGGCGGACTAGAGACACGTCAATCACCGATCAAACATCAGACATAATTATCTCACCGTCAGCGTGCCACAATCATCTAGCTGCAGATAGAAACCGATGAGACTCGTCTGTTTATTCCACCAAATGAGAGCGAGCCTAGGGCTCTGCAAACTTCAGAAACATGTCTACGTGATACTGGCAGTTCTCGGTGTCAAATAATGTAACTTAACTTAACGTCTTTATACTGGTTTAGAAGACTCTGCAGATGCTGTATACAACCAGTTTCATTTACATTACCTTGCTCTAAAAGCTATTCGCATACAATTTATTCTTAAATGCATTAATTGTCCCTGCCTCCACTACCTCCCCTGGCAATGCATTCCAAGCAGTCACCACTCTCTGACTAAACAAAATTCCCTAATATCTAATCTGGACCTTTCTTTAGTTAATTTGTAGCTGTGCCCTCTTGTTTTTGTGGGTGGAGTATTTTTTTAAAACTTGTTACAGTCTAATTTATCCATTTCTCTGATCATCTTCTAAACCTGTATTAAGCCCCTTCGATTTCTTCTCTTTTCTAGACACTGTAGGCCGGTTTTTCTGAGTCTTTCCTCATAACTGTAATTCTGGTATCCCACTATCAGCTTTGTCGCTCTTTTTTGTATTCTTTCTAGCATGTTTATATCCCCTCTATGATAAGGACTCCACACCTGTACACAGTACTCCAATCCAGGTCTAACTAATGCTTTATTCAGTTTTACTATCACTTCCTTGCTCCTATGTTTAATATTTCTTTTTATCATCCCCAACATTGCATTTGCCTTTTTTACTGCTACCTGAACTTGCTCCCTCACCTTACCTGTATGATCTATTATAACCCCTAAGTCCCTTTCTTTATCTATATTTCTAGTATTGTTCTCGTCCATTCTGTAATTATGTTCTATATTGGATCTACCCATGTGCATGACTGTACATTTATCTACATTAAACTCCATTTACCAGATTACAGACCATTCTCGAATCCGACCTCAATATATTCACTTCTGCGTTAGATGAGACACTACTGCATAGTTTTGGGTCGTCCGAGGATTCTCAACACATTTATGCTCTGGTATATTTGTTTCCTTGGCTTTTGTAACCTGTAACTTTTTCTTCTTTTATCTGGACATTACTACCATGTTACTTAGTTTAACCTTCCATGGCTACCGTGTTACCCAGTTTAACCTATATGGCTACCATGTTACCCAGTTTAACCTTTCTATGGCTACTATGTTACCTAGTTTAACCTTTCTATGGCTATTATGTTACATAGTTTAACCTTTCTATGGCTACTATGTTACCTAGTTTAACCTTTCTATGGCTACCATGTTACCTAGTTTAACCTTTCTATGGCTACTATGTTACCTAGTTTAACCTTTCTATGGCTACCATGTTACCTAGTTTAACCTTTATATGGCTACTATGTTACCTAGTTTAACCTTTCTATGGCTACCATGTTACCTAGTTTAACCTTTCTATGGCTACCATGTTAACTAGTTTAACCTTTCTATGGCTACTATGTTACCTAGTTTAACCTTTCTATGGCTACCATGTTTACTTCCTGTATATAAACCATACGTTCAGTCCAGCAGATGGCGCCACTACAGAAAGATAGACCTCAAATAAAATGCAACTGGAACTTCTGGTGATGGTTTCTCTAACATCTCACATGATGACAGAGTGTAATTCCCATTCACAACTCTCTTTTATTACAATTATAAAGTTTCAGTAGTGATATTCATTCCCCCCTCCGACTCTCGTCTTCCATCTATCTGCTGCTCTCATCACGTCGCCTGCCTACGTCTGTGACCTGAACTGTAAGGTTTTGTCTCTGCTCCTCCCTCCGACTCTCCACGAACAGATCCCACGAGACGACAACAAAGGGACGTTTAGCCGAGACCATCACATATGTAACACGCAGATTCTCAGAAATGGCCAGTACGCAGTGTTCAGGTACAGATGTTGCCAGAAGACCTTTGATGGCCGCATGTCATGCCATGACTTACTGCAGGATGACTGGGTGACAGTAAGTCATTGCTACTATTATGTTTCGTTGTTTTTCTCATGAAATATTTCCTATTTTAACTTGTATCTTTTGTAAAATTCAAAAGACAATTAAAATCCTCAACTAGAACATCACTGCTTGAATAGAGATCAAAACAACAGTCAACTTCCAATTTAAGGTGGAAGAAAACATAAAACAAGAACGTCTTCCAGGACACAGAAAAGCAGTGGAAATATAAATGTCGATAAAGGTAGAAAGAAAGGGAACACGTCATAACAAGTGAAGAAAGATGAGAGGAAAAGAAAGATAAGAGGGAAAGAAAGATGAGAGGGAAAGAAAGATGAGAGGGGAACAAAGATAAGAGAGGAAGAAAGATGAGAGGGGAAGAAAGATGAGAGGGGAAGAAAGATAAGAGGGATGGAAAGATGAGAGGGAAAGAAAGATGAGAGGGAAAGAAAGATGAGAGGGGAAGAAAGATAAGAGAGGAAGAAAGATGAGAGGGGAAGAAAGATGAGAGGGGAAGAAAGATAAGAGGGATGGAAAGATGAGAGGGAAAGAAAGATGAGAGGGAAAGAAAGATAAGAGGGAAAGAAAGATGAGAGGGAAAGAAAGATGAGAGGGAAAGAAAGATGAGAGGAAAAGAAAGATGAGAGGGGAAGAAAGATGAGAGGGGAAGAAAGATGAGAGGGAAAGAAAGATAAGAGAGGAAGAAAGATGACGGTGGAAGAAAGATGAGAGAGGAAGAAAGATGAGAGGGAAAGAGAGATAAGAGGGAAAGAGAGATGAGAGAGGAAGAAAGATGAGAGAGGAAGAAAGATGAGAGAGGAAGAAAGATCACAGGGTAAGAAAGATGAGAGAGGAAGAAAGATGAGAGAGGAAGAAAGATCACAGGGGAAGAAAGATGAGAGAGAAAGAAAGATGAGAGAGGAAGAAAGATGAGAGAGAAAGAAAGATCACAGGGGAAGAAAGATGAGAGAGAAAGAAAGATGAGAGAGAAAGAAAGATGAGAGAGGAAGAAAGATGAGAGGGAAGAAAGAGGAGAGAGGAAGAAAGATCACAGGGGAAGAAAGATGAGAGAGAAAGAAAGATGAGAGAGGAAGAAAGATGAGAGAGAAAGAACGATGAGAGAGGAAGAAAGATGAGAGAGAAAGAAAGATCACAGGGGATGAAAGATGAGAGAGAAAGAAAGATGAGAGAGGAAGAAAGATGAGAGGGAAGAAAGATGAGAGAGGAAGAAAGATGAGAGAGAAAGAAAGATCACAGGGGAAGAAAGATGAGAGAGAAGAAAGATGAGAGGGAAGAAAGATGAGAGAAGAAGAAAGATGAGAGAAGAAGAAAGATGAGAGGGAAGAAAGATGAGAGAGGAAGAAAGATGAGAGAAGAAGAAAGATGAGAGGGAAGAAAGATGAGAGAGGAAGAAAGATGAGAGAAGAAGAAAGATGAGAGAAGAAGAAAGATGAGAGGGAAGAAAGATGAGAGAGGAAGAAAGATGAGAGAAGAAGAAAGATGAGAGAAGAAGAAAGATGAGAGGGAAGAAAGATGAGAGGGAAAGAAAGATGAGAGGGAAAGAAAGATGACAGTGGAAGCACACAAATCATGAACAGGGAAGGGTCAGATTTAGGAAGACAGATCAACAATGTAAAATAACAAGAGAGAACTGGCGCATGAAACTGGCGTATAAAACTGGCGCAGAAAACTGGCGCATGAAACTGACGGGAAAACTGTCATTTCAAACTGCCGCATGAAAATGGCCGCAAGAAACTGGCGCAAGAAACTGGAGCAAAAAATTGGCGCAGAAAGCTAATGCACGAAATTGGCGCAGGAAACTGGCACATGAAACTGACGAGAAAACTGGCGAGAAAACTGGCGCATGAAACTGAAGGAAAAACTGTCGTTTAAAACTGGTGCAGGAAACTGTCGAAGAAAATTGGCTGCGAAGAAATTCAAGATATCAATAGCAGGAGGATGGGAGGTCTGATACACATTAGTATCAGTCAAAGAGTAGGGGGCTGACAGAGGACAGTGAGGCGATCAGAGGACTTCAACACATCTCTGGACGAACTGAGCGGGGACAGTGACATGATCAGAGGACTTCAACACGTCTCTGGACGGACTGACAGGGGACAGTGACGTGACGCGATCAAAGGACTTCAACACGTCTCTGGACGGACTGACAGAGGACAGTGACATGATCAGAGGACTTCAACACGCCTCTGGACGAACTGACAGGGGACAGTGACATGATCAGAGGACTTCAACACGTCTCTGGACGGACTGACAGAGGACAGTGACATGATCAGAGGACTTCAACATGTCTCTGGACGGACAGACAGGGGACAGTGACATGATCAGAGGACTTCAACACGTCTCTGGACGGACTGACAGGGGACAGTGACATGATCAGAGGACTTCAACACGTCTCTGGACGGACTGACAGGGGACAGTGACATGATCAGAGGACTTCAACACGTCTCTGGACGGACTGACAGGGGACAGTGACATGATCAGAAGACTTCAACACGCCTCTGGACGGACTGACAGGGGACAATGACGTGACGCGATCAAAGGACTTCAACACGTCTCTGGACGGACTGACAGAGGACAGTGACATGATCAGAGGACTTCAACACGTCTCTGGACGGACTGACAGAGGACAGTGACCTGATCAGAGGACTTCAACACGTCTCTGGACGGACTGACAGAGGACAGTGACATGATCAGAGGACTTCAACACGCCTCTGGACGGACTGACAGAGGACAGTGACATGATCAGAGGACTTCAACACGTCTCTGGACGGACTGACAGGGGACAGTGACATGATCAGAGGACTTCAACACGTCTCTGGACGGACTGACAGGGGACAGTGACATGATCAGAGGACTTCAACACGTCTCTGGACGGACTGACAGGGGACAGGGACATGATCAGAGGACTTCAACACGTCTCTGGACGGACTGACAGGGGACAGTGACATGATCAGAGGACTTCAACACGTCTCTGGACGGACTGACAGGGGACAGTGACATGATCAGAAGACTTCAACACGCCTCTGGACGGACTGACAGAGGACAGTGACGTGACGCGATCAAAGGACTTCAACACGTCTCTGGACGGACTGACAGAGGACAGTGACGTGACGCGATCAAAGGACTTCAACACGTCTCTGGACGGACTGACAGAGGACAGTGACATGATCAGAGGACTTCAACACGTCTCTGGACGGACTGACAGAGGACAGTGACGTGACGCGATCAAAGGACTTCAACACGTCTCTGGACGGACTGACAGAGGACAGTGACATGATCAGAGGACTTCAACACGTCTCTGGACGGACTGACAGAGGACAGTGACGTGACGCGATGAAAGGACTTCAACACGTCTCTGGACGGACTGACAGAGGACAGTGACCTGATCAGAGGACTTCAACACGTCTCTGGACGGACTGACAGGGGACAGTGACATGATCAGAGGACTTCAACACGTCTCTGGACGGACTGACAGAGGACAGTGACATGATCAGAGGACTTCAACACGTCTCTGGACGGACTGACAGAGGACAGTGACATGATCAGAGGACTTCAACACGTCTCTGGACGGACTGACAGAGGACAGTGACATGATCAGAGGACTTCAACACGCCTCTGGACGGACTGACAGAGGACAGTGACGTGACGCGATCAAAGGACTTCAACACGTCTCTGGACGGACTGACAGAGGACAGTGACATGATCAGAGGACTTCAACACGTCTCTGGACGGACTGACAGAGGACAGTGACGTGATGCGATCAAAGGACTTCAACACGTCTCTGGACGGACTGACAGAGGACAGTGACATGATCAGAGGACTTCAACACGTCTCTGGACGAACTGACAGGGGACAGTGACATGATCAGAGGACTTCAACACGTCTCTGGACGGACTGACAGGGGACAGTGACATGATCAGAGGACTTCAACACGTCTCTGGACGGACTGACAGGGGACAGTGACATGATCAGAGGACTTAAACACGTCTCTGGACGGACTGACAGGGGACAGTGACATGATCAGAGGACTTCAACACGTCTCTGGACGGACTGACAGGGGACAGTGACATGATCAGAGGACTTCAACACGTCTCTGGACGGACTGACAGGGGACAGTGACATGATCAGAGGACTTCAACACGTCTCTGGACGGACTGACAGAGGACAGTGACGTGACGCGATCAAAGGACTTCAACACGTCTCTGGACGGACTGACAGAGGACAGTGACGTGACGCGATCAAAGGACTTCAACACGTCTCTGGACGGACTGACAGAGGACAGTGACATGATCAGAGGAGTTCAACACGTCTCTGGACGGACTGACAGAGGACAGTGACGTGACGCGATCAAAGGACTTCAACACGTCTCTGGACGGACTGACAGAGGACAGTGACATGATCAGAGGACTTCAACACGTCTCTGGACGGACTGACAGAGGACAGTGACGTGACGCGATGAAAGGACTTCAACACGTCTCTGGACGGACTGACAGAGGACAGTGACCTGATCAGAGGACTTCAACACGTCTCTGGACGGACTGACAGGGGACAGTGACATGATCAGAGGACTTCAACACGTCTCTGGACGGACTGACAGAGGACAGTGACATGATCAGAGGACTTCAACACGTCTCTGGACGGACTGACAGAGGACAGTGACATGATCAGAGGACTTCAACACGTCTCTGGACGGACTGACAGAGGACAGTGACATGATCAGAGGACTTCAACACGCCTCTGGACGGACTGACAGAGGACAGTGACGTGACGCGATCAAAGGACTTCAACACGTCTCTGGACGGACTGACAGAGGACAGTGACATGATCAGAGGACTTCAACACGTCTCTGGACGGACTGACAGAGGACAGTGACGTGATGCGATCAAAGGACTTCAACACGTCTCTGGACGGACTGACAGAGGACAGTGACATGATCAGAGGACTTCAACACGTCTCTGGACGAACTGACAGGGGACAGTGACATGATCAGAGGACTTCAACACGTCTCTGGACGGACTGACAGGGGACAGTGACATGATCAGAGGACTTCAACACGTCTCTGGACGGACTGACAGGGGACAGTGACATGATCAGAGGACTTAAACACGTCTCTGGACGGACTGACAGGGGACAGTGACATGATCAGAGGACTTCAACACGTCTCTGGACGGACTGACAGGGGACAGTGACATGATCAGAGGACTTCAACACGTCTCTGGACGGACTGACAGGGGACAGTGACATGATCAGAGGACTTAAACACGTCTCTGGACGGACTGACAGAGGACAGTGACGTGACGCGATCAAAGGACTTCAACACGTCTCTGGACGGACTGACAGAGGACAGTGACGTGACGCGATCAAAGGACTTCAACACGTCTCTGGACGGACTGACAGAGGACAGTGACATGATCAGAGGAGTTCAACACGTCTCTGGACGGACTGACAGAGGACAGTGACGTGACGCGATCAAAGGACTTCAACACGTCTCTGGACGGACTGACAGAGGCCAGTGACATGATCAGAGGACTTCAACACGTCTCTGGACGGACTGACAGAGGACAGTGACGTGACGCGATGAAAGGACTTCAACACGTCTCTGGACGGACTGACAGAGGACAGTGACCTGATCAGAGGACTTCAACACGTCTCTGGACGGACTGACAGGGGACAGTGACATGATCAGAGGACTTCAACACGTCTCTGGACGGACTGACAGAGGACAGTGACATGATCAGAGGACTTCAACACGTCTCTGGACGGACTGACAGAGGACAGTGACATGATCAGAGGACTTCAACACGTCTCTGGACGGACTGACAGAGGACAGTGACATGATCAGAGGACTTCAACACGCCTCTAAACGGACTGACAGAGGACAGTGACGTGACGCGATCAAAGGACTTCAACACGTCTCTGGACGGACTGACAGAGGACAGTGACATGATCAGAGGACTTCAACACGTCTCTGGACGGACTGACAGAGGACAGTGACGTGATGCGATCAAAGGACTTCAACACGTCTCTGGACGGACTGACAGAGGACAGTGACATGATCAGAGGACTTCAACACGTCTCTGGACGAACTGACAGGGGACAGTGACATGATCAGAGGACTTCAACACGTCTCTGGACGGACTGACAGGGGACAGTGACATGATCAGAGGACTTCAACACGTCTCTGGACGGACTGACAGGGGACAGTGACATGATCAGAGGACTTCAACACGTCTCTGGACGGACTGACAGGGGACAGTGACATGATCAGAGGACTTCAACACGTCTCTGGACGGACTGACAGGGGACAGTGACATGACCAGAGGACTTCAACACGTCTCTGGACGGACTGACAGGGGACAGTGACGTGATCAGAGGACTTCAACACGTCTCTGGACGGACTGACAGGGGACAGTGACATGATCAGAAGACTTCAACACGCCTCTGGACGGACTGACAGGGGACAGTGACGTGACGCGATCAAAGGACTTCAACACGTCTCTGGACGGACTGACAGAGGACAGTGACATGATCAGAGGACTTCAACACGTCTCTGGACGGACTGACAGAGGACAGTGACATGATCAGAGGACTTCAACACGTCTCTGGACGGACTGACAGAGGACAGTGACATGATCAGAGGACTTCAACACGCCTCTGGACGGACTGACAGAGGACAGTGACGTGACGCGATCAAAGGACTTCAACACGTCTCTGGACGGACTGACAGAGGACAGTGATATGATCAGAGGACTTCAACACGTCTCTGGACGGACTGACAGAGGACAGTGACGTGATGGGATCAAAGAACTTCAACACGTCTCTGGACGGACTGACAGAGGACAGTGACATGATCAGAGGACTTCAACACGTCTCTGGACGGACTGACAGGGGACAGTGACATGATCAGAGGACTTCAACACGTCTCTGGACGGACTGACAGGGGACAGTGACATGATCAGAGGACTTCAACACGTCTCTGGACAGACTGACAGGGGACAGTGACATGATCAGAGGACTTCAACACGTCTCTGGACGGACTGACAGGGGACAGTGACATGATCAGAAGACTTCAACACGCCTCTGGACGGACTGACAGAGGACAGTGACGTGACGCGATCAAAGGACTTCAACACGTCTCTGGACGGACTGACAGAGGACAGTGACGAGACGCGATCAAAGGACTTCAACACGTCTCTGGACGGACTGACAGAGGACAGTGACATGATCAGAGGACTTCAACACGTCTCTGTACGGACTGACAGAGGACAGTGACGTGACGCGATCAAAGGACTTCAACACGTCTCTGGACGGACTGACAGAGGACAGTGACATGATCAGAGGACTTCAACACGTCTCTGGACGGACTGACAGAGGACAGTGACATGATCAGAGGACTTCAACACGTCTCTGGATGGACTGACAGAGGACAGTGACGTGACGCGATCAAAGGACTTCAACACGTCTCTGGACGGACTGACAGAGGACAGTGACCTGATCAGAGGACTTCAACACGTCTCTGGGCGGACTGACAGAGGACAGTGACATGATCAGAGGACTTCAACACGTCTCTGGACGGACTGACAGAGGACAGTGACATGATCAGAGGACTTCAACACGTCTCTGGACGGACTGACAGAGGACAGTGACATGATCAGAGGACTTCAACACGCCTCTGGACGGACTGACAGAGGACAGTGACGTGACGCGATCAAAGGACTTCAACACGTCTCTGGACGGACTGACAGAGGACAGTGACACGATCAGAGGACTTCAACACGTCTCTGGACGGACTGACAGAGGACAGTGACGTGATGCGATCAAAGGACTTCAACACGTCTCTGGACGGACTGACAGAGGACAGTGACATGATCAGAGGACTTCAACACGTCTCTGGACGGACTGACAGGGGGCAGTGACATGATGAGAGGACTTCAACACGTCTCTGGACGGACTGACAGGGGACAGTGACATGATCAGAGGACTTCAACACGTCTCTGGACGGACTGACAGGGGACAGTGACATGATCAGAGGACTTCAACACGTCTCTGGACGGACTGACAGGGGACAGTGACATGATCAGAGGACTTCAACACGTCTCTGGACGGACTGACAGGGGACAGTGGCATGATCAGAAGACTTCAACACGCCTCTGGACGCACTGACAGAGGACAGTGACGTGACGCGATCAAAGGACTTCAACACGTCTCTGGACGGACTGACAGAGGACAGTGACGTGACGCGATCAAAGGACTTCAACACGTCTCTGGACGGACTGACAGAGGACAGTGACATGATCAGAGGACTTCAACACGTCTCTGGACGGACTGACAGAGGACAGTGACGTGACGCGATCAAAGGACTTCAACACGTCTCTGGACGGACTGACAGAGGACAGTGACCTGATCAGAGGACTTCAACACGTCTCTGGACGGACTGACAGGGGACAGTGACATGATCAGAGGACTTCAATACGTCTCTGGACGGACTGACAGAGGACAGTGACATGATCAGAGGACTTCAACACGTCTCTGGACGGACTGACAGGGGACAGTGACATGATCAGAGGACTTCAACACGTCTCTGGACGGACTGACAGGGGACAGTGACATGATCAGAGGACTTCAACACGTCTCTGGACGGACTGACAGGGGACAGTGACATGATCAGAGGACTTCAACACGTCTCTGGACGGAATAACCTGATGATGATGATGATCTCTTGAGCTTTATTTGTATTTCTTTTTTGAACAATTTAGGGAGGAACATTCTAGAAAACTGATTTCTTATGTAATTGTGTGTTTGTGTGTTCCCCAGTTTTTGCTGGCTCTGATCGTCATGTTGGAGGTACTGATCGTGCTTTACAGCCCCCTGTTTCTACCTGACAGCCTGTACAGGTGAGTCAATCATTTCACTGCCTGTAGGGATGTTGGCTTGCCATGTTGGTGTGTGCATGATGAGAAATAAATGCGCCATTACTGGGAAGAGAAAGATAACAAGTTTGTGAATAGTAGCTTTCTGTGTTCGTGTGAGATGTAAAACATGTAGCCACATCAGTAGGTTTCTGTGTTCGTGTGAGATGTGAAACATGTAGCCACATCAGTAGGTTTCTGTGTTCGTGTGAGATGTGAAACATGTAGCCACATCAGTAGGTTTCTGTGTTCGTGTGAGATGTGAAACATGTAGCCACATCAGTAGGTTTCTGTGTTCGTGTGAGATATGAAACATGTAGCCACATCAGTAAGTGTCTGTGCTCGTGTGAGATATGAAACATGTAGCCACATCAGTAAGTTTCTGTGCTCGTGTGAGATATGAAACATGTAGCCACATCAGTAAGTGTCTGTGCTCGTGTGAGATATGAAACATGTAGCCACATCAGTAAGTTTCTGTGCTCGTGTGAGATATGAAACATGTAGCCACATCAGTAAGTGTCTGTGTTCGTGTGAGATGTGAAACATGTAGCCACATCAGTAAGTTTCTGTGCTCGTGTGAGATATGAAACATGTAGCGACATCAGTAAGTGTCTGTGTTCGTGTGAGATATGAAACATGTAGCCACATCAGTAAGTGTCTGTGTTCGTGTGAGATATGAAACATGTAGCCACATCAGTAAGAGTCTGTGCTCGTGTGAGATATGAAACATGTAGCCACATCAGTAAGTGTCTGTGCTCGTGTGAGATATGAAACATGTAGCCACATCAGTAAGTGTCTGTGCTCGTGTGAGATATGAAACATGTAGCCACATCAGTAATTTTCTGTGCATACGACACACATTCAGATCTTTTACTGTTCACATGGTGTCCATCATAAGCACCTATAGAGCGCGACTAGCTAAAACTCTAGGTGTATGAAGGTACAGTCATCCTGCAAACTCACTCACTTTCAGACTCACTCACAGCCTTTCTGTCAGCCCCTCAGCCGTTCTCCTAGCAGGTTTCCGAGTTTTATCTCTGCAGAGTATTTTATAGTCTCAATCAACAACATGGCTGTCCAAAGGTCTTTGTTGGTTGTCCGACCAAGTCATCGCTCCAATTGTTGGTGGTTGTCCGACCAAGTCATTGCTGCAATTGTTGTTGGTTGTCCGACCAAGTCATCGCTCCAATTGTTGTTGGTTGTCCGACCAAGTCATCGCTCCCATTTGGAACTACCTCATACTAAATGTTATTGATGGACTATCCACGAGTTACTGTCACTTGAAATGTGGTAGCCGGTCGTGGCAGCACCAGACTGTCACCCCCGGCACCCCCCCCCCCCCCATCTACGTCAATTCTGGTAAACGCCAGAGTGGTCAACTCCGAACACCCACGTCAGCTCTGAACACCCACTCCCGTGCCAGACAAAGTCTTCCACCTAAACTCCTTGTTTTCTTTGTCGACCTAGTGTCGAATCGGTTATTTTCTTTGGCGTGACATGCGCTAGTCCAACGCATTCGGCAACCTTTGTTCTTAGAGTCGCCAGCCCATTCGCCCCTGTCCTTAACGCCCATGCTCCAGCTGGAACTGTCACACTATCACAAACACTCAACACTCAGCACCAGATAATACAAACACTCAACACTAGATAGTACTGCCACTCAACACCAGATAATACAAACACTTAACACTCAACACTTTATAACACAAACACTCAACACACAATACCAAATAACACAAACACTCAACACTCAACACCAGATAACAGGCACTGATCGCGAGAATCTGAAATCGAACATGACGAAAGCGCCTCGCTTCAAGAAAGACAGAAACTGATGAATTCATTTCATTGCCTCTTGTAGCAACTTCTATTTACAACTTAGACTTTCCATCTAAGACCACCCCACATGTCAATAAATGTGACGCCTCTGACAGGTCTAAGTATGTAGCTGGTCAGTACATTTATCACGTGCCGGGAAAACCGCTGACCTTGAACATAGCAGTGACCCAAGACCCAGACCAGTTTGGAGAGGAGAATCAACACAAGACCATTCGACTGTCAGACCTGAAGAACATGGAGTACTTTAAGGCCATGGTGTCCAACTCTCCGTGGGTCCCAGATAAAATATACGAGGTCAGTTATATGGTCAGTTATGTGTTATGTGGTCAGTTATGTGTTATGTGGTCAGTTATGTGTTATGTGGTCAGTTATGTGGTCAGGTATGTGTTATGGGGTCAGTTATGTTGTCAGTAATGTGTTATGTGATCAGTAATGTGTTATGTGGTCAGTTATGTGTCAGGTGGGCAGTTATGTGTTATGTGGTCAGTTATGTGGTCAGTAATGTGTTATGTGGTCAGTTATGTGGTCAGTAATGTGTTATGTGGTCAGTTATGTGGTCAGTAATGTGTTATGTGGTCAATTATGTGGTCAGTAATGTGTTATGTGGTCTGGTATGTTGTCAGTTATGTGTTATGTGGTCAGTTATGTGTTATGTGGTTAGTTATGTGGTATGTGGTCAGTTATGTGTTATGTGGTCAGTTATGTGATTTGTCACTAAGGTTGTGTAGGCCACTAAGGTTGTGTAGGTCCCTAAGGTTGTGTAGGTCACTAAGGCTGTGTAGGTCACTAAGGTTGTGTAGGTCACTAAGGTTGTGCCACTAAGGTTGTGTAGGTCACTAAGGTTGTGTAGGTCACTAAGGTTGTGTAGGTCACTAACGTTGTACCTTTCACTAAGGTTGTGTAGGTCACTAAGGTTGTGTAGGTCACTAACGTTGTACCTTTCACTAAGGTTGTGTAGGTCACTAAGGTTGTGTAGGTCACTAAGGTTGTGTAGGTCACTAAGGTTGTACCTTTCACTAAGGTTGTGTAGGTCACTAAGGTTGTGTAGGTCACTAACGTTGTACCTTTCACTAAGGTTGTGTAGGTCACTAAGGTTGTGTAGGTCACTAAGCTCGTGCAGGTCACTAAGGTTGTGCCACTAATGTTGTGTAAGTCAGTAAAGGTGTGTAGGTTACTAAGGTTGTGTAGGTCACTAACGTCGTACAACTAAGGTTGTGCAGGTCACTAAGGCGGTGCCAATAAGGTTGTGTAGGTCACTAAGGTTGTGCCACTAAGGCTGTGTAGGTCACTAAGGTTGTGTAGGTCACTAAGGTTGTGTAGGTCACTAAGGCTGTGTAGGTCACTAAGGTTGTGCATTTCACTAAGGTTGTGTAGTCACTAAGGTTGTGTAGGTCACTAAGGTTGTGTAGATCACTAAGGTTGTACATTTCACTAAGGTTGTGTAGGTCACTAAGGTTGTGTAGGTCACTAAGATTGTATAGGTACCAAAGACTGTGTAGGTCACTAAGGTTGTGTAAGTCACTACGGTTGTGTAGGTCACTAATGTTGTGCGTTTCACTAAGGTTGTGTAGGTCACGAAGGTTGTGTAGGTCACTAAGGTTGTGTGGGCCACTAAGATTGTGCAGGTCACAAAGGTTGTATATGTAACTAAGGTTGTGTACGTCACTAAGGTTGCGTAGGTCACTTAGGTTGTGTAGGTCACGAAGGTTGTGTAGGTCACTAAGGTTGTGTCACTAAAGTTGTGTAGGTCACTAAAGTTGTGTAGATCACTAAGGTTGTGTAGGTCACTAATGTTGTGTAGGCCATTTAGGTTGTGTAGGTCGCTATCGTTGTGTAGGTCACTAAGGTTGTGTAGGCCACTAAGGTTGTGTAGGTCACTTAGGTTGTGTAGGTCACTAAGGTTGTGTAGGTCACTAAGGTTGTGCCACTAAAGTTGTGTAGGTCACTAAAGTTGTGTAGATCACTAAGGTTGTGTAGGCCATTTAGGTTGTGTAGATCACTAAGGTTGTGAAGGTCACTACGGTTGTGCCACTAAGGTTGTGAAGGTCACTAAGGTTGTGTAGATCACTAAGGTTGTGAAGGTCACTAAGGTTGTGTAGATCACTAAGGTTGTGAAGGTCACTAAGGTTGTGTACATCACTAAGGTTGTGTAGATCACTAAGGCTATGTAGGTCACTAAGGTTGTGTAGATCACTAAGGTTGTGAAGGTCACTAAGGTTGTGTAGATCACTAAGGTTGTGTAGATCACTAAGGTTATGTAGGTCACTAAAGTTGTGTAGGTCAATAAGGTTGTGTGTGTGCCTAAGGTTCTGTAGGCCACTAATATTGTGCAGGTCACTAAAGGTGTATAGGTCACTAAGGTTGTGCCACTAATGTTGTGTAGGTCACTAAGATTGTGCCCCTGAGGTTGTGTAAGTCACTAAGCTTGTGTAGATCACTAAGGTTGTGTAGGTCACTAAGGTTGTATAGGTCACTAAGGTTGTGCCACTGAGGTTGTGTAGATCACTAATGTTGTGTAGATCACTAAGGTTGTCTAGATCACTAAGGTTGTGTAGGTCAGTAAGGTTGTGCATTTCATTAAGGTTGTGTAGGTCACTAAGGTTGTATAGGTCACTAAGTTTGTGTATGTCACTAAGTTTGTGTAGGTCACTAAAGTAATGTAGATCACTAAGGTTGTCTAGATCACTAAGGTTGTGTGGGTCAGTAAGGTTGTGCATTTCACTAAGGTTGTGTAGGTCACTAAGGTTGTGTAGGTCACTAAGTTTGTGTAGATCACTAAAGTTGTGTAGGTCACTAAGGTTATGTATGTCACTAAGGTTGTGTAGGTCACTAAGGTTGTGAAGGTCACAAAGGTTGTGTACGTCACTAGGGTTGTGTAGGTCACTAAGGTTGTGTAGGTCGCTACGGTTGTGTAGGTCACTTAGTTTGTGTAGGTCTCTAAAGTTGTGTAGGTAAAAAAGGTTGTGTAGGTCACTAAGGTTGTGTAGGTCACTTAGGTTGTGTAGGTCACTAAGGTTGTGTAGGTCACTTAGGTTGTGTAGGTCACTAAGGTTGTGTAGGTCACTTAGGTTGTGTAGGTCACTAAGGTTGTGTCGGTCACTGAGGTTGTATAGGTCACTTAGTTTGTGTAGGTCTCTAAAGTTGTGTAGGTAAAAAAGGTTGTGTAGGTCACTAAGGTTGTGTAGGTCACTGAGGTTGTGTAGGTCACTTAGTTTGTGTAGGTCTCTAAAGTTGTGTAGGTAAAAAAGGTTGTGTAGGTCACTAATGTTGTGTAGGGCAATAAGGTTGTGCAGGTCACTAAGGCTGTGTAGGCCACTAAAGTTATATAGGTCACTAAGATTGTGTATGTCACTAAGGTTGTGTAGGTCACTAATGTTGTGTAGGTCACTAAGGTTGTGTAGGTCACTAAGGTTGTGTAGGTCACTAATGTTGTAGGTCACTAAGGTTGTGTAGGTCACTAAGGTTGTGTAGGCCACTAAAGTTATATAGGTCACTAAGATTGTGTAGGTCACTAATGTTGTGTAGGTCACTAAGGTTGTGTAGGTCACTAAGGTTGTGTAGGTCACTAATGTTGTGTAGGTCACTAAGGATGTATGTGATTGCCGGACCGACCACTGACTGACTGTATTTAAATATAACCTACACATAGAGCACATGTCGAAGGCCTGATAGCAGCTTCATATTTCAAAATGAAACCAAACGTATTTTGGAAGAGTGATCCCTGGTGTTTTATGGTACACCTCACTGACTGGTTCTCGAGATGTGTTCCCTTGTGCCCGTGATAGACATTACTGACTGACATGGACAATTTTCAAGACAGTATTTCGTGTCTGGGACAACACCTGTCGTTTACTTTCATTCCCAGCAGGACATAACAAACCAATGCCTGTGAAATCCACAACTGAGCCAACTCTCAAATTAGCTGAGGTCATTTCCCTGTCCCTTCCATCAGGCTTTAATGTGCAATTCGTACGGAAATCACGGTGGAAAAACCTCCTTGCCAGCTCTCCCTCTACTGCCTTGTATTTCGACCTTGATTGGCCTCCCATGCTCCTTACCAACTCGTATCCTGTGTCACTGATCGACCTGCACCGCCTCTCAATCTGTTAAGTTTCCCATTTCTGGAGCCCCTACCAACTTACTATGTGCTCTGGACCCTACGCTTTGGGCGACCTCAACCTCACACAACTTGTAATCAATTCATAGGTAGCTCAAACCCGCTACCAATCTTTTTGTATCACCTAGAAACTATGGCATGGCTGGATCTAATCCCCCACCTAGAAACGATGGCATGGCTGGATCTAATGCCCCACCTAGAAACTATGGCATGGCTGGATCTAATCCCCCACGTAGACACTATGGCATGGCTGGATCTAATCGTCCACCAAGAAACTATGGCATGGCTGGATCTAATGCCCCACCTAGAAACTATGGCATGGCTGGATCTAATCCCCCACGTAGACACTATGGCATGGCTGGATCTAATGCCCCACCTAGAAACTATGGCATGGCTGGATCTAATCCCCCACGTAGAAACTATGGCATGGCTGGATCTAATCCCCCACGTAGACACTATGGCATGGCTGGATCTAATGCCCCACCTAGAAACTATGGCAGGGCTGGATCTAACCTTCCCACCACCCAACTTTTAGACAATGAAAGTCCAGGCCGGCAAATTGTTCAGTGTACACAACCTCTGGTTGAACTCTCCCATGTGAAATATCTTTCTTACCTGTTTGCCTACAGCCCAGCAAAATTGTAGCTTCCCCCCTTCTAAGTACCACTATTTACTACAGCCACCAAACGGGTTCCAGGGTTACAACATGGCCCACTTTATATAGGGCCGTAGGACTCATCAGGAAAATACCCATAAAACGTCACATGTAAAGGCCAACTACATCACAAAACTCATCAGCACTCATATTGTGCCAACGTTTATAATCAATCCATACCTCATCCACACCGAGAAATAAAACAAATTAACGGTGCAAAACACAACAAATCACTGTTGAGTGTGATCCTTTCATAAAATCCTGCCCTGAAATAAACTGAATACCAATCTTCTTTTCATGATTTACGGTAAACAACAACGAGCGCTGCTAATGAAACTAGACTTTTAAAATGTTTACCCCTTTGTTGTTACGGGTCCAGCAGCATCCGGGCTCTTGCTTCTCACAACATTGTTTTACGAGATCTGTTCAGCTTCGCCCCTGTCCTCTCTCCCCTTGAATCCTGGACGCTCCAGTCCTCTCTCCCCTAGAATCTTGGACGCCCCAGTCCTCTCTCCCCTAGAATCTTGGACGCCCCAGTCCTCTCTCCCCTAGAATCTTGGACGCCCCAGTCCTCTCTCCCCTAGAATCTTGGACGCCCCAGTCCTCTCTCCCCTTGAATCTTGGACGCCCCAGTCTTCTCTCCCCTTGAATCTTGGACGCCCCAGTCTTCTCTCCCCTAGAATCTTGGACGCCCCAGTCTTCTCTCCCCTTGAATCTTGGACGCCCCAGTCCTCTCTCCCCTTGAATCTTGGACGCCCCAGTCTTCTCTCCCCTAGAATCTTGGACGCCCCAGTCCTCTCTCCCCTAGAATCTTGGACGCCCCAGTCCTCTCTCTCCTTGAATCTTGGACGCCCCAGTCCTCTCTCCCCTAGAATCTTCGACGCCCCAGTCCTCTCTCCCCTTGAATCTTGGACGCCCGTCCTCTCTCCCCTTGAATCTTGGACGCCCCAGTCCTCTCTCCCCTTGAATCTTGGACGCCCCAGTTCTCTCTCTCCTTGAATCTTTCCCTTTAGTATCTTCTGTAGAAGACTTTCGTGTCTCATATTGTGACCCAGCCAACCCAACCGACGTGTTTGTATCATATGCTATATGTGTCTTTGTGCACACGTCACTGAGTACATTGGAACTTCTTTCTTTCCAACTCACTCTTTCCTTTCTACGGTAGCTTCACATTTCAAACGCTTCCAAGATTTTCTCATCATTTGTCAATGTCCATGTTTCAGGCCCATGCAGTGCCATTGGTCATATATGAGTGGTGATTATTCTTTATTCAGTTCTATTTTCATATTCTTTGAGGTTAACTATTTATGTTTTTCTCTGTCAACCTTTTTTTACATTGCAATCCTTGTCTTGATGTATGTCTCATTGCGGGCAGCTTCTGTTATGGTTTCCCCAAATATGTCAACTTCTGTACTAGTTCGATTATTTCTCCATCGATGGAAATATTTATGTGCCAGTACTGCTTAGATATTACCAAAGCCTTTGTCTTCGATATATATATATATATATACATGAAAGGAAAATATATTTCATATAGACAAATTGATCCAAGAGGTTGGTCATATGTGTTTGAGACTGCCACCTGACCATTCACACTTAAACCCAATTGAATTCCTTTGTGCAAAATGTAAGGGTGTAGTGCCACCTAGAAATTGGTTAAAATGCGTTTTGTTCGGTAAATTTAATTTTGTTGGGCTGTTTGGAAATTAAAATCAATCTTCTTTCAAATACAACCTGAATTTAATGTCTAACATCAGTAGATGTTAAGATATAGACTGTCAAACAGGCCTGGTGTCAGTCCCAAAAAATAGAGACAAAATTCAAAATGGCTGCCAGTTACTAGTTTCAAAATTATTACTCCTCTAGAATTTAGTTATCACAACAAACAATGAGGGATTGTCAAGTTCCCTTAAAAAATATAATATAATGAGTACTCCCCACTTAATGCATATGACAGCATATAATATAATGAGTACTCCCCACTTAATGCATATGACAGCATATAATATAATGAGTACTCCCCACTTAATGCAGATGTTAGTCACAATATTAACTTATACAAATTGTAATTTAACAACAAAAACAATTTTGTGAGAATTTTTAGAGATAAAATCATGTCGTGGCGCGAAGATAAGAAAGAAAGTTGATAGGAAACTTAAGTTATGGTGATAGGTCTACCAAAGGAGCAGATGTCGAACTTTGTGACAATTTAATTAGTGGTTACTGATAGGTTAGGTCTGTGATTACGTTCTGGTAAACTTAACAACATCTACATTGAATCTTTTAAAAGGTCACTGACCACGCCCACTCGGTCAGAATTAAAGAGATTGTATGACCTTGTGAATCAGATTTAATTTTTAAGTGAAGTTGACATTGTATGACCTTGTAAATAAGATTTAATTTTTCAGTGAAGATGACATTGTATGACCTTGTGAATCAGATTTAATTTTTCAGTGAAGATGACATTGTATGACCTTGTGAATCAGATTTAATTTTTCAGTGAAGATGACATTGTATGACCTTGTGAATCAGATTTAATTTTTCAGTGAAGATGACATTGTATGACCTTGTGAATGAGATTTAATTTTTCAGTGAAGATGACATTGTATGACCTTGTGAATGAGATTTAATTTTTCAGTGAAGATGACATTGTATGACCTTGTGAATGAGATTTAATTTTTCAGTGAAGATGACATTGTATGACTTTGTGAATGAGATTTAATTTTTCAGTGAAGATGACATTGTATGACCTTGTGAATGAGATTTAATTTTTCAGTGAAGATGACATTGTATGACCTTGTGAATGAGATTTAATTTTTCAGTGAAGATGACGTATGACCTTGTGAATGAGATTTAATTTTTCAGTGACGATGACATTGTATGACCTTGTGAATGAGATTTAATTTTTCAGTGAAGATGACGTATGACCTTGTGAATGAGATTTAATTTTTCAGTGACGATGACATTGTATGACCTTGTGAATCAGATTTAATTTTTCAGTGAAGATGACATTGTATGACCTTGTGAAAGATTGTTCACGAAGAGCTGGATGCAGGCAGTAGAATAACGCATTTGAAAACTAAATTTAAAAAAAAATATTTAGACCTTGTTTGTGTCTTTTGTTCTTTCAATGCACGATTGCTAGAGACAAAGAGGAAGGCTCTAGGCAATGAGTTTTAGTTTCATTGTAGCAGAAACAATTGTAATATACATCATTTTCTTCATGTAATCAAAGAAAAATAGATAATGTGTGTGTGAATAAACAGATGGACTGTATTAGCATTGAGATATGTTGGAGGAGGGCATGCAGACCTGCAGATGTTCTGTGGCGTTATAAACTTGCCACTACCAAATTATAAAAACAGCCACAACAGATGGTGTCCATATAAGAAAGCTGTAGCAGATGAAACTGTGCATACAAACATACCAGTAACCTACCTCCTGTTGTTAGGGCTAATATAAAACCGATATCTTAGGACCGCAACAGGAATAAACTACTTTAAAAGTGTCTTGCAGGAAATACACAAAATGTCAAAGATTGACTGAACAGTGTTATCTGGAAATGATGTTCCAAGAATAAGAATCCTGGTCTATTGTGAAAGCTATTCTTGCTATTGCAGTTTCTGTTTATAATGATGGGACAAAATCTCTGTTTATAATGATGGGACAAAATCTCTGTTTATAATGATGGGACAAAATCTCTGTTTGTAATGATGGGACAAAATCTCTGTTTGTAAGGATGGGACAAAATCTCTGTTTGTAATGATGGGACAAAATCTCTGTTTGTAATGATGGGACAAAATCTCTGTTTATAATGATGGGACAAAATCTCTGTTTGTAATGATGGGACAAAATCTCTGTTTTTAATAATGGACAAAATCTCTGTTTATAATGATGGGACAAAATCTCTGTTTGTAATGATGGGACAAAATCTCTGTTTGTAATGGAGGAAATGGAATGACGTACTTGCAGGTATCTGAGAGAGTCCTGTCAACACAAGAACATTTTGTTGCAAAAAAGGAAATTAGAGAAAAGCTATTAAGGCATAGTATGATGCTAGGAGGGCAAATAGGAGGAGGGGATTTGTACTGGATGATTGACAGGCAGTTACTGAAGGGTTTATATATCAGGTTGGAGGTCATTGATGGTTGGCAGGCAGTTACTGAAGGGTTTATATATCAGGTTGGAGGTCATTGATGGTTGGCAGGCAGTTACTGAAGGGTTTATATATCAGGTTGGAGGTCATTGATGGTTGGCAGGCAGTTACTGGACGGTTTATATATCAGGTTGGAGGTCATTGATGGTTGGCAGACAGTTACTGAAGGGTTTATATATCAGGTTGGAGGTCATTGATGGTTGGCAGGCAGTTACTGAAGGGTTTATATATCAGGTTGGAGGTCATTGATGGTTGGCAGACAGCTACTGAAGGGTTTATATATCAGGTTGGAGGTCATTGATGGTTGGCAGACAGTTACTGAAGGGTTTATATATCAGGTTGGAGGTCATTGATAAGAATCAAGGTATTTAATCATCAGAAAATGGAAAGAAATTGTGTCCCAAACGTTTCACAAAAAAGCCACAATGTGCGGACGGTTTGGGTTTTAACTTTTTATTTTTTAAAGCAATTGTTTTGCAACATTGCACATATATTCTACATAGACATGGCTTATTTCTGAACTATGGAATTCAAGCTATATTACAATGTGTAAGAGTTATTATAATTTGGAGTATCAAATGTTTACACAATTGAGAAAATATTAGAATTTTAATCAAAACACAATTGTAAAGGATATAGCTTTGGCTGTAGTCTATAATAAAGGTATAATCTTGAACAGCATACAAAAATAAAGTGTTTATGATGAAAGACACAGGAGCATTTACATGCAGAGTTTTGCCACTTTGTAAAATATGAATTTATATTACGTTATAAATTACCATTTTGAATGCTACATTACAATAATTGATGTCACGATTTAGGGTAATCATCTTTACAGCACCTGCCCAACTTTTATACAGGTATATCAATTTTTTAATAAAATCACAAGAATTATAAAACAATTTTCTTTGCTAGGTTGTGCTCCTTAAAGGACAAGCAGAAGCTGAAAATAAAACTTTCAAACTATACGATATGAAAGAACTAAAGTATGCAGCCCTCTCAAACTATACGATATGAAAGAGCTAAAGTATGCCACCCTCTCAAACTATGTGATATGAAAGAACTTCTTCTTCTTCTTCTGCGTACGCAGTCAGACAGTAACCATTATTTTTTCGAAAAAAGCGGCGGTCATCCTGAGGCTGTCGCCACTGCCATAGAGCTTGTCTTGCAGTTCCACATCTGCTCTCTCTGATCCTCGTATGTCGGGCAGTTCTGCAGCAGATGTTCAGCGGTCATTTTACCAGTACCGCACGGGCATTCGTCGGTACACCCTATCTTCAATTTGTTGAATAGGTGGTACCTCAGTCTGTTGTGGCCAGTGCGAAGTCTGAAGACAACGACCTGCTCTCTTCGGTTCAACTGGTAATAGGCATCGTTTTTGGTGTAACCAGTATGTTCGGTTTCCCATTTGGTCATGTATCTGGCTTTGATAAGCCGTTTTGACTCTTCGTACGTCGTACTGGTATCTGTTTGTGGTAGTCTTGCACCTTCTTTTGCCAGTCTGTCTGCCTCCTCGTTGCCTTGGATGTTGCAGTGTGACGGAACCCACTGTACCACTACCCTTTTTGGTGCGGACTGCTGGCACAGTTTGCAGAGTGCTGCTCTTAAGTCATTAAGCTCACTGTTTTTCTGGCTTTTTAGCGCTGTGACTACGGCGAGAGCATCTGTCAGCAGGACTATATGGCTCTCATTTTCACTGTGTGTCACCATTTCTTCCACTGCCGCCCTCAGTGCCTCTGCCTCCGCTCTGAAATTGCTTGTGTACTTACCAGTAGCGAATGACAGTGTTATTTTTCTGCCATTTGGTAGGTTCAGGAATGCTCCTGCCCCTCCGTTCTGTGTTGTGTTTGTTACAGAACCGTCGGTGTATGCATGGGTCCAGTCCATGCTTGGGTAGCTTTTCGTTATGAAGCTTAGGGTAGTATCTCTCCTTTCTTTTTCAGTCTGGCAGTTTTTGTTTGCAATACCTGGTATATTTTCTACCACCTCTGGAAATACGATATGAAAGAACTAAAGTATGCCACCCTCTCAAATAAAGGCAAATATTATTGGGCTAAATGTGAGGACCACGCCTTGAAAGAGGAAGAGGGATATTGGAAAAAGGTGGACTGACATTCTTTTTTCCAGAGCAGTCATCCATGTGTTGGAAGGTGGACTGACATTCTTTCTTCCAGAGCAGTCATCCATGTGTTGGAAGGTGGACTGACATTCTTTCTTCCAGAGCAGTCATCCATGTGTTGGAAGGTGGACTGACATTCTTTCTTCCAGAGCAGTCATCCATGTGTTGGAAGGTGGACTGACATTCTTTCTTCCAGAGCAGTCATCCATGTGTTGGAATCACCCGACTATAAATAAGTGATTAATTAACCTACATGTTTACTTTCCGAGAAACACAAGTTTCTATAGCCTTTGCAAATACCTCATTTTCATGGCCACCCCAATCAGCTAGAAGATGGATCTCAGAACTGAATTACAACCATTTATTGTTTGCTCCAGCATCTATTTATAAAACTGAACCAATCCGTCTGAAGTATGTACTTCATGTGTTCTATATATCGTGTGCTTTTACATTTGTAGACATTTTGTCAACGAAATGCCCAGTTTCTTCTTACATCTCCTAAAACACATGAACTACATTACAAAAGTGCATTATGTAGAACCTAATGTAGAAAATCTCATACGAATTAAAGAGACGCCTTTGCCTAAAAAAAGATATTTAAAAGAAATGTGGAGTAAATTATTTTCTCAAAGGACAAAATAATTGCTTTGCTAACAAATATTATAGGAACTAGCCACTTGAAGAAAATGACACTACCTGACACAGTGTAAATTATTAAGTCATTGGACATCGAAAAGATCAGTTTACGTGTCAAAAATCACATATATCGCTGTAAGAGTTATTGAAATATCTGGCGGCAATTGACGGCAACCATTGTGGAACGGACAAAAGTTGAAACATGAAAGTTTCGTCATTTAGTCGCGGTCTTTCAAGGCGGTTTTCCTGAGAGTCGGACCGAAATAACTGATCAAAACCCCCGCGCTTTGGGTTGAGGGAGGACAACTCCCGAGCTTTGGGTTGATGGAGGACAACCCCCGAACTTTGGGTTGAGGGAGGACAACCCCCGAATTTTGGGTTGAGGGAGGACAGCCCCCGAGCTTTGGGTTGAGGGAGGACAACCCCCGAGCTTTGGGTTGAGGGAGGACAGATTAAGTAAAACACGGGGAACATGTTATTCCCAAAAGTACTCACTGTCATGAAAGGGGGGTAATCATTTAACAAGACTGGTTTCATTAGCAGCGCTGGTTGATGTATACCGTAAATAAATAAAAGAAGATTGGTATTCAGTTTGTTTGAGGGCAGGATTCTGTGGAAGGATCACTCTCAGCAGTGATCTGTTGTGTTTTGTACCGTTAATTTGTTTTATTTCTCGGTGTGGATGATGTATGGATTGAATAGTGCTGATGAGTTTGGTAATTTAGTTGGCCTTTACATGTGACGTTTCATGGGTGGTTTCCCAATGAGTCTGACAGCCTTCTATTAAAGTTGACCAAGGCTACATCCACTACACTAACATCAACACTGGCACTGACACTAACACTAACACTGACACTGACACTAACACTGACACTGACACTGACACTAACACTGATACTGACACTAACACTGACACTGATACTAACACTAACACTGACACTGACACTAACACTGACACTGACACTAACACTGACACTAACACTAACACTGACACTAACACTAACACTGACAAAGGTGGACAGTCAGCTAAAGGATGGACACACATAACATACTCTACGCTCTACACCACAAACCACACACCACAAACCACACAACTCATAACTATACAACATACCACAAACCACATATAACATATCACATACCACTTACCATATATTACACACTACATACCATTTCCTATACCACATACCTCACACAACACTCCACATACTACACACCTCAGAACCACCCACCACGTACCAAATTCCACATACCACACACCATATACCACACACCACATACCCCACATCACACACCATATACCACACACCGTATACCACACACTACATACCACACAAGACATACCACATACCACACACCACATACCATATACCACATTTAAGAACCACTGCTGATTTGACGTAAATGTATCAAGAACCGGCTCACTAACAAACAACTGCTGTTCAGAATCCATCAACACCCCTCCTCAACATCCAGAAATGGTTGCTATCACTAATTTCTGAAGGATAGTCCAGATCTAGCTTAGAAAAATGTTTGATTTCTAACAGCAACAAAGCAGATGGTACCCAGAAAGTAGCAGACACCGGCGAACAGAAATGGTTCAATAATGCAAGGAAGGCGGCGGCCTAAGCTGATCGCCTGTTCCAGGTCAAGGTGGGGTCGTTGGGGCACAGATGAAGACAGCCCCATGCCACACCTGTCTATTAGCTGTCGCTGCCTGTGGCTCCTCTGATTGGAGATATTTTCATTCTGTGATATTGTCCTACCGTCTTCTTTTGGGACGACCACTTCCTCGTCCGCCTTGTACCTTTCCGTGCAGGATCGTATTTTCAAGACGTTTGATTTCGATTTGTGGCCGTACCAATCGAGTTTCTGATAGCACTACACTGCACTACAGGAACCACATCCTGGCCTGACCAAGGCATTTGTTGACCTGGCCAAGGTATTTGTTGACCTGACCAAGGCATTTGTTGACCTGACCACGGCATTTGTTGACCTGACCAAGGCATTTGTTGACCTGACCAAGGCATTTGTTGACCTGACCAAGGCATTTGTTGACCTGACCAAGGCATTTGTTGACCTGACCAAGGCATTTGTTGACCTGACCAAGGCATTTGTTGACCTGAACAAGGCATTTGTTGACCTGACCAAGGCATTTGTTGACCTGACCAAGGCATTTGTTGACCTGACCAAGGCATTTGTTGACCTGACCAAGGCATTTGTTGACCTGAACAAGGCATTTGTTGACCTGACCAAGGCATTTGTTGACCTGACCAAGGCATTTGTTGACCTGACCCAGGCATTTATTGACCTGACCAAGGCATTTGTTGACCTGACCAAGGCATTTATTGACCTGACCCAGGCATTTGTTGACCTGACCAAGGCATGTGTTGACCTGACTAAGGCATTTGTTGACCTGACCAAGGCATTTGTTGACCTGACCAAGGCATTTGTTGACCTGACCAAGGCATTTGTTGACCTGACCCAGGCATTTATTGACCTGACCAAGGCATTTGTTGACCTGACCAAGGCATTTGTTGACCTGACCAAGGCATTAGTTGACCTGACCAATGCATTTTTTGACCTGACCAAGGCATTTCTTGCCCTGACCTTCATCGTTTCCACATGGGTTGTCTCACCTTACTCTGAAATCCTCAACAGATCTGAAATGTTGAGCATCCATACCCTTCTACAACGAGCATAGGTGCGGTAGACGGAAGTCTCTTATCGCCAGGAAGTGGCAGAGGAGGAGACAGATGAGACTCTTTGAAAATGTCTTTGAAAATTGTCAACATCTACATCACTTCCTGGGATACGTCCGAACAGAGCCATACCTCCTGGAGCCTAACACAAGTTTCTTATTTCTTATTTCGAAGAGAGTAATTTCAAAGTACATAGCTCCCCTAAAGTACATAGCTCCACTAAAGTACAAAGCTCCCCTAAAGTACAAAGCTCCCCTAAAGTACAAAGCTTCCCTAAAGTACAAAGCTCCCCTAAAGTAATAAGCTTCCCTAAAGTACAAAGCTCCCCTAATGTACATAGCTCCCCTAATGTACATAGCTCCCCTAAAGTACAAAGCTCATCTAAAGTACATAGCTCCCCTAAAGTACAAAGCTCCCCTAAAGTACAAAGCTCCCCTAAAGTACATAGCTCCCCTAAAGTACAGTGCTCCTCTAAAGTACAGAGCTCCCCTAAAGTACAGAGCTCCCCTAAAGTACATAGCTCCCCTAAAGTACAGAGCCCCCCTAAAGTACAGAGCTCCCATAAAGTACATAGCTCCCCTAAAGAACATAGCTTCCCTAAAGTACATAGCTCCCCTAAAGTTCATAGCTCCCTTAAAGTACATAGCTCCTCTAAAGTACAGAGCTCCCCTAAAGTACAGAGCTCGCGACGACCACCCTTAAATGCGTGTGCCAGGTGTGACAGCTGATTTCACCAACTGGAAACTTTGTACACATCAGGATCATGTGCTGATTTTGTGAACGAGATTCCATGTCTCCTTCTTCTTGATTATCACCCCTACCTCCCGTTTCACCCTCACCACCTCTATCTCCCGTATCACCCTCATCACCCCTACCTCCCGTATCACCCTCACCCCACATACCTCCCGTATCACCCTCACCACCCCTACCTCTCGTATCACCCTCACCACCCATACCTCCCGTATCACCCTCACCACCCCTACCTCTCGTATCACCCTCACCACCCATACCTCCCGTATCACCCTCACCACCCCTACCTCTCGTATCACCCTCACCACCCCTACCTCCCGTATCACCCTCACCACCCATACCTCCCGTATCACCCTCACCACCCCTACCTCCCGTATCACCCTCACCACCCCTACCTCTCGTATCACCCTCACCACCCATACCTCCCGTATCACCCTCACCACCCCTACCTCTCGTATCACCCTCACCACCCATACCTCCCGTATCACCCTCACCACCCCTACCTCTCGTATCACCCTCACCACCCCTACCTCCCGTATCACCCTCACCACCCATACCTCCCGTATCACCCTCACCACCCCTACCTCTCGTATCACCATCACCACCCCTACCTCCCGTATCAGCCTCACCACCCCTACCTCCCGTATCACCCGGAGTCCATCCATTAAAACGATCTTCTCCAAGTTGAGTAACATGCTCATGCTCCAAGATTGCCGGAGAGCAGACAGAGTCTTGTTAGTTTTGTCGCCTTGTTAGTCTTGTCGCCTTGTTAGTCTTGTTAGTTTTGTCGCCTTGTTAGTCTTGTTAGTTTTGTTGCCTTGTTAGTCTTGTTAGTTTTGTCGCCTTGTTAGTCTTGTTAGTTTGGTCGCCTTGTTAGTCTTGTTAGTTTTGTCGCCTTGTTAGTCTTGTTAGTCTTGCTGCCTTTATTAGTATTGTTGCCTTATCAGTCTTGTTAGTTTTTTCGCCTTGTTAGACTTGTTAGTTTTGTCGCCTTGTTAGTCTTGTTAGTTTTTTCGCCTTGTTAGTCTTGTTAGTTTTGTCGCCTTGTTAGTCTTGTTAGTTTTGTCGCCTTGTTAGTCTTGTTAGTTTTGTCGCCTTGTTAGTCTTGTAAGTTTGGTCGCCTTGTTAGTCTTGTTAGTTTTGTCGCCTTGTTAGTCTTGTTAGTTTTGTCGCCTTGTTAGTCTTGTTAGTTTTGTCGCCTTGTTAGTCTTGTTAGTTTGGTCGCCTTGTTAGTCTTGTTAGTTTTGTCGCCTTGTTAGTCTTGTTAGTCTTGCTGCCTTGTTAGTGCTGTTGCCTTGTTAGTCTTGTTAGTCTTGTCACCTTGTTAGTCTTGTTAGTTTTGTCGCCTTGTTAGTCTTGTTAGTCTTGTCACCTTGTTAGTCTTGTTAGTTTTGTCGCCTTGTTAGTCTTGTTAGTCTTGTCACCTTGTTAGTCTTGTTAGTTTTGTCACCTTGTTAGTCTTGTTAGTCTTGTCACCTTGTTAGTCTTGTTAGTCTTGTCACCTTGTTAGTCTTGTTAGTTTTGTCGCCTTGTTAGTCTTGTTAGTTTGGTCGCCTTGTTAGTCTTGTTAGTTTTGTCGCCTTGTTAGTCTTGTTAGTTTTTTCGCCTTGTTAGACTTGTTAGTTTTGTCGCCTTGTTAGACTTGTTAGTTTTGTCGCCTTGTTAGTCTTGTTAGTTTTGTCGCCTTGTTAGTCTTGTTAGTTTTGTCACCTTGTTAGTCTTGTTAGTTTGGTCGCCTTGTTAGTCTTTTTAGTTTTGTCGCCTTGTTAGTCTTGTTAGTCTTGGTGCCTTGTTAGTGCTGTTGCCTTGTTAGTCTTGTTAGTGTTGTTGCCTTGTTAGTCTTGTTGCCTTGTCGTCTTGTTGCCTTGTTAGTGTTGTTGCCTTGTTAGTCTTGTTGCCTTGTAATTATTGTTGCCTTTGTTAGCCTTGTCGCCTCGTTAGTCTTATCACCTCGTTAGTCTTGTCGCCTCGTTAGTCTTGTCGCCTTGTCGCCTCGTTAGTCTTGTCGCCTCGTTAGTCTTGTCGCCTCGTTAGTCTTGTCGCCTTGTCGCCTCGTTAGTCTTGTCGCCTCGTTAGTCTTGTCGCCTCGTTAGTCTTGTCGCCTCGTTAGTCTTGTCGCCTTGTCGCCTCGTTAGTCTTGTCGCCTGGTTAGTTTTGTCGCCTTGTTAGTCTTGTAGCCTCGTTAGTTTTGTCGCCTTGTCGTCTTGTTAGTCTTGTCGCCTCGTTAGTCTTGTCGCCTTGTCGCCTTGTTAGTCTTGTAGCCTCGTTAGTTTTGTCGCCTTGTCGCCTTGTTAGTCTTGTCGCCTCGTTAGTCTTGTCGAATTGTTAGTCTTGTCGCCTTGTTAGTCTTGTCGCCTTGTTAGTCTTGTCACTTTGTTAGTCTTGTAGCCTCGTTAGTCTTGTCGCCTTGTTAGTCTTGTCACCTTGTCGTCTTGTCGCCTTGTTAGTCTTGTCACCTTGTTAGTCTTGTCGCCTTGTCGCCTCGTTAGTCTTGTCGCCTCGTTAGTCTTGTCGCCTCGTTAGTCTTGTCGCCTTGTCGCCTCGTTAGTCTTGTCGCCTCGTTAGTCTTGTCGCCTCGTTAGTCTTGTCGCCTCGTTAGTCTTGTCGCCTTGTCGCCTCGTTAGTCTTGTCGCCTCGTTAGTTTTGTCGCCTTGTCGCCTTGTTAGTCTTGTAGCCTCGTTAGTTTTGTCGCCTTGTCGTCTTGTTAGTCTTGTCGCCTCGTTAGTCTTGTCGCCTTGTCGCCTTGTTAGTCTTGTAGCCTCGTTAGCTTTGTCGCCTTGTTAGTCTTGTCGCCTCGTTAGTCTTGTCGAATTGTTAGTCTTGTCGCCTTGTTAGTCTTGTCGCCTTGTTAGTCTTGTCACTTTGTTAGTCTTGTAGCCTCGTTAGTCTTGTCGCCTTGTTAGTCTTGTCACCTTGTCGTCTTGTCGCCTTGTTAGTCTTGTCACCTTGTTAGTCTTGTCGCCTTGTCGCCTCGTTAGTCTTGTCGCCTCGTTAGTCTTGTCGCCTCGTTAGTCTTGTCGCCTCGTTAGTCTTGTCGCCTTGTCGCCTCGTTAGTCTTGTCGCCTCGTTAGTTTTGTCGCCTTGTCGCCTTGTTAGTCTTGTAGCCTCGTTAGTTTTGTCGCCTTGTCGTCTTGTTAGTCTTGTCGTCTTGTTAGTCTTGTAGCCTTGTTAGTCTTGTCACTTTGTTAGTCTTGTAGCCTCGTTAGTCTTGTCGCCTTGTTAGTCTTGTCACCTTGTCGTCTTGTCGCCTTGTTAGTCTTGTCACCTTGTTAGTCTTGTCGCCTTGTTGCCTTGTTAGTCTTGTTGCCTTGTTAATTTTGTCGCCTTGTTAGTCTTGTCGCCTTTGTCGCTTTGTTAGTCTTGTCGCCTCGTTAGTCTTGTCGCCTCTTTAGTCTTGTCGCCTTGTTAGTCTTGTCGCCTTTGTCGCCGTGTTAGTCTTGTCGCCTCGTTAGTCTTGTCGCCTCTTTAGTCTTGACGCCTTGTTAGTCTTGTCGCCTTTGTCGCTTTGTTAGTCTTGTCGCCTCGTTAGTCTTGTCGCCTCTTTAGTCTTGTCGCCTTGTTAGTCTTGTCGCCTTTGTTGCCGTGTTAGTCTTGTCGCCTTGTTAGTCTTGTCTTCTCATTAGTCTTGTCGCCTTGTTAGTCTTGTCGCCGTGTTAGTCTTGTCTTCTCATTAGTCTTGTCGCCTTGTTAGTCTTGTCGCCTTGTTAGTCTTGTCTTTTCATTAGTCTTGTCGCCTTGTTAGTCTTGTCGCCGTGTTAGTCTTGTCTTCTCATTAGTCTTGTCGCCTTGTTAGTCTTGTCCCCTTGTTAGTCTTGTCTTCTCATTAGTCTTGTCGCCTTGTTAGTCTTGTCGCCTTGTTAGTCTTGTCGCCTCGTTAGTCTTGTCCCCTTGTTAGTCTTGTCTTCTCATTAGTCTTGTCGCCTTGTTAGTCTTGTCGCCTTGTTAGTCTTGTCGCCTCGTTAGTCTTGTCCCCTTGTTAGTCTTGTCTTCTCATTAGTCTTGTCGCCTTGTTAGTCTTGTCGCCTTGTTAGTCTTGTCCCCTTGTTAGT
Organism: Ariolimax columbianus; assembly: GCA_036924085.1. Lineage (NCBI taxonomy): Eukaryota > Metazoa > Mollusca > Gastropoda > Stylommatophora > Arionidae > Ariolimax > Ariolimax columbianus. The sequence goes on from JAVGWX010000009.1 coordinate 272,056, forward strand.
CTTGTCGCCTTATTCTCTAATCTTGGCCAGCACTGCTTGTCGGATACGTGGCTTATTAATTCGTCGTATCCATCTGAGCAAAGTGTGGTGCCACCTTACAGGAAGCGTGCTACAGAAACCGTGCTTTGTCACACAAACATTCTGTCATGGCTCTTCCACAGTGGTGGGTTTATACTTTGCAGGAAGCTGTACAAAAGAAGAAGAAGAAATGAGCGTATGTCACATTTTCCCCGTCACATGGCAACCATTTGTCACATTATTCCTATCACATGGTGACCAAATGTCACAATATCCCTATCTCGTGGTGACTAATTGACAGCGGCCTTGTTTCCCTCTTGTTTCGTGTTTCCTAAATGTGTGTACTTGAGTTATGGTATCCTCTTCTTCAGGTACAAGTCCGAGAGGTGAGGTTGTCAGTCAAGGCTAGGCGGCTGTTGGACGGCGTCAGCGTCCCTGTGACCTTACCCACCATGTTGTACAACAACTTTCAGAGGTGTCGCATTCGGAGACTAGAGGTACAGCAAGAAGATGTTCGGGTAGATGTTCGGGTAGATGTTCAGATAGATGATGGGGTAGATGTTCGGATAAATGATGGGGTAGATGATGGGGTAACTGTTCGGGTAGATGATGGGGTAGATGTTCGGGTAGATGTTCAGGTACATGATGGGATAGATGATGGGGTAGATGTTCGGGTAGATAATGGGGTAGATGTTCGGGTAGATGATGGGGTAGGTGTTGGGGTAGATGATGGGGTAGATGATCTGTCTAGTATCCTCTAGTCAAAAATTGGTCTCCTTGTGAGCAATCTATAACGTGATATTATTCATTGAGCAAGGTTCATCTCTCACACTTAGAGGTCCGTGGTTCGAATCCATATTGAAAACTACTGTTGTCTGGTCTACTCTGAGAAGATGGCGTTCAGCATCTAGCCAGAGACACATACTCTGAGAAGATGGCGTTCAGCATCTAGCCAGAGACACATACTCTGAGAAGATGGCGTTCAGCATCTAGCCAGAGACACATACTCTGAGAAGATGGCGTTCAGCATCTAGCCAGAGACACATACTCTGAGAAAATGGCATTCAGCAAGCTAGCCACAACAATTGCAGAGACGTGCCTACTTGAAGAAAAGAAAGTAAAGTAATAGGTAATCCGGATTCAAACCACGGACCTCTAAGTGCCACATGCACCCCGCTGCAAAAAAAAAACACGAGTTAGGGGATTCATACAACTATCCCCCCTGTTTTCATAAAATTGTCTCATATTAGTCTGTTGTAACTATAGAATTCGGAATTAGGTCTAGACAAACAAATGTTTAACACCATTAGGTCAAGGCAAACACTTGTTTAACACCATTATGTCAAGGCAAACACATGTTTAACACCATTAGGTCAAGGCAAATACATGTTTAATACCATTAGGTCAAGGCAAACTCATGTTTAACACCACTAGGTCAAGGCAAACACATGTTTAACACCATTATTGAATATTTTCGAACCATCAAGCGTAGACAACATACACATGTCAGCTACAAAACTTGTGTCGGCTACAAAACTTGTGTCGGCAACAATACTTGTGTCGGCTAACTTGTGTCGGCTGCAATACTTGTGTCGGCTACAATACTTGTGTCGGCTAACTTGTGTCAGCTACAATACTTGTGTCGGCTACAATACTTGTGTCGGCTACAATACTTGTCTCGGCTACAATACTTGTGTCGGCTAACTTGTGTCGGCTACAATACTTGTGTCAGCTACAATACTTGTGTCGGCTAACTTGTGTCGGCTACAATACTTGTGTCGGCTACAATACTTGTGTCGGCTACAATACTTGTGTCGGCTACAATACTTGTGTCGGCTAACTTGTGTCGGCTACAATACTTGTGTCGGCTAACTTGTGTCGGCTACAATACTTGTGTCGGCTACAATACTTGTGTCGGCTAACTTGTGTCGGCTACAATACTTGTGTCGGCTAACTTGTGTCGGCTACAATACTTGTGTCTGCGATAAATTAATAACAAAGGCAATTGGTAGTTACAAATAAAACACCGTCTTGTTACGTAACGATGTGCTCGAGCCTAGACCACAGACATGGTGGCCACAACAATCACCAAGACAAGTCTGTTTTAAGCTGGAAAAATTAAATATACACCAGACAAGAGACAAGACGGCGAGATAATGGAGCCGTGGATCACTAGGTGATAATGTGCCTCGCTGCAAAGAAGGACACGAGACAGAGGATTTCCCCCACCAACTGGACACCCGATGTCTTTGATAACCAAACCTGTCAGACGACAATCTTTAATTGGAGGGGACAAATCCAACTTCCTGTTAACAGAAAAGATCGAGGTCCAAAATGGTTAAAGAAGAGAAGAAAGATGAAGGATGGCATGACAAGCTGGCTAGGAATAAGCGTAACATCAGTCTATGGCCAAGTGCTTAAGAGGATGTTGTGGTGGAGCAAGTGATGATCAATGCTACTTGGTAGACACGTGATGATGATGATGATGTATGATGTATGATGTATCATGATGTATGATTGCCCCATGACTTTGAGAACTATTTTTCAGCCCTTGAAGGAGTGTTGCGGCTCTGACATTCTGGGTAGATTCAATCCAAGCTCAAGGATAGTCACCTGGCATAAATGTATGCGATTCATTGGACAGTAAGTGGTTTCATGAGATCCTTTATTGTGGGGCCTCGAGACAAGCTTATTGGGTTCAGTCTACATTAACAAATGGAGAAGAGTGGGGACACTGATTGTTCTAATAGCCCACTGGGTGTACATAATCTTGTTTCGTCCTCCCATGCACCCTTCCCGCTTAGCCCATGATTGAAATCAAAACTTTTCAGTCCATGGATTGTCGGTTCATCGAACAATCAGCCTTAGATGATCATGTCGTAATTCATTGACCAGCCTCAGAATGTCGTGTTTGCGTCCATTGACCAGCCTCAGAATGTAATTTTTAGGTCCATTGATCAGCCTCAGAATGTCGTGTTTTTGGGTCCATTGATCAACCTCAGAATGTCGTGTTTGGGTCCATTAATCAGCCTCAGAATGTCGTGTTTGCCTCCATTGATCCATTGACCAGGACAGTAGACCCACATAAACCCCCAAGGGAGTTGAAGCTGGTTACATAGACACGTTGCTATAATGCATGCACGACCTTCATTCGTCCATTTTCACGGCCAATAGCAATCGTCACGGAGAAAGGTGTCCGACATGACGACCCCATCTTGCCCAACCTTTTCTCTGCCTGTCTGGAGTCGACGATGAGACATTGCTACTGGAGCGAGTACGGCATCGACATAAACGGGTGATTACTAAACCATCTGTCGACGATACCACACCTATTCCACACAGAGACACAAGCTCAAGCGACACAGATGCTAGCATCGCTGGAAGCGAAGGACAAGAAAGCTGGCATCATCATAAATATAAGAAATACGAAAGCTATGCGCAACCGCTTTGCGGAGCCCAAACCCACATCTTTAAATGATACGCCGCTGGATGATGTCGACCATCTACCTCATGAACAGGGTAAATACCCTGATGCCTGAGATCTCCACGCGCCGACGAACAAGCTGGGCCGACTTCAGCTCGATAAAGACGGCAACATGCGCCACAAGAGATACCAGACTGCCAGCAGACATGTTCAACTCAGTGATTTTGAAAGCGCTATACTACGGAATGAATTGAAACCTGGTCTCTGAGAAAAGCCATGGAGAACCAGCTAAGGACAACGCCTCGCTTGAGTGGGCCTATCACTTGAGTGGGCCTATCTCTTGAGTGGGCCTATCTCTTGAGTGGGCCTATCACTTGAGTGGGCCTATCTCTTGAGTGGGCCTATCTCTTGAGTTGGCCTATCACTTGCGTGGGCCTATCTCTTGAGTGGGCATATCTCTTGAGTGGGCCTATCACTTGAGTGGGCCTATCACTTGAGTGGGCCTATCACTTGAGTGGGCCTATCGCTTGAGTGGGCCTATCACTTGAGTGGGCCTATCGCTTGAGTGGGCCTATCACTTGAGTGGGCCTATCACTTGAGTGGGCCTATCGCTTAGGCAACAACCATATTCTGAAATGACAGTGTGTCATGCTGGTCAGATCAACCAGTGGACGCAAGACGATGAAATCTACGTAGAGGATGGAGAGGTGGTACTAGACAGATCAAGAAACAGCCTATGGGACCATCGTTACAATGTTCAGGAATGACTGACAGTGGTAACGGCGTGTCAGTAATTCAGCTAAAAAATCGAAATCAGAACCTGGAAAAACAACAACACAGTACCCTCAAACGTTTTAATCCAAATATTAGAGGCATAGTAAATAAAGGAGATGAATTTGAAATATATGCAGAGGAAGAAAAGCTAGATTGAATAGGGTTAACAGAAACATGGACATATGTGGACATTGCAGATAGTGAACTAGTGTTAGAGGGTTATACAATGTTTAGGAGGGATTGGGTAGTTGGAGACAAGGTTAAGGGGGTGGTGTTTTATTATACTGTAATAACTCCGTTACTATAATCAGCAGAGATGACATATCTTCTGGCATCAATATTGAAACTGTATGGGGAGAAATCATATGCGGGGGTGAAAACACGTTGGTTGGAGTGTGCTACCGGACTCCATCAAGTAGTAAAGGTGATGATAAGGATCTCTTTCAAGTTTTAGAAATAGCCAGTGCTGAGAAATTATTATTAATGGGGGATTTCAACTTTCCGGAAATTAATTATCAGAAGATGGAAGCACGTGTAGAATCCCATCCATTTTCTAAATGCAGAGATACATTTTTTTTAAATTTCAACATGTTGCTGACTGTACTAGAGGCAGAAATACACTGGACTTAATATTTTCTACAGAGAAAAATATGATTGTAAATGTTACAGTTGGTGAACTATTCAGCTCAAGTAACCATCAAATTGTCCGTTGGGATCTTGTAGCTATGAAAGAAGATGATAGAATATGTCCACTAACTTACGACTACTCTAGAACAGATGTACAGAAGTTGATAGAGGCAGGAAGCCACATAGTATGGATAGATATTTTCACTGGCGTAGATATGCAAAACGATTGGGATAAATTCAAGTCTATACTTGATTACCTGAAAGAGAAATTTGTTCCAAGTGGGACATTGAACCCCAAAAGGGAAAAATGGATAACTCGATCCATGGATAAGTGTAGAAAAGCTCAGGATAACTCGATCCATGGATAAGTGTAGAAAAGCTCAGGATAACTCGATCCATGGATAAGTGTGGAAAAGCTCAGGATAACTCGATCCACGGATAAGTGTAGAAAAGCTCAGGATAACTCTATCCATGGATAAGTGTAGAAAAGCTAAGGATAAAATTTGGAAAAAAATATGCAGATGATGGAAAGTCTAATGAATCATATTTAAAATTTATTGAAATACCCAAAAAAAATTATAAAGTAAATAGATCTACAAAGTTTTACTTTGAAAAAAAACAAACTCTAAATATCAAAACTGATAGCAAGAGTTTTATTTCCTATGTTAGACATAAACAGAGAACCAAAGACACCGTAGGCCCACTCCAAGATAGCATGGGAAATATAATAAGAGAAAATGTTGAAGCTCCAAATCTACTTTATCGTTACTTCAGTTCAGTCTTCACTAAAGAAGACTGCTCCAAGATCCCAGAACCCTTAGATATCTTCCAAATGTTCAAAAAGGGCATGAAATCAGATCCAGGCAATTACAGACCAGTGAGTTTGACAAGCATACTCTGCATAATTGTAGAGTCAATTATCAAAGACAAGATAACTTTACATTTGGACAAGTTTAATTTCATCAAGACGTGTCAGCATGGTTTTGCTAAGAGGAGATCGTGCTCAACAAATCTATTAGAATTCATGGAAGAGGTTAACAAAATGTTGGATGTGGGAGAGCCAGTAGATGTTATTTATCTGGATTTTGCAAAGGCCTTTGATAAAGTACCTTATCAGAGATTGTTTCGGAAAATGAAATCACATGGTATAGGGGACAGCGTGGCCTAGTGGTTTAGTGGCACGTCTCACAAGCCGAATGTGCTGGGTTCGATCCCCATCACAGCACCGGCCGTTACCCGGGGGAAGCAAACCCTTAGAAAATGCAGGAGGAAGCAGACCCTTAACATAAAATGCATGCTGAAGTCGGATGCACTGGGCCGACAGGCGCAAAATAAAAACCACAGTGCAACGCATCCCGCCTTGGGAAATAGAGAAATAAGGCGAACGCAAAAAACGCAAAAAAAAAAAAAATCACATGGTATAGGTGGAGGAGTTGCCAATTGGATAGAAAATTGGTTAACAGGCAGAAGGCAGAGCGTAGCATAAATAAGGAGTACTCTGACTGTTGGATGTTATAAGTGGAGTCCCACAGGGATGGGTACTGGGACCAATTTTGTTCTTGATATATATCAATGATTTGGATAATGATGTCGCATCCATGATTGCAAAATTTGCGGATGACAAAATTATGTGGCTGGGTCTCTTCTCCGGCAGAGGTGGATCTATTGAGATCATATTTAGCTACTATTCATAAATGGTCTGTGAGCTGGCAAATGGAGTTTAATCTAGACAAATGTACAGTTGTGGCAGCGTTCAGCATTTAGCAGTTGCGTAGTACTTATCCTATCAAAGGATTCCTGGTCACTCGGACGAAAATAAGAAATGTGGTAGAGTCTAGGTTTAGCTGAGTAGTTGACTTAACTAAAGAGTTACAACACGTGGTAGAGTCTAGGTTTAGCTGAGTAGTTGACTTAACTAAAGAGTTACAACACGTGGTAGAGTCTAGGTTTAGCTGAGTAGTTGACTTAACTAAAGAGTTACAACATGTGGTAGAGTCTAGGTTTAGCTGAGTAGTTGACTTAACTAAAGAGTTACAACATGTGGTAGAGTCTAGGTTTAGCTGAGTAGTTGACTTAACTAAAGAGTTACAACACGTATCCACACCACGACACGACTTCACACGGGAGAACGCAGTAAACACTATCCTGAATAGAAACATTATCGTTTAATATGCATATGAATAAAAACAATTTTAACAACAGAAATAAAATACATCTAAACTAAATAATCACATGACCTCTATGTACTAGACAGTCTTCTACCTACGCCCCTCGTTTCGTTTGTCAACTTAGTGTCCAGACGGTGACTGACCTTGGCACACATTCATGCAACTTTTGTTCCCAGAGTCGCCAGCCCAATCTCACCTGCCCTAAACGCCCATGCTCCAGTTCGAACTGTCACACAGTCATTCACACGAGAAGAGCAAATATGAAACATAATTACAGAATTGGAGTGAAGAATTTTAGAAAGATAGAAAAGGAAAAGGACCTAAATGTTATAACAGATACTAAATGTAAGGGGCGCGAGCAAGTCCTGGTGGCAGTGAAAAAGGCTAATGTAATGCTTGGTATGATTAAAAGAAACATTACACATCGAAGCAAGGAAGTGATAGTCAAACTGTATAAATCGTTGGTAGGACCTAAATTGGAGTACTGTATTCAGGTGTGGAGACCTTATCGTAGAGTGGATATAGACATGATAGAAATGATACAAAGAAGAGCTACAAAATGATTGTGGGATTCCAGAATTATAGTTATGAGGAGAGACTAAGAAAAACTGGTCTGCAGTGACTAGAAAAGAGAAGAATTCGAGGTGACAATACAAGTTTATAAATTAATCAATGGAAAGAATAAATTAGACCATAACAAGATTTTCAAAGTTCAACCCACTACAAGAACTAGAGGGCATAGCTTCTAATTATTTAAAGACTAGCCCAGATTGGATATTAGGAAACATTTTTTTTCAGTCAGAGAGTGGTGAATGCTTGAAATGTATTGCCACAGTATGTGGTGGATGCAGGGTCAGTTATTCATTCAAGAATAGATTGGAAGATCACAGTCATTTTAAAGTGGAATAAACTAGCTGTATACAGAGTCTTTTAAAACAGTATAAAGACGTTAAGTTAGCAGTGCCAGATGGGCTTACACAGCAGTGACATCCGGGCATCGCCACACGTCAACAGTGTCGTCCATCACGCCAACACCTCCAAGCACACCTGGACTGGCCATGTCAGTAGGGAAGACCAACGCTCTGTGGAACCAGGTGGCAAAACACCCCCCCCCCCACCCCCAAGGTGGCAAGATTCGCCCCAGCTGCACAACACTCACGATCCTCAAACAGTTAGGCCGTCTACTGGACAACCCGCGCTCGAGACACAAGTCAACCCTCTACTGGACAACCGTGCTCGAGACTCAGGTCAACCCTCTACTGGACAACCCGTGCTCGAGACACAAATCAACCCTCTACTGGACAACCCGTGCTCGAGACACAAGTCAACCCTCTACTGGACATCCCATGCTCGAGACACAAGTCAACCGTCTACTGGACAACCCGCACTCGTAGATCTACAGTTCGACTAAAACATGTTCATTTGGAGTGACCTTGGCCTGCTTTCTTTGTGTCATGTTAATTCAGTTGTCTTCTGTCATCCATATTTGACATTTCATGATATCTTCAACTGGCAAGCTTCCATTTGCTATTTGTTCTCATCTTGTATGGTTTTTTCTACCGCTTGTTCTATGACGTCAGTTCTTAAGCATTCTTCTTCTTCTTCTTCCTCGTTCATCTTCAGACCTCAACTTCAATGACTCTAACGAAGGCGGCAGTCGACTCAAGGCTCTGTACACTTCCGTACAGCTTCTCGTGGAAGGACACTGGCTGTTGCCAAATGCTACTTCTTTTGTCGGTATACAGTGGACAGGACTGCAAAATATGTTCTAACTTCAAGGGCGCTGTGCCGCATCTTGTACAGATGGCATCTAAGTCTGTTGTGACCTGTCTGTTGTGTAGCCGGAGAATGATCACCTGGTCTCGCCTGGAAAGTTGATGGTAGGCATCGTTTTCTATGTAGCCAGGGTGGTCTTTTTTCATTTCTCACTGTATGTTGCCCTGATGAATGCTTTTGTCTCCTTGTATGTGATTTCTGTATCACTCTGCTGCAGCATTCCTCCCTCTCTGGCGAGTCAGTCTGCCTCCTCGTTGCTTGGAATGTTACAGTGGGCTGGTGTCCCCTGGACTGTTATTTTATTTTAATTTTTTTTTTAAGCACTGGGACAGGCATTCGAGCGAGTCTGCCAGAGCACCGAGTTCATTTTTATGCTGGTTCTTGAGCACCATTAACACTGCGAGGGCGTCTGTGAAAATGATCACTTGCTTTTCTGCCTGCTCCTTATGACTTTCAGCTGCTTGTCTCAGGGCACTGAAGTTGCTGCAGCGTCTTCCAGTGGCAAATGCTGCTGAGTAGACTGCTTTTTAGTTTTATAGTATAGTGATGCCTCTTCCCCCGTTTTCTGTGGCATCATTGGCTGAGCCATCCTTATAGGCGTGTCTCCAGGATGTTGGTTGAAATTTATGGTTGAAGTAATTTGTAACTCTGTGTTTCTTCTGTTTCTCTATTTGTGACTTTTTGTCTTCGATGTTGGGGATATTGCAAACAATATCAGGGAAGGATCTTCCTTTCCAGAGGCAGCGGATAGAGCATGTTGGTATTGGTTTTATTTTTTTGTTTAAGAGTGCAGCATTGTTTTTAATCTTTTCTTAAGCCTGGACTGTAAAACTTTTCCTTTTTAGCCTACCACTTCCCAAACCATTTAGTCTGTGATGCGTCGTGTGGTCCATGATTCTTTTGAATTTTTCCGCTTGCTGTAGGATTCTGAAATCTCTGCGGTCTTCCATTGGCTGTAGCCCAGGAATAGCTGCCAGTTCTTTTATTTGGGTGGACTTCGGGGCTCCTGTTATGATGCAGGCTGCTTGGTTCTGGATGCGCCCTATTTGTGAGGACTTCAGGGCTCCTGTTATGATACGGGCTGCTTGGTTCTGGATGCGCCCTATTTGTGAGGACTTCAGGGCTCCTGTTATGATACGGACTACTTGGTTCTGGGTGCGTTCTATTTGTGTGGACTTCATGGCGCCTATAATGATGCGTGCTGCTTGGTTCTGGGTGCGCCCTATTTTGTCAAAGTTTGATTTGGATGCCGTGGACCAAGCTGCAATGCCGTATTCCAAAACTGGTCTCACTCTGCCTGTGTATAATTTCTTTAGTGTGTTTCCGTCAGCACATCAAGTAGTACCAGCAAGTTTCTTCATGATGGACATGCGTAGCCTCACCCTTAGCTGGGACTTTAAAATGTGTGCTTTCCAGGTGAGACGTCGGTCTAAGCAAACATTTAAGAAGGTTGGAGCAGCTTCATCTAGTTGTATCTCTTTTCCATTTAATTGGAGTTTTACTTGCTGCCATGTGTTTGATAGGGAGAAGATAGTATGTGTCGTTTTTTGTTCATTTATTTTTAGTAGCCCGGTCTTGGACCATCTTTTGAGCGCTGCCACAGAGCTTTGCATTCGTGTGCTAGCTGTAGCGATGTGTTTTTCAGTAGTCCACATGGACGGGTCATCAGCGTAGAGAGAATAGTGGGTACTTTTGTGGAGGTTGTTGTCGATGTCATTTATGTAAATAAGGAAGAGTGTAGGGGAGAGGACACCACCCCGGGGAACACCGTGTTCCGTGGTTTCCTTTTTGCTGGTATGTCCTTGGACCTGCACTCTTGCTGTTCTATTTTCTAAGTAGTTACTGATCCACTTGTATATTTTTTCGCATACTCCATATTGCAGCATTTTTCCACGCAGCCCGTCTTTTCATACTTGGTCGAAGACTTTTTCCAGGTCTACCCATACAGCTAGAGTGTGTTTTCCTTCTTGGAAAGCATCTTCGATTTGTTGTGCTATGTGGATTCCTTGATCTTCCGTGGACCTGTGCTGCCTGAAGCCTGCTTGTTGTGGTATAATGATTTGTTTTTCTTCGAGGTGCCAGCTGAGTCTGGTTTTTATTAATTTTTCCATGAACTTGCCTGTACAGCTCAGGAGACTGATTGGCCTATAGCTAATCGTATTTTAATATTGACACCCACACAATATGTCTGCCTTAACTCTGATTATTTTAATGCTGACATGTCTGTAATGGGATCTGTACACTGAAGTTTTTAAAAGTAATTTTACGCAAACAGAATTGTGTGAGAATTGATGGTTCCACCTGGATGTATCTCATCGTACGTCACATTATTATGTTCCTAATCACAATGACGTCATGATATCATCCAACAGAAGCTTAATTCCAGCCCAGACATGTCCCCCGTCTGGTTATGTCACATCACGAAGTCCCCCCGTCTGTTTATGTCACATCACAAAGCCCCCCACCCCCCCTGTTTGTTTATGTCACATCACGAAGTCCCCCCGTCTGTTTATGTCACATCACGAAGTCCCCCCGTCTGTTTATGTCACATCACGAAGTCCCCCCCCCGTCTGTTTATGTCACATCACGAAGTCCCCCCGTCTGTTTATGTCACATCACGAAGTCCCCCCGTCTGTTTATGTCACATCACGAAGTCCCCCCGTCTGTTTATTTCACATCCCGAAGTCCCCCCGTCTGTTTATATCACATCACTAAGTCCTCCCGTCTGTTTATGTCACATCATCAAGTCCCCCCGTCTGTTTATGTCACATCACTAAGTCCTCCCGTCTGTTTGTGTCACATCATTAAGTCCTCCCGTCTGTTTATGTCACATCATTAAGTCCTCCCGTCTGTTTATGTCACATCACGAAGTCCTCCTGTCTGTTTATGTCACATCACTAAGTCCTCCCGTCTGTTTATGTCACATCACTAAGTCCTCCCGTCTGTTTATGTCACATCACTAAGTCCTCCCGTCTGTTTATGTCACATCACGAAGTCCTCCTGTCTGTTTATGTCACATCACGAAGTCCTCCTGTCTGTTTATGTCACATCACTAAGTCCTCCCGTCTGTTTATGTCACATCACTAAGTCCTCCCGTCTGTTTATGTCACATCACTAAGTCCTCCCGTCTGTTTATGTCACATCATTAAGTCCTCCCGTCTGTTTATGTCACATCACTAAGTCATCCCGTCTGTTTATGTCACATCATTAAGTCCTCCCGTCTGTTTATGTCACATCACTAAGTCCTCCCGTCTGTTTATGTCACATCATTAAGTCCTCCCGTCTGTTTATGTCACATCATTAAGACACATTCTTTTAATTCAGTCCTTATCGTTGCAATTGTAGCAGCTCTCAGATTTACTTGTATCAGACAGAACCAGCTCTCAGATTTACTTGTATCAGACAGAACCAGCTTTCAGATTTACTTGTATCAGTCAGAACCAGCTCTCAGATTTACTTGTCTCAGTCAGAACCAGCTCTCAGATTTACTTGTATCAGTCAGAACCAGCTCTCAGATTTACTTGTATCAGACAGAACCAGCTCTCAGATTTACTTTTATCAGACAGAACCAGCTTTCAGATTTATTTGTATCAGACAGAACCAGCTCTCAATTTTACTTGTATCAGAAAGAACCAGCTCTCAGATTTACTTGTATCAGACAGAACCAGCTCTCAGATTTACTTGTATCAGACAGAACCAGCTCTCAGATTTTCTTGTATCAGACAGAACCAGCTCTCAGATTTACTTGTATCAGACAGAACCAGCTCTCAGATTTACTTGTATCAGACAGAACCAGCTCTCAGACTTACTTGTATCAGACAGAACCAGCTCTCAGATTTACTTGTATCAGACAGAACCAGCTCTCCGATTTACTTGTATCAGACAGAACCAGCTCTCAGATTTACTTGTATCAGACAGAACCAGCTCTCAGACTTACTTGTATCAGACAGAACCAGCTCTCAGATTTACTTGTATCAGACAGAACCAGCTCTCCGATTTACTTGTATCAGTCAGAACCAGATCTCAGATTTACTTGTATCAGACAGAACCAGCTCTCATATTTACTTGTATCAGTCAGAACCAGCTCTCAGATTTACTTCTATCGTTCAGAACCAGCTCTCAGATTTACTTGTATCAGACAGAACCAGCTCTCAGATTTACTTGTATCAGACAGAACCAGCTCTCAGATTTACTTGTATCAGCCAGAACCAGCTCTCAGATTTACTTGTATCAGCCAGAACCAGCTCTCAGATTTACTTGTATCGGCCAGAACCAGCTCTCAGACTTACTTGTATCAGACAGAACCAGCTCTCAGACTTACTTGTATCAGACAGAACCAGCTCTCAGATTTACTTGTATCAGACAGAACCAGCTCTCAGATTTACTTGTATCAGACAGAACCAGCTCTCAGATTTACTTGTATCAGACAGAACAAGCTCTCAGATTTACTTGTATCAGACAGAACCAGCTCTCAGATTTACTTGTATCAGACAGAACCAGCTCTCAGATTTACTTGTATCAGACAGAACCAGCTCTCAGATTTACTTGTATCAGACAGAACCAGCTCTCAGATTTACTTGTATCAGACAGAACAAGCTCTCAGATTTACTTGTATCAGACAGAACAAGCTCTCAGATTTACTTGTATCAGACAGAACCAGCTCTCAGATTTACTTGTATCAGACAGAACCAGCTCTCAGATTTACTTGTATCAGACAGAACCAGCTCTCAGATTTACTTGTATCAGACAGAACCAGCTCTCAGATTTTCTTGTATCAGACAGAACCAGCTCTCATATTTACTTGTATCAGACAGAACCAGCTCTCAGATTGCACTAACCCCTCATTTTACTCTAGAGAGTTGATTAGATAATACATGATTTGACATGGCCTGTTTTGTGAAAGTGTGCAAGGATTATCAAATATCTTGGTCTTACAGAATATGCTCCCTGCTCATGTTGGCCAGTCCGTGGATCGTTCGAGGGGTCCTCTACTTCAAGTTTGAGGCGAACCTCTTTGAAAACAAAGTAAGTACAAACTGGTCCGCTCTATAGATGACATCCATGATTGATGTGTGTCACCACTTGTCATGAATTTAAGTTGCGTCAGATCATCTGTTTGTTTTCTGTGTACACATAATTCATGGTATGTGACAATTCTTACTTGTCATTCATGGTATGTGACAATTCTTAAATGACATTCATGGTATGTGACAATTCTTACCTTTCATTCATGGTATGTGACAATTCTTAAATGACATTCATGGTATGTGAAAATTCTTACATGTCATTTATGGTATGTGACAATTCTTACATGCCATTCTTGGTTTGTGACAATTCTTACATGTCATTTGTGGTATGTGACAATTCTTACATGTCATTCATGGTATATGACACTTCTTACATGTCATTCATGGTATGTGACAGTTCTCAAACTGGCTCCTGATTGGTCCATTACTTGCGCCACAAGTTCAATTATTGGAAATAAATGGAAAATATAGTCGGAGATGTGTTGGTTTTACGGGTAGACAGAGACAGCTGAACACTAGGCCGTAGTAGAGGGCACAGTTGAGGGCAAACGAGCTGAACACCAGACCGTAGTGGAGGGCACATTTGAGGACATACGAGCTGAACACCAGGCCGTAGTGGAGGGCACAGTTGGAGACAGACGAACTGAACACAAGACCGTAGTGGAGGGCACAGTTGAGGGCAAACGTGGAAGAGGAAGCCACCCACGAACCTAGGAGGATCACATCACGAGATGGACACGGACATGTTTGTGCCAGATAGCAGGCTCAAACCAACAGACAGAGGTCCTTGGATATCGATAGAAAACCGAACCTCGATATTGTCAACTGGTCTGGTATTGCCAGGAGTATCATCATGTTCTAGTGTACCATGAGAACATCTTCTAGAGTCAAGTGCACAAAGGGAACATCTTCTAGAGCCAAGTGTACAAAGGGAACATCTTCTAGAGCTAAGTGTACCTAGGGAACATCTTCTAGAGCCAAGTGCACAAAGGGAACATCTTCTAGAGCCAAGTGGACAAAGGGAACATCTTCTAGAGCCAAGTGCACAAAGGGAACATCTTCTAGAGCCAAGTGTACTAAGGGAACATCTTATAAAGCAAACCACGTGTACCAAGGGAACATATTATAAAGCCAAGTGTACCAAGAGAACATCTTCTAGAGCCAAGTGTACCAATATAACATCTTTTAAAGCCAAGTGTACAAAGGAAACATACTATAAATCTAAGTGTACCAAGGGAACACTTTCTTGAGCCAAGTGTACCAAAGGAACATCTTCTAGAGCCAAGTGTACCAATAGAACATCTTGTAAAGCAAAGTGTACCAAGGGAATATCTTCTACAGCCAATTGTACCAAGGGAACATCTTGTAGAGCTAAATGTACGAAGGGAACATCTTCGAGAGCCAAGTGTACCAGGGAACATCTTTTAGAGCCAAGTGTACCAAGGGAACATCTTGTAGAGCCAAGTGTATTAATGGAACATCTTTTAGAGCTAAGTGTACCAAAGAAACATCTTCTAGAGACAAGTGTACCAAGGGAATATCTTTTAGAGCTAAGTGCACCAAGGAAACATATTATAAAGCCAAGTGTACAAAGGGAACACCTTGTAGAGCCAAGTGTACCAAGGGAACATCTTCCAGAGCCAAGTGTATCAAGGGAACATTTTCTAAAGCCAAGTGTACCAAGTGAACATCTTGTAGAGCTAAGTGTACTTAGGGGACATCGTGTAGGGCCAAGTTTACCAAGGGAACATCATCTAGAGCCAAGTGAACCAAGGGATGGTAAAGAATTGGTGCACATGTCCTTGTGATTTTTAAACGTGTCTTTATTTGTTGCAGGCACGCGCTGCCCAAGAGTTGGGACTCAAACTGGACCCTCCCGTTAACTCAGTCCTACAATTGACGCCACTGCACGGACTTTTCATCGTTGTTTACGTTATCTTTGTCATCGACTCTGTCATCTATGGCGTTATCAGCGGGGGCATGAAGGAAAAGTTCAAATACGTCACGCGCCAGTGTCTGCGTGACATGAGAGAGAGGTCAAGGTACGGTCGTCCAGCAGACATTTCTTGATGTTTTTGTTTATTGTTGATCAAATTATTCAGCTACGCTTGCAAGAACGTGCCATTGCTTTTCCAGATACCAGGTTTTGCTATTCTTGTGAGTTCTCAGATACCAGGTTTTGCTATTCTTGTGAGTTCTCAGATACCAGGTTCTGCTATTCTTGTGAGTTCTCAGATACCAGGTTTTGCTATTCTTGTGAGTTCTCAGATACCAGGTTCTGCTATTCTTGTGAGTTCTCAGATACCAGGTTCTGCTATTCTTGCGAGTTCTCAGACACAGTCACATACAGGGGCGTATCTATGGTATTGCACCTACCTTGGGCGTAATTAAAGGTAGGCGTCCAGAGTAGGCTCCTGCGGCCTGACATCGTCCAACGGACTACGGTCTGGGGTGGACAAATGCGTGCCTTTGCTAGTAGAATCCAGAAAGACAAACCTTTAATCAAACCCAAATACAAGGTTCCTAGCAAGGTCAAACAAGTCATAGAACAGTCTCGTCTGACGTTGCTCCTACCTTTCGGATTACCAAGGTGGGCCGGGTGGACAAGATGGAGGTCGAGTCAAGCAGATCCGCGTATGTTGTGATTAAGAATGTAGTTTCCAGAGAGAACATGGACAGGGCAGATTGGAAGGGGATGGTGGTCAGGATGTTGAACTTATTGATGAGAACAGAACCGAGTCTTTAGACCTCACGTCACTGAACCTGGCGTCACAGAACCTGGAGTTATTAGATCTCACGTCACTGAACCTGCCGTCACATAACCCCTGGCGTCATTAGACCTCACGTCACTGAACCTGGTGTCACGGACCTGACGTCACTAAACCTGGTGTCACTAAACCTGGCATCACAGAACCTGGCGTCACTAGACCTGACGTCACTGAACCTGGCGTCACAGAACCTGACGTCACAGAACCTGGCCACAGAACCTGACGTTACTGAACCTGGCGTCACTAGATCTGACGTCGCAGAACCTGACGTCACATAAATTGACGTCACAGAACCTGGTGAAGTGGATGATGTGGAACCGCCTCGAACAGTTACAGCAAAAGTGTGTGAACAGAATGACCTTGAACTTCTGAAGTTCAACAAGGATACTGGAAATAGCAATTCTGTCAGAAGCTCTTAGAACAGAAGTTGGGCTCCAAGTATCTCTAGAACGGAAGCTGGGCTCCAAGTATCTCTAGAACGGAAGCTGGGCTCCAATTATCTCTAGAACAGAAGCTGGGCTCCAAGTATCTCTAGAACGGAAGCTCGGCTCCAAGTATCTCTAGAACGGAAGCTGGGCTCCAAGTATCTCTAGAACGGAAGCTGGGCTCCAAGTATCTCTAGAACGGAAGCTGGGCTCCAAGTATCTCTAGAACAAAAGCTGGGCTCAAAGTATCTCTAGAACGGAAGCTGGGCTTAAAGTATCTCTAGAACAGAAGCTGGGCTCCAAGTATCTCTAGAACAGAAGCTGGGCTCCAAGTATCTCTAGAACGGAAGCTGGGCTCCAAGTATCTCTAGAACGGAAGCTGGGCTCAAGTATCTCTGGAACGGAGGCTGGGCTCCAAGTATCTCTTGAACGGAAGCTGGGCTCCAAGTATCTCTAGAACAGAAGCTGGGCTCCAAGTATCTCTAGAACGGAAGCTGGGCTCCAAGTATCTCTAGAACGGAAGCTGGGCTCCAAGTATCTCTAGAACGGAAGCTGGGCTCCAAGTATCTCTAGAATGGAAGCTGGGCTCCAAGTATCTCTAGAACGGAGGCTGGGCTCCAAGTATCTCTAGAACGGAGGCTGGGCTCCAAGTATCTCTAGAACGGAAGCTGGGCTCCAAGTATCTCTAGAACGGAAGCTGGGCTCCAAGTATCTGTAGAACGGAGGCTGGGCTCCAAGTATCTCTAGAACGGAAGCTGGGCTCCAAGTATCTCTAGAACGGAAGCTGGGCTCCAAGTATCTCTAGAACAGTTGGAAGACCTTCCTACCAACAGAAAACCGCTCAATGAACAATTCTTGGTTCAAGAGGGAAATGGGAAACTGTCGTGGTGAGGAAGTGGCTCAATCCTGGTTTTCCCCAGCTAAATAATCTACACCTTGTCTCTGTTTTCTCTATTTCCGCTCAAACTATAAATCTTCTTCTCATGCCACACCATCAATCC
Organism: Ariolimax columbianus; assembly: GCA_036924085.1. Lineage (NCBI taxonomy): Eukaryota > Metazoa > Mollusca > Gastropoda > Stylommatophora > Arionidae > Ariolimax > Ariolimax columbianus. The sequence goes on from JAVGWX010000009.1 coordinate 290,064, forward strand.
TCATGTCCTGTCACATCATCAATCATCATGTCACACCATCAATCCTCATGTTCTGTCACACCATCAATCCTCATCTCATGTCACACCATCAATCCTCATGTTCTGTCACATCATCAATCCACATCTCATGTCACACCATCAATCCTCATCTCTTTCCAGACCATCAATCCTCATCTCATGTCACACCATCAATCCTCATGTCCTGTCACATCATCAATCATCATGTCACACCATCAATCCTCATATCAGACCATCAATCCTCATGTCACACTATCAGTCTTCATGTCAGACCATCAATCCCCATTTTCTGTCACACCATCAATCCGCATGTCACACCATCAATCCTCATCTCAAGTCATACCATCAATCCTCATCTCTTGTCAGATCATCAATCCTCATCTCTTGTCAGATAATCAATCCTCATCTCTTGTCAGACCATCAATCTTCATCTCATGTCAGACCATCAATCCTCATGTCACACAATCAATTCTCATGTCAGACCATCAATCCTCATCTCATGTCACACCATCAATCCTCATCTCTTGTCACACCGTCAATCCTCACCTCATGTCAGACCATCAATCCTCATGTCAGACCATCAATCCTCATCTCTTGTCACACCGTCAATCCTCAATTGATCATGAAAGTGGACCAACTAATTGAAAGCACCTGAAAGGATGTGTATTCGTGAACATACTTAGATTCATGGGGTCTCACAGTAGAAAGAGATGGACAGAAATGTCGCTGAAAACAGAAGAGTTATCGAGGTGGAACCAATCACAGATGGAGAAGGTAATGCAGAAGTGCCGTGATATTTCCACGAGAATTCCTCACTGCATAAAATTCCTTGCGTCTCAGAACCTAGCGTCACTAAACCTGGCGTCACAGAACCTGGCGTCACAGAAGCTGTCGTCACAGAAACTGGCGTCACTAAACCTGTCGTCACAGGTTAGCTGGCGTCACTAAACCTGTCGTCACAGAAGCTGACGTCACTAAACCTCGTATCAGAACCTGGCGTCACTAAACCTGTCGTCACAGAAACTGGCGTCACTAAACCTGTCGTCTCAGAACCTGGCGTCACTAAACCTGTCGTCTCAGAACCTGGCGTCACTAAACCTGGCGTCACAGAAGCTGGCGCCCTTAAACATGTCGTCTCAGAACCTGGCGTCACTAAACCTGGCGTCTCAGAACCTGGCGTCACTAAACCTGGCGTCACAGAAGCTGGCGCCACTAAACCTGTCGTCTCAGAACCTGGCGTCACTAAACCTGGCGTCACAGAACCTGGCGTCACTAAACCTGTCGTCACAGAAGCTGGCGTCACAAAACCTGTCGTCTCAGAACCTGGCGTCACTAAACCTGGCGTCACAGAACCTGGCTTGCGAGGCCACAGCGAGTCACTTCAGAAGACAGGGACTGGGAACATCTCCTTAGCTCACTCAACTACTGACTGTCTACCATTATGTCATACAAGTACACCTCCCTTGTACACCTTCCTTGTACACCTCCCTTGCGTGAAAGTCATCTTGGATTCAAGTCTTATCTTTCATAATGGTGTCCAGGAGAATGTGTCCACACGATGGTCTCCACTGTTCGCCAGCTTTGGCTGAGAAATATTCGCAAAGCAAGTGTAATGGTTTCAAATTCAACTCGACCCCAAATCAGACACGTCCGTCAGCTGATGTCAGAAGTAGCGAGGGCACGTCCGTCAGCTGATGTCAGAAGTAGCGAGGGGACGTCTGTCAGCTGATGTCAGAAGTAGCGAGGGCACGTCTGTCAGCTTATGTCAGAAGTAGCGAGGGCACGTACGTCAGCTGATGTCAGAAGTAGCGAGGGCACGTCTGTCAGCTGATGTCAGAAGTAGCGAGGGGACGTCTGTCAGCTGATGTCAGAAGTAGCGAGGGCACGTCTGTCAGCTTATGTCAGAAGTAGCGAGGGCACGTACGTCAGCTGATGTCAGAAGTAGCGAGGGCACGTACGTCAGCTGATGTCAGAATTAGCGAGGGCACGTCTGTGAGCTGATGTCAGAAGTAGCGAGGGCACGTACGTCAGCTGACGTCAGAAGTAGCGAGGGCACGTCCGTCAGCTGATGTCAGAAGTAGCGAGGGCACGTCTGTCAGCTAATGTCAGAAGTAGCGAGGGCACGTCTGTCAGCTGATGTCAGAAGTAGCGAGGGCACGTCCGTCAGCTGATGTCAGAAGTAGCTAGGGCACGTCTGTCAGCTGATGTCAGAAGTAGCTAGGGCACGTCTGTCAGCTGATGTCAGAAGTAGCGAGGGCACGTCCGTCAGCTGATGTCAGAAGTAGCGAGGGCACGTCTGTCAGCTGATGTCAGAAGTAGCGAGGCACGTAGAAGCTGGCTTTGAAAAGAAAAACAACTCATTTGAGAGATTCCATCCTTGACTGGATGATGAGAACTTGGATGAAGACATCTTGCAACTACTAGAGAAGAACTAAATGGCACTACAAGATTGTCGGTCACCGTGCTATAACAGCGCCTGTGAGATGACAGACCACAGAAGTGGTGTCAATCAACGAAGAATAAGAAAAACAGCCTTGCAGTGTTTGTGAATTGAGACAATAAGTCATACAAGACGGTCGATGTACAGTCTCAGCAGGATACAATGACAGCCACTTGTACCAGCAAACTTCTACGTCTTCTTCCCTTCTTCAACATTTTAGGAAACAAACAAAATACTTGGGAACATGTGGTTGTTAACTCAAAGTCTGGAACCAGGTAGAGATCATGGACAGAAGCAGCGGCATCCACCAGCCATCACCTTGAGGAGATCGTTCAGGATCTCCAGGAGATGATGGACAATACGAACGAGAACAGTCAAACACCAAGGGAGACCAGACAGGGGTCACATTACGATGTCAGTGTTAGGAAGGGAGGCCAGACAAGGGTCACATGACGATGTCAGTGTTAGGAAGGGAGGCCAGACAGGGTTACATGACGATGTCAGTGTAATGAAGGGAGGCCAGACAGGGGTCACATGACGATGTCAGTGTTACGGGCTCTAGTACCTGGCTTCGCAAGAGAAATAACATTTTTTTTCCGATCCGATGAATCATGGGACTTCTTATAACGTAAACGTGTTCCCCTTTGAGTGCCCTTCAAGATTCTAGCCTCACGCAGTAAAACCCATTTTTCCGCCTCTTATTACACCCGTTCTATCGCCTCTTATTACACCCGTTCTACCGCCTCTTATTACACCCGTTCTACCGCCTCTTATTACACCCGTTCTACCACACCTTACCGGCGCACCTGTACACCGTCTCTCCAACCAGAAACACCTGAACTTGTTCACACAGGTAAGCCAACAATGTTCAAGGTCCTCGCGTGCCACTTCATGGAACAGTCCAAACAGAAATCTGTCTTACGATCGTGGATCCTATCCACTGCCCTTCCTGTCAGCAGGCAGACATGACACCAATCGGCCACGAGTTCCTCTCTTCATCGTGTCAGCATTTGCCAGTGACAAATATAATAACTTGTGATTGTTTAACTTCTTTCAATCCACACATTCCTCTCTTTCATCCCCCCCCCCCTTTCGATCCACTAATTCCTCTCTTTCATCCCCCCCTCCCCCAAATAACTTGTTTTCATACTTTCAGAAATATATACTATAGATAACTCGTGTTCAACCCGCCAAATTCTTCCACACTCAGTCTGTCCATCTCCATCCCTTCCTAACTACCAATCTCCACCACCTCCTAACTGCCCATCTCCTAACTGCCCATCTCCACCACCTCCTAACTACCAATCTCCACCACCTCCTAACTGCCCATCTCTACCACCTCTTAATTGCCCATCTCCACCACCTCCTAACTGCCCATCTCCACCACCTCCTAACTACCCATCTCCACCACCTCTTAACTGCCCATCTCTACCACCGCCTAACTGCCCATCTCCACCACCTCCTAACTGCCCATCTCCACCACCGCCTAACTACCCATCTCCACCACCGCCTAACTGCCCATCTCCACCACCTCTTAACTGCCCATCTCCACCACCTCTTAACTGCCCATCTCCACCACCTCCTAACTGCCCATCTCCACCACCTCCTAACTAGCCATCTCCACCACCTCCTAACTACCCGTCTCCACCACCTCCTAACTGCCCATCTCCACAACTTCCTAACTGCCCATCTCCACCACCTCCTAACTACCCATATGTCTACCACCTCCTAACTGCCCATCTGTCCACCACCTCCTCCACAATCAATCTGTCCACCTCTCCCACATGCTTATCCTGCCAAAATCCCTGGCAAGTCTCCACCTCTCATACTCACACACTTTACCAGTCCACCACTTCACCTCTCCTACTCACACACTTTACCAGTCCACCACTTCACCTCTCCGACACTCTCACACTTCACTACTAAACCTCTCCCACACTCAAATTCTTCCACACTCCAATTCTCCCACACTCCAATTCTCCCAGACTCCACTACTCCACCTCTCCCACACTCCAATTCTTCCACACTCCACTACTCCACCTCTCCCACACTCCAATTCTCCCACACTCCACTACTCCACCTCTCCCACACTCCAATTCTCCCACACTCCACTAATCCACCACCCCACTAGACTGACAGACAGACTGACACATAGACTGACACACAGATCGACAAACTGACATACTGACACACAGACAGACAAACATACAGACCAATCCAGTTTATTGTATTATATTAATTAGTAGCACATTAATGTTTTATGTTTTATAATTCAAACACACGTGCATGTTTTATGTTTTCTCAATCACAGAATCGGTGTTCTCGGCTGGGCGACCAGACTAACTGTGATGCCTTTCAAAGTTTGTGGAATATTGGGCCTGATTGTGTTCCTGCCGTACCTGGTCATCCTCACTATCATCACCCTGCCAGTCATCGCTTTTTACATTTTTCCAACGTTGAACCTCAGCGTCCGCCTCCTCCTCCACCTCTTTATGTTCATGTGCCCACGAAGGTATGCCCTCTGTCTCCTTCCTCTGAGTGTGACGGCTAGCATCCTGACCAGGTATCACATAAAGACCATCGATCCCAAGTTCATGACATACATATATAATCAGCCTGACCAACGGGATGGCGGTCGATACTGTGTGACCTCTAGTAGTAAGCCAGCTAAGTAGCATCCCTTGGCACTACAGTCAAAAGCGTGCATCCCATCTTCTTCAGTTCAATCGGGGATATAAGAAGCGCCTCTTCAGGATTTTAGCAGAGAAAAACTGTCAAGAGAGGAGAACTCTGTCAGTCCACTAACTTTCAACAACGATTGTCCCCCTTGCACCTCCTGTTTGACGTGAAACTGTTTATCTTGTTGCGATGTTCATTCCATCAAGGATGGAATAACAAACACATCATGAGAAGGAAAGCACAAATAAAAAAGGAGAGAAGATTGTAGAAGGGCAGATATTACGAGGGTTGGGCAGATATCATGAGGGTTAAGCAGATATGACGAGGGTTGGGCAGATATCACGAGGATTGGCCAGATACCACGAGGGTTGGGCAGATATCACGGGGGTTGAGCAGATTAGCAATGTTACAGGAACTATAAGATAATCAAGTAATGTAACAGGAACTATAAGATAATCAAGTAATGTAACAAGAACTATAAGATAATCAAGTAATGTAACAGGAACTATAAGATAATCAAGTAATGTAACAGACACTATAATTTAATCAAATAATGTAATAGACACTATAAGATAATCAAGTAATGTAAAAGGCACTATAACATAATCAATTAATGTAACAGGCACTATAAGATAATCAAATAATGTAACAGACACGATAAGATAATCAAGTAATTTAACAGGCACTATAAGATAATCAATTAATGTAACAGACACTATAAGATAATCAAATAATGTGACAGGCACTTTAAGATAATCAAGTAATGTAACAGGCACTATAAGATAATCAAGTAATGTAACAGGCACTATAAGATAATCAAGTAATTTAACAGACACTATAAGATAATCAATTAAGGTAACAGGCACTATAAGATTGTCAAGTAATGTAACAGGCACTATAAGATAATCAAGTAATGTAACAGGCACTATAAGATAATCAAGTAATGTAACAGGCACTATAAGATAATCAATTAATGTAACAGGTACTTTAAGATTGTCAAGTAATCTAGCAGCTCTAGCTGGCTGAACCACCATAGCAGATGGTAAAGGGGTCTGCACTAATTATATTCACACCCAAACTAATTTATGAAACACTATTTAAATAACAACAGAATAAAACATATTCTTTATTACAACTAACTATAAATTTGTGACAAATCAAATTCTCTCACACACTTGGTAAAATACTACTAAAACTTGATTGACCAAAAAAAACTTGATTGACCAACTAAAACTTGATTGACCAACTAAAACTTGATTGACCAACTAAAACTTGATTGACACACTAAAGCTTGATTGACCAACTAAAACTTGATTGACCAACTAAATATTTATTGACCAACTAAAACTTGATTGACGAACTAAAACTTGATTGACCAACTAAAATTTGATTGACCAACTAAAACTTGATAGACCAACTAAAACTTGATAGACGAACCATAATATGGATAGCCACAGAATGAAAGTTCGTGTTTGTTCTGAAGCCCAGGTGATTCGTCCGTGGTCCTGTTCTCCTCGTCGATGGTGGTTTGTAGTGATCGTTGAAGAGCTGGATGGCTGTGCTAGTCAAATATCTTTATAGTTAGACCCTGATTCTTGAGATAATTCTGTTAGGCACTGATTCTTGAGATACTTCTGCTAAACGTTTGTGTACGATTCGGGTATCTCAGAACACAAGGTGTTCCTTATTTCATCAACCCCCGCGTGTGGGACTTCCAAGTGTAAGTGTCGCTAGTGGACGTACTTTAACACTTTAGGACCTGTCTAATTTTCAGACAATATCCTTGACGCTTGTTAAATTGATTAATGACTAGTGACAATTTGTTTTAAATACTAAATGAATCTGTGTAGTTACAGCTTGAAGAAACTGTCTATGAGATCTGTCTACGCTGAGAGAAAGTTGCTGGAGTTCGACACAAGCAATCTCAGCAGCAATGTGAATAATAGTATCAAAGATGTCTACATCGTGCGTGTTCCTCGTGACGCACTGCTATACCTGTTTCAAACACTTGCTATGCGAAACATCAATTTCATGAATATTTACCTCTGCTAGCTATGCAGCAACCTTTCTCTGTCTGGTCTGTCGTGGTCAAATATTGTCTGTCAAAACCTTTCTCTGTCTGGTCTGTTGTGGTCAAATATTGTCTGTAAGAACCTTTCTCTGTCTGGTCTCCAAAATCTGCTTTCTCACAACTCATCTCTAGACTCTGGCATGTGTGTTTCGGGATCTCCTTTCCTCTCCTCCCGCTATCAACAGACGGACCTTTCCTCTCCTCCCGCTATCAACAGACGGACCTTTCCTCTCCACCCGCTATCAACAGACGGACCTTTCCTCTGATCCCGCTATCAACAGACGGACCTTTCCTCTGATCCCGCTATCAACAGACGGACCTTTCCTCTCCTCCCGCTATCAACAGACGGACCTTTCCTCTCCTCCCGCTATCAACAGACGGACCTTTCCTCTCCTCCCGCTATCAACAGACAGACCTTTCTTCTCCTCGCGCTATCAAACAGACAGTCCTGTTATCTCCGCTGTTCGTTCCAGAATGATCGACTCTTGTCTCTCCTAGCTTTTCTCGCATCTTTTTCAAGATCACGTGGTGCACTAACGACACGGGTTTTCTCATCTCGTTCCCATGATTCCCCCAAGAAATTACAGAAAAACCAGTTAATAGCATGTCCAGTTTCAACCGTCACTGCTGATCACGCTGTAACAGGCGTCTGGGCGTTACGCAAAAACACGTTCATGTTACGCAGTTTAACATCTGCGTGGCTTGGAAACCAACGCTATGTCTTCCAGACATTCCTATGTCCGGATTTAAGAACATCTGTACCGGCTCGCCTTCTTAGTTTAATTCTACAAGAAACAACGAAAGGCCACTGACTGTCAGTGCTCTACTCCCACCCTTTCTAACTTTAATAAAACATGTCTAAAATCGTATCCCTAATAAACCTACACAGCTAAGATCTGTTACAAGGCTCTATAAGATACGTAATGGCTGGTGTATATGACAACATCACTATCCTGTGTGTTCTCAGTTATCAGCCGTTTAACTTCGTGCACCGCTCTCCCGTTGTCCCATTCTCTACATTCCTTGCTTAAGGCTATCATGACTCTCTGCTAGTCTATCATTCAATCACCAGTGTTGACCCATTCTATCACCAGTGTGGACCCATTCTATCACCAGTGTGGACCCATTCTATCACCAGAGTGAACCCATTTTTCCGCCTTGGAGACCAGCAATAGACCGCATTGAGAGTGTTGATGATGTATCTGTTTGTGCGGTTGTTTTTGTTACGTTGTTAAGGAATGTAACAGTTCTCAGACTCTCCACTTGTCTCATGTTAACGAATGTATCAGTTCTCAGACTCTCCACTTGTCTCATGTTAACGAATGTATCAGTTCTCAGACTCTCCACTTGTCTCATGTTAACGAATGTATCAGTTCTCAGACTCTCCACTTGTCTCATGTTAACGAATGTATCAGTTCTCAGACTCTCCACTTGTCTCATGTTAACGAATGTATCAGTTCTCAGACTCTCCACTTGTCTCATGTTAACGAATGCATCAGTTCTCAGACTCTCCACTTGTCTCATGTTAACGAATGTATCAGTTCTCAGACTCTCCACTTGTCTCATGTTAACGAATGCATCAGTTCTCAGACTCTCCACTTGTCTGATGTTAACGAATGCATCAGTTCTCAGACTCTCCACTTGTCTCATGTTAACGAATGTATCAGTTCTCAGACTCTCCATTTTTCTCATGTTAACGAATGTATCAGTTCTCAGACTCTCCACTTGTCTCATGTTAACGAGTGTATCAGTTCTCAGACTCTCCACTTGTCTCATGTTAACGAATGTATCAGTTCTCAGACTCTCCACTTGTATCATGTTAAGGAATGTATCAGTTCTCAGACTCTCCACTTGTCTCATGTTAACGAATGTATCAGTTCTCAGATTCTCCACTTGTCTCATGTTAACGAATGTATCAGTTCTCAGACTCTCCACTTGTCTCATGTTAACGAATGTATCAGTTCTCAAACTCTCCACTTGTCTCATGTTAACGAATGTATCAGTTCTCAGACTCTCCACTTGTCTCATGTTAACGAATGTATCAGTTCTCAAACTCTCCACTTGTCTCATGTTAACGAATGTATCAGTTCTCAAACTCTCCACTTGTCTCATGTTAACGAATGTATCAGTTCTCAGACTCTCCACTTGTCTCATGTTAACGAATAAATCAGTTCTCAGACTCTCCATTTGTTCCACTACGTCTCTCCAGACTGACTATCAAGTTTGAGGAGTACTCCAAGAAGTTGACCTCGATCAAGCACCACCTAAGGACACACGAGGTCACATCCAAAGAAAGTTTTGTCAGAGTCAACCAACATTCCATCTCCGGCGTCCTTCTGCAGCTCATCATCATCATCATGTGCCTGATATCTTTCTGGTATGGACTCAGTTTCCCTTCTAGCTATGATACTATAACAACTTATATTGCTCGTTAAATTGCAACTATCAGTATGAGAATGATCCAGTTTACACAGTTGTCAATGGGTTCCTACTCTACAACTAAAGATGAGGTAGTTGATCTATTCACTTGACAAAATGCTGAAAGATCTCAAATACTTCATCATCTGCGGTAATTTCCCTCGTGTACCTACCTTTACCTGCACCTCCCCTCTAAGGTAGCCTACCTTTACCTGTACCTCCCTCACCTCTAGGGTAGCTTACCTTTACCTGTACCTCCCTCCCCTATAAGGTAGCCTACCTTTACCTTTTACCTCCTTCCCCTCTAAGGTAGCCTACCTCTACCTGTTCCTCCCTCCCCTCTAAGGTAGCCTATCTTTACCTGTACCTCCCTCCCCTCTAAGGTAGCCTACCTCTACCTATTCCTCCCACCCCTCTAAGGTAGCCTCCCTTTACCTGTACCTCCCTCCCTCTAAGGTAGCCTACCTTTACCTGTACCTCCCACCCATCTAAGGTAGCCTACCTTTACCTGCCTCCTCCTCTAAGGTAGCCTACCTTTACCTGTACTTCCTTCCCCTTTAAGGTAGCCTACCTTTACCTGTTCCTCCATTCTAGCCTACCTTTACCCTCCCCTCTAGCCTACCTTTACCTGTACCTACCTCCCCTCTAAGGTAGCAAAACGTTACCTGTACCTGCCCCTCCATCTAAGGTAGCCTGCCTTTACCTTAATCTTTGAGAACAATGTGGTGAGACCCAAGTAAGTAGTAGAAGTGCCTGGCATGGCTAGAGCCTTGACAGACTGGAGCCTTGACAAACTGGAACCTTGACAAACTGGAGCCTTGACAGGCTGAAGCCTTGACAGACTGGAGCCTTGACAGACTGGAGCCTTGACAGGCTGAAGCCTTGACAGACTGGAGCCTTGACAGGCTGAAGCCTTGACAGACTGGAGCCTTGACAGACTGGAGCCTTGACAGGCTGGAGCCTTGACAGACTGGAGCCTTGACAGACTGGAGCCTTGACAGACTGGAGCCTTGACAGGCTGAAGCCTTGACAGACTGGAGCCTTGACAAGCTGGAGCCTTGACAGACTGGAGCCTTGACAGGCTGGAGCCTTGACAGGCTGGAGCCTTGACACACTGGAGCCTTGACAGACTGGAGCCTTGACAGGCTGGAGCCTTGACACACTGGAGCCTTGACAGACTGGAGCCTTGACAGACTGGAGCCTTGACAGGCTGGAGCCTTGACAAGCTGGAGCCTTGACAGACTGGAGCCTTGACAAACTGGAACCTTGACAAACTGCAGCCTTGACAGGCTGGAGCCTTGACAAGCTGGAGCCTTGACAGACTGGAGCCTTGACAAACTGGAACCTTGACAAACTGCAGCCTTGACAGGCTGGAGCCTTGACAAGCTGGAGCCTTGACAGACTGGAGCCTTGACAAACTGGAACCTTGACAAACTGCAGCCTTGACAGGCTGGAGCCTTGACAAGCTGGAGCCTTGACAGACTGGAGCCTTGACAGACTGGAGCCTTGACAGACTGGAGCCTTGACAGACTGGAACCTTGACAAACTGCAGCCTTGACAGGCTGGAGCCTTGACAAGCTGGAGCCTTGACAGACTGGAGCCTTGACAGACTGGAGCCTTGACAGGCTGAAGCCTTGACAGACTGGAGCCTTGACAAGCTGGAGCCTTGACAGACTGGAGCCTTGACAGGCTGGAGCCTTGACAGGCTGGAGCCTTGACACACTGGAGCCTTGACAGACTGGAGCCTTGACAGACTGGAGCCTTGACAGGCTGGAGCCTTGACACACTGGAGCCTTGACACACTGGAGCCTTGACAGACTGGAGCCTTGACAGACTGGAGCCTTGACAGGCTGGAGCCTTGACACACTGGAGCCTTGACAGGCTGGAGCCTTGACACACTGGAGCCTTGACAGACTGGAGCCTTGACACACTGGAGCCTTGACACACTGGAGCCTTGACACACTGGAGCCTTGACACACTGGAGCCTTGACACACTGGAGCCTTGACACACTGGAGCCTTGACACACTGGAGCCTTGACAGGCTGGAGCCTTGACACACTGGAGCCTTGACACACTGGAGCCTTGACAGACTGGAGCCTTGACACACTGGAGCCTTGACACACTGGAGCCTTGACACACTGGAGCCTTGACACACTGGAGCCTTGACACACTGGAGCCTTGACACACTGGAGCCTTGACACACTGGAGCCTTGACACACTGGAGCCTTGACAGGCTGGAGCCTTGACAGGCTGGAGCCTTGACACACTGGAGCCTTGACAGGCTGGAGCCTTGACACACTGGAGCCTTGACACACTGGAGCCTTGACAGGCTGGAAATGTGGCAAGCACACCATTGTTCCAACAATAAGAGCACGTGCTGCGAGTGTGTCCGGTCTGGGACTCTAAGAGTGAAGGTGTGTGTGACCAGAGGGTATCTGGTCTGGGACTCTATGAGTGAGAGTGTGTGTGACTAGAATCGGACCGGGACTCTAAGAGTGAAGGTGTGTATGACCAGAGGGTATCTGGTCTGGGACTCTATGAGTGAGAGTGTGTGTGACTAGAATCGGACCGGGACTCTAAGAGTGAAGGTGTGTGTGACTAGAGGGTATCTGGTCTGGGACTCTATGAGTGAGAGTGTGTGTGACTAGAATCGGACCGGGACTCTAAGAGTGAAGGTGTGTGTGACATCTAAGGTAGCGTACCTTTATCTGCACCCGCCTCCCCTCTCTAAAGTAGCCTACCTTTACCTGCCTCCCTCTCTAAAGTAGCCTACCTTTACCTGCCTCCCTCTCTAAAGTAGCCTACCTTTACCTGCCTCCCTCTCTAAAGTAGCCTACCTTTACCTGCCTCCCTCTCTAAAGTAGCCTACCTTTACCTGCCTCCCTCTCTAAAGTAGCCTACCTTTACCTGCCTCCCTCTCTAAAGTAGCCTACCTTTACCTGCCTCCCTCTCTAAAGTAGCCTACCTTTACCTGCCTCCCTCTCTAAAGTAGCCTACCTTTACCTGCCTCCCTCTCTAAAGTAGCCTACCTTTACCTGCCTCCCCTCTCTAAAGTAGCCTACCTTTACCTGCCTCCCTCTCTAAAGTAGCCTACCTTTACCTGCCTCCCCTCTCTAAAGTAGCCTACCTTTACCTGCCTCCCTCTCTAAAGTAGCCTACCTTTACCTGCCTCCCTCTCTAAAGTAGCCTACCTTTACCTGCCTCCCTCTCTAAAGTAGCCTACCTTTACCTGCCTCCCTCTCTAAAGTAGCCTACCTTTACCTGCCTCCCTCTCTAAAGTAGCCTACCTTTACCTGCCTCCCTCTCTAAAGTAGCCTACCTTTACCTGCCTCCCTCTCTAAAGTAGCCTACCTTTACCTGCCTCCCTCTCTAAAGTAGCCTACCTTTACCTGCCTCCCTCTCTAAAGTAGCCTACCTTTACCTGTACCTGTCTCCCTCTCCAGGAAATGACTCCATGAGTGAGAGAGTGTGATCTCAGGGGTATCCAGGAAATGCCTCGATGAGAGAGAGAGTTGTTGATCTCAGGGGTATCCAGAAAAAGAATCTATGAGCGAAAGAGTGTGTGATCTCAATGGTATCCAGGAAATGACTCTTTGAGTGAGATAGTGTGTGATCAGGGGTATCCAGGAAATCTCTCCTTGCGTGATATGTTTTGAATATGAACTGTCCAACCCCGAGCTGGCATTTACAGGTCAATAACCCTGCTGCTGATGGAGATGATTTCCTTCCTGGTCGAGATCTTCGTCTACACTTTCATGGGCATCGTGGTCAATGCTGGCATCATGCTACAGTACATCAGTGTCATTCTACTGGTCTTCATGTACAGCAAGAACACGTTTTCTAGAGTTTACCTGCTCTATCAGTCATACCACAAGGTGAGATAGTGTCTGTATATGTTATACCACAAGGTGAGATAGTGTCTGTATATGTTATACCACAAGGTGAGATAGTGTCTGTTTATGTTATACCACAAGGTGAGATAGTGTCTGTATGTCATACCACAAGATGAGATAGTGTCTGTATAAGTTATACCACAAAGTGAAAAAGTGTCTGTATAAGTTATACCACAAGGTGAGATAGTGTCTGTATAAGTTATACCACAAGGTGAGATAGTGTCTGTATATCATACCACAAGGTGAGATAGTGTCTGTATAAGTTATACCACAAAGTGAAATAGTGTCTGTATAAGTTATACCACAAGGTGAGATAGTGTCTGTATAAGTTATACCACAAGGTGAGATAGTGTCTGTATGTCATACCACAAGATGAGATAGTGTCTGTATAAGTTATACCACAAAGTGAAATAGTGTCTGTATGTCATACCACAAGATGAGATAGTGTCTGTATAAGTTATACCACAAGGTGAGATAGTGTCTGTATAAGTTATACCACAAGGTGAGATAGTGTCTGTATGTCATACCACAAGATGAGATAGTGTCTGTATAAGTTATATCACAAGGGAAGATAGTGTCTGTATAAGTTATACCACAAGGTGAGATAGTGTCTGTATGTCATACCACAAGATGAGATAGTGTCTGTATATCATACCACAAGGTGAGATAGTGTCTGTTTATGTTATACCACGAGGTGAGATAATGTCTGTATATGTTATACTACAAGATGAGATAGTGTCTGTTTATCTGTTTATATGTGTAATGACATTTGTATGTGTTAGACCAGTGATTATTAACCTAATCGTTACTGTGGAAGGCTTTTAAATATCTTTCCCTAACCTCTGACCCATTAAAAAATATTTCCCTAACCTCTGACCCCCTAAAGTATCTTTTCCTTACCTCTTACCCCTAAAATATCTTTCCCTCATCTCTGACCCCCTAAAATATCTTTCCCTCACCTCTGACCCCCTAAAATATATTTCCCTTACCTCTGACCCCCTAAAATATCTTTTCCTTACCCCTGACCCCCTAAAATTTATTTTCCTTACCTCTGACCCCTTAAAATATCTTTCCCTCACCTCAGACCCCCTAAAATATCTTTCCCTCACCTCAGACCCCCTAAAATATCTTTCCCTCACCTCTGACCCCCTAAAATATCTTTCCCTCACCTCTGACCCTCATTTCTCTTCAGTGCTGAAATGCTCACCTCTAAGGAATTTTAGAGGTCCTGGTGAAAATCGCTTGGAGCGAGCTCTGTGTAGCAGATCCCACTGTTTGCCCTCGGGTTATTCTAACTTAAAACATTATCACACTCGTCCACATCATTCCTGACCACACACAGCAAATAATATAGCACACAGCAGGTGGCATATTTATTATATAATACTCATACCAGAAAAATGAGTAGTGAAATTACAAACACAATACAATACATATCATCTTAACTAAATATTCCTATATTATATATATGTTAATGTAAATATTAACTAAAGCGAAAATGTTAAGCATTAGCTCTTGATGGAATTCCCAACTATCATTACCCAGTTCTGTTGCCATCACACATACATCTCTTTAACTGCATCCTCAACACACCTTATCAAAAACTTCCTCACTCAAATCCCCTCTAGCGGGCGATCTGGACATACCTGGTTCACAATGTGTCCTGCTTACCAACACACGTTCAGATTATCCATTAATACAAAACTCACACACCTACTTGAGCGATCCTGTTCTATCACTAACATTCGTACAACAGTTTATCAATCGCTCCTCTATCTAAGTCGGTGAGCTAAACCAGACTCCTATCTACATTCACTCTCTAGCTCTCCTCTCCTCTCCATCCAGCCTCCTGAGCTAAACTTTGACTCTGTGTTATATACACTAAAGCAGTTTCAAAGCTGACCAATGGATCTCAGGGGGATGGCTCTATTCAGTCTTATTGGAACGAAATACTTTGCACACCTGTCCCTCATCTATAGCAGCAAGCTCCGCTGCCAATCCGTCTGTCACTCATTCTCCCCCTACCCAAATCGGAACGCCAGTGGTCAGCTCCTACCTGTCCACATTCTTTGCCCCAACTCTGTTTTTCTTTGTTGAGACGGTGAGTGACCTTGACACGCATTCAGGTAGCTTTAAGCTTTAACACGTTCAGGTACCACATCACCCATGTCCTAAACTCTCTTGCTCCGGCGGGAACTGTTACATCTGGGCTGTAAGGTGGGTGTGACAATACCTCCCAGCCGAGGTGCTGCTGGCGGCACATGGTGCAGTGAGTTGTGTGATGCTGAGCATTATCTTGCAGGAGATAGATACACCATTCAAATGTCTTACTGCAGCTGAGTGTCTCATCACCGTATTGTGATCGCAGTCTTTTGTAAATTTCATCAGGTTTAACTACTTCTTTCACTAGAAACTTCATCACAACACGCTGTTCCATGCAAGCACTAACAGTGAATGTTAGGCTAGAATTAACCTAAAAAATGTCAGTTCTCCCCCCCCCCCCCCCCCCTCGATGCCATGTTCGTTATATGACAAATGCAAATAACCATATCCAAATTATACATTTACAGGTGATTCACAAGCAGCTGATGGCGATGTCCAAACAAGAGGTCACGCAAGTGGCAACACAAGAAGCCTTGGACCAAGAAAACACCGCTTTCATCGTGCAAGGGGAGATAACTGCAAATAAATTAAAGAACTCCAGTCCAGAAATACGAGTCAAGGTTGTCTACCCTTCATTCAATAATCTAATAGCCTTCCCTATGTGTCTGTGCCAATCTATTCCATATCTAACTTCCTGTCTGTACATCTCAGTCTATTCCATATCTAACTTCCTGTCTGTACATCTCAGTCTATTCCATATCTAACTTCCTGTCTCTACATCTCAGTCTATTCCATATCTAACTTCTTGTCTGTACATATCAGTCTGTTCCATATCTAACTTTCTGTCTGTACATCTCAGTCCATTCTATATCTAACTTCCTGTCTGTACATCTCAGTCTATTCCATATCTAACTTCCTGTCTGTACATCTCAGTCTGTTCCATATCTAACTTCCTGTATGTACATCTCAGTCCATACCATATCTAACTTCCTGTCTGTACATCTCAGTCTATTCTATATCTAACTTCCATACACTCTAAACCAAACAGCAAGAGAAAGCTGGAAAAACAAAACTAAAAGCCTCAACTTAGACAAAGAAGGGAACAAACTATGGAAATTCATCAGAGCCATGAATGACGAAACTCCGTCAAACAAACAAATTACCATCAAGCAGGGCGAAAACTTGCTCACTGGAAAAAAAGCTGCAAACGCCTTTGTTGAACACTATGCCAGAGCGAACCACATAGATGTCTCTGCAGATAGGCATACAGACATTAATGAAGAGCAAAAGGGGCACGACAACATCAATATGGCACCAGAAGAGCATATGATGGCAAAATTAACAATGAACGAAATGGAAGAGGCCAGGAGAACATTAAAGAAAAGGAAATCTCCCGGAAAAGACGGGATAACAAACGAAATGCTGATGGGGCTGGGCCAAACAGCGAAGAGGAAACTGCTATCAGTCCTTAACCAAAGCTGGAAAAGGTGTATTGTACCCCAGGCATGGAAAGACGCAGTACTTGTACCAGTACCAAAGAAAGGAAAAGACAAACCAGATCCAAATGGATACAGGCCTATCAGCCTACTGAGCTGTGTCGGCAAACTGATGGAACGTATGATAAACACCAGACTAATGTGGCATCTGGAAGAAAAACGAATACTAATTCCACAGCAAGCCGGCTTTAGACAGCACAGATCCACTGAGGACCAGGTCATCCTCATAGCCCAGGAAATAGAAGATGCCTACCAGGAACAGAAACACACAGTAGCGGTTCTGGTGGACCTGGAAAAGGCATTTGACAAAGTCTGGAAAGATGGACTTAGAGTCAAGCTAAGGAGAAGTGAAGTTTGTGGGAGAATGTACAAGTGGATCAACCACTACCTCAAACAAAGAACGGACAGAGTCCAAGTACAAGGGCAGATGAGCAAAAAGGTGACACTTGAGCAGGGAGTACCCCAAGGGGGAGTACTGTCACCCACACTCTTCCTGGTGTATATAAATCACATTACAGAGAATATACCAAGAAGAGTTCATAGCTCAATGTTCGCAGACGATCTGGCTATGTGGACCTCTGAAAAGAATCTCACCATAGCAAGAAATCGGATGCAGCAAGCCCTAACATCGCTGGAAGAGTGGGCGAACTCATGGCTGGCCAAAATAAACGAGGAAAAAACCACATGTACAATATTCTCGCTATCAATCAAACCCCAAAACACCAAATTAAGTCTAAACGGCAAATACCTGCAGCCAAACGACAACCCAAACTATCTGGGAGTCACATTTGATCGGTGCATGACATGGAAAAGTCAGATTGAGAGAAACCGAATGAAAGCCAGAGAAAGACTGGCAATCATGAGGAAACTTGCTGGCACAAGCTGGGGAGCAGACGAAAGTATACTAAAGAAACTGTACACTGGAAGAGTGAGACCAGTTCTCGAGTATGGCATTGCGGCATGGTCAACAGCAGCAAAGGTGAACTTCGATAAAGTTAGCAAACTCCAAAACCAAGCCTTGAGAGTTATAACAGGAGGTATGAAGTCAACGCCAATTGTAGAACTTGAAAAGATTACAAAACTGCAATCCATGACCGACAGAAGAGACTGCAGAGCCAAGCTGCAATCAGAGAAACTCAGAAGACTGACTGACCATCCAATGCACCAGAGACTAAACAATTTCGGAAATGGGAAACTAAAGCGAAGAAACTTTGCAGAAATAGCCAAAGCAGAGATGCATGAAAACCCCATGAACGCACTAACACCAAAGCCCATCCCTACTGTACGAAAACCTACCTGGAGGCAGCATATATTTCCAGAGGTGGTAGAAAATATACCAGGTATTGGAAACAAAAACTGCCATTTTGAAAAAGAAAGAAGAGATACTACCCTGAGTTACATAACGGAAAACTACCCAAGCATGGACTGGACCCATGCATACACCGACGTTTCCGTAACAAATACAACACAGAACGGAGGGGCAGGAGCATTCCTGAGCCTACCAAATGGCAGAAAAATAACACTTTCATTCGCTACTGGAAAATACACAAGCAATTTCAAAGCGGAGGCAGAGGCACTGAGGGCGGCAGTGGAAGAAATGGTGACAGGTAAAAGGAATGAAAGCCACATAGTCCTGCTTACAGATGCTCTGGACGTAGTCACAGCACTAAAAAGCCAGAAAAATACTGAACTTAATGATTTAAGAGCAGTACTCTGTCAACTATGCCAGCAGGCCGCACCAAAAAGGGTAGTGGTGCAGTGGGTTCCATCCCACTGCAACATCCAAGGCAACAAGGAGGCAGACAGACTGGCAAAAGAAGGTGCAAAACTACCACAACCAGATACTAGTATGACTTACGAAGAGTCAAAACGGCTTATTAGAGCTAGATACATGACCAAATGGGAAACCGAACATACTGGCTACACCAAAAACGATGCCTATTACCAGTTCAACAGAAAAGAGCAGGTCGTGGTCTTCAGACTTCGCACTGGCCACAATAGACTGAGGTACCACCTATTCAACAAATTGAAGATAGGTGGCACCGACAAATGCCCAGTGTGGTACCGGGAAAATGACCGCTGAGCATTTGCTGCAAAACTGCCCGACATACGAGGATCAGAGAGAGCAGATGTGGCCATCTCCAGTGGCAACACTAGACAAGCTCTATGGCAGTGTCGACAGCCTCAGGATGACCGCTGCTTTTTTCGAAAAAATAAATGTTACTGTCTGACTGCGTACGACGAAGAAGAAGAAGATATCTAACTTCCTGCCTGAACATCTCAGTCTATTCTATATCTAATTTGCTGACTGTTCTTGCTTGACTCTACGTCAGTCACGCTTATTTGGAGTCCTGTCCTCTCTGTCAGCTCTGTCCTCTCTGTCAGCTCTGATGGTGACCATTGTTTGTGGTCTACACAAACATAATATAACCAAGAAAACTTTACATCTGGTTGAAAGTCACCATTTACATCATACAGAGAGTATAAATCTCTCCCATCACCCTCTCCCATCACCTTCTCCTAGCACCCTCTCCCATCACCCTCTACCAGCACCCTCTCCCATCATTCTCTCCCAGCACTCTCACCCGTCACCTTTTCCTATCATACAGAGGGTGTAAATCTCTCCCATCACCCTCTCTCAACAACTTCTCCCATCACCCTCACTCAACAACCTCTCCCATCACCCTCTCCTATCATACAGAGAGTGTAAATCTCTCTTATCACCCTCACTCAACAACCTCTCCCATCACCCTCTCCCATCATACAGAGAGTGTAAATCTCTCTTATCACCCTATCTCAAACACCTCTTCCATCACCATCTCACATCACCCTCTCCTATCACCTTCTCCCATCACCCACTCCCATCATACAGAGAATGTAAATCTCTCCCATCACTCTCTCCCATCACCCTCTCTCAACAACCTCTCCCATTATACAGAGAGTTTAAATCTCGCTTATCACCCTCTCTCAACAATCTCTCTCATCACCCTTTCTCAACAACCTCTCCCATCACCCTCTGCCATCATACAGAGAGTGTAAATCTCTCTCATCACCCTTTCTCAACAACCTCTCCCATCAATCTCTCCCATCACCCTCTCCCATCACCATCTCCCATCACCCTCTCTCAACAATCACTCCCAGCACCCTCTCCCATCACCCTTTCTCAACAACCTCTCCCATCACCCTCTCCCGTCACCTTCTCCCATCACCCTCTGCATCATACAGAGTGTGTAAATCTCTCCCATCACCCTTTCTCAACAACCTCTCCCATCACCCTCTCAGCACCTTCTCCCATCACCCTCTGCCATCATACAGAGAGTGTAAATCTCTCCCATCACCCTCTCTCAACAACCTATCCCATCATCCTCTCCCATCATACAGAGAGTGTAAATCTCTCCCAGCACCCTCTCCAAGCACCCTCTCCAAGCACCCTCTCCCATTATACAGAGAGTGTAAATCTCTCCCATCACCCCCTCTCAACAACCTCTCCCATCATCCTCTCCCATCATCCTCTCCCATCATACAGAAAGTGTAAATCTTTCTTATCCCCCACTTCCACCCCACCCCCTCCGTTACCTTGGTAACGAGTTGGTCAGGAGGATTTCGTGTCTCAATGATGTCGAAAGCCAGGTGGGTCACGCAAACTGGACAGGCAAAGGAGAAGAGTATAATAGGCTCGGAACAAGAACTACAAGCTGGCAGCATTCGGTCTGTGTGAGACAAGAACTACAAGCTGACAGCATTCGGTCTGTGTGAGACAAGAACTACAAGCTGGCAGCATTCGGTCTGTGTGAGACAAGAACTATAAGCTGGCAGCATTCGGTCTGTGTGAGACAAGAACTACAAGCTGGCAGCATTCGGTCTGTGTGACACAAGAACTACAAGCTGGCAGCATTCGGTCTGTGTGAGACAAGAGCTACAAGCTGGCAGCATTCGGTCTGTGTGAGACAAGAACTACAAGCTGGCAGCATTCGGTCTGTGTGAGACAAGAACTACAAGCTGGCAGCATTCGGTCTGTGTGAGACAAGAACTACAAGCTGGCAGCATTCGGTCTGTGTGAGACAAGAACTACAAGCTGGCAGCATTCGGCCTGTGTGAGACAAGAACTACAAGCTGGCAGCATTCGGTCTGTGTGAGACAAGAACTACAAGCTGGCAGCATTCGGTCTGTGTGAGACAAGAACTACAAGCTGGCAGCATTCGGTCTGTGTGAGACAAGAACTACAAGCTGGCAGCATTCGGTCTGTGTGAGACAAGAACTACAAGCTGGCAGCATTCGGTCTGTGTGAGACAAGAACTACAAGCTGGCAGCATTCGGTCTGTGAGACAAGAACTACAAACTGGCAGCATTCGGTCTGTGTGAGACAAGAACTACAAGCTGGCAGCATTCGGTCTGTGTGAGACAAGAACTACAAGCTGGCAGCATTCGGTCTGTGTGAGACAAGAACTACAAGCTGGCAGCATTTGGTCTGTGAGAGACAAGAACTACAAGCTGGCAGCATTCGGTCTGTGTGAGACAAGAACTACAAGCTGGCAGCATTCGGTCTGTGTGAGACAAGAACTACAAGCTGGCAGCATTCGGTCTGTGTGAGACAAGAACTACAAGCTGGCAGCATTTGGTCTGTGAGAGACAAGAACTACAAGCTGGCAGCATTTGGTCTGGGTGAGACAAGAACTACAAGCTGGCAGCATTGGGTCTGTTTGAGACAAGAACTACAAGCTGGCAGCATTGGGTCTGTTTGAGACAAGATGGACCCAGTCAGGACAAATGAGGTTGACATCTGAAGATGATACACAACATGCAGAGAGAGTGACAACACAACATGAAGAAAGAGAGACAACACAACATGGAGAGATAGAGTGACAACACAACATGCAGAGAGAGTGACAACACAACATGGAGAGATAGAGTGACAACACAACATGAAGAGAGAGAGTGACAACACAACATGGAGAGATAGAGTGACAACACAACATGAAGAGAGAGAGAGAGTGACAACACAACATGGAGAGATAGAGTGACAACACAACATGGAGAGATAGAGTGACAACACAACATGAAGAAAGAGAGAGAGTGACAACACAACATGGAGAGATAGAGTGACAACACAACATGAAGAGATAGAGTGACAACACAACATGGAGAGATAGAGTGACAACACAACATGGAGAGATAGAGTGACAACACAACATGGAGAGATAGAGTGACAACACAACATGAAGAGAGAGAGAGAGTGACAACACAACATGGAGAGATAGAGTGACAACACAACATGAAGAGAGAGAGAGAGTGACAACACAACATGGAGAGATAGAGTGACAACACAACATGGAGAGATAGAGTGACAACACAACATGGAGAGATAGAGTGACAACACAACATGAAGAGAGAGAGAGAGAGTGACAACACAACATGGAGAGATAGAGTGACAACACAACATGGAGAGATAGAGTGACAACACAACATGAAGAAGAAAGAGAGAGAGTGACAACACAACATGGAGAGATAGAGTGACAACACAACATGGAGAGATAGAGTGACAACACAACATGAAGAAAGAGAGAGAGTGACAACACAACATGGAGAGATATAGTGACAACACAACATGGAGAGATAGAGTGACAACACAACATGAAGAGAGAGAGAGAGAGTGACAACACAACATGAAGAGAGAGTGAGAGTGACAACACAACATGAAGAGAGAGTGAGAGTGACAACACAACATGGAGAGAGAGAGAGTGACAACACAACATAAAGAGAGAGTGACAACACAACATAAAGAGAGAGTGACAACACAACATGAAGAGAGAGTGACAACACAACATGAAGAGAGAGTGAGAGTGACAACACAACATGGAGAGAGAGTGAGAGTGACAACACAACATAAAGAGAGAGTGACAACACAACGTGCACAGAGAGTGACAACACAACATGGAGAGGGAGTGACAACACAACATAAAGAGAGTGACAACATAACATGAAAATAGAGAGTGACAACACAACATGCAGAGAGAGAGTGACAACACAACATGCAGAGAGAGAGTGACAACACAACATGGAGAGGGAGTGACAACACAACATGGAGAGGGAGTGACAACACAACATAAAGAGAGAGAGAGAGTGACAACACAACATAAAGAGAGAGAGTGACAACACAACATAAAGAGAGAGAGAGTGACAACACAACATAAAGAGAGAGAGTGACAACACAACATAAAGAGAGAGAGTGACAACACAACATAAAGAGAGAGAGAGAGTGACAACACAACATAAAGAGAGAGAGTGACAACACAACATAAAGAGAGAGAGTGACAACACAACATAAAGAGAGAGAGTGACAACACAACATAAAGAGAGAGAGTGACAACACAACATGAAGAGAAAGCGACAACACAACAAGAAGAGAGAGAGACAATTAGGCTGTCTAAAGAAGCACAGAAGGTAATAATGCAATGGGCGGCCATTAGCCACAGAATTATCAAAACATAAAAGAAGGTCATCAACATCATCCAATGCTACACACGCACGCACGCAAGCAAGCAGAAGATGGAAAGAAAGACATACTGCAAGAGGTTCTGGACTCACAGAACAGAAGATATTTCACAAATCTGATGAGAGAATTCACGTGCGAAGTTGGGAGCAAATAATCTGGGATACGAACAAATCTTGGGAAAACACAGAATGGACAGATGTTGGCCGAGTTGTTGGCTTTAAAGAAAATGGTCCTAAGGGGGAGGCAGTGTTTTCCTGCACAACACCATATGGAGATCTCCGTATCCTAGAACGGAAAATTAGATTGATCACATCAGCATTAACCAAACCTTCGAAACTACAATGTAGGGGGGAAGAGGGGAGTGGATGTAGCGTCAGGCCATCACGTGATGATGGGCACACTGTAGGGGAAAGAGGATGTAGCGTCAGGCCACCACGTGATGATGGGCACACTGTAGGGGAAAGAGGATGTAGCGTCAGGCCACCACGTGATGATGGGCACACTGTAGGGGAAAGAGGATGTAGCGTCAGGCCACCACGTGATGATGGGCACACTGTAGGGGAAAGAGGATGTAGCGTCAGGCCATCACGTGATGATATGCCCAATGTAGGGGGAAAGAGGGGAGTGGATGTAGCGTCAGGCCATCACGTGATGATGTGCACACTGTAGGGGAAAGAGGATGTAGCGTCGGGCCACCACGTGATGATGGGCACACTGTAGTTCAAGCAAGAAGCACAGAATAAGAGAAAAAAAAAGAAAGAGGTATAAAATACATCTTTATAAGATGAAGAAATAAAGATATAATATGGCCTGGAACTTAGAAACAGACAAAGTGTCGGCAGGATCCATTCTATCAGATACAGAGAAGGCCACAGATGTACACATCATTCAAGAGAATTTGGGAAAAAGAGAAAGTACCATTGAAATGGAAGGAAGGCTTTCTGATTAAACTGTCACCTTGCTCACCAAAGTAGAACAAATAATCGAGTGGAATTCATCCCTCTGTGTGACTGCATTGACTACTAAACTGTGTTTCACAATGTTTGCCGCTGTTAAATATACAATATCTCAGCAACCAATTTAACAAAATAGTTCAAATTTTGCCAAAAATTTCAGATCGCCAGGTCCCATGAGTTAATATTTTTTTTCTCGCCGACAAAGATATGGTTCACAATTTTCTTTATTGATGGTATATAAAAACCAGCGCTCCTAATGAAACCAGTCTTTGAAATGATTATCCCTTCATGTCACTTTTTGTACACGTTTTTTTTCTATAACCAATTGTGTCTCTATAATTTGGATAACGCTGATTGTGTCTCTATAATATGGATAACGTTGATTGTGTCTCTATAATTTGGATAACGTTGATTGTGTCTCTATAACATGGATAACATTGATTGTGTCTCTATAACATGGATAATGCTGACATTCTGATACTCCACAGTGGATAATACTGACACTTTTTTAATACTCAACAGAATCATAAGCCGCAGTGGATGACTTTTGGGATGCTTGCGTTCCTGGACAGTTACGACACGCCCTTGACACCTGAAAAGTTCTTCTATGGGACAGTTGACCTCAAATATTTTGGTTGTCCAGGGCCCATCTACAGAAATGTCTGTTCTGCCATTTTGCAATTTTTAAAAATAGTGCTTTTCCTTCTCTTCGTATTTGTGGTAGTAATGGCCCTCGGCGACGCCTATCAGATATCAACAACCAACCAGGTTCTGGCAACTGTCGTTGGCGGTTTTCTGCCCTTTATTTTCAGGTAAGATTAACTTTCTGTTTATCAAGATTGTAGGGATCACTGTGAAGGTCATGTCTTGATCAGCTTTGAGGATTTAATAAAATGGCAGTCACACAGCAGAGACCATCATGGACTGAATTAGTCACACAGCAGAGGCCATCATGGACTGAATTAGTCACACAGCAGAGGCCATCATGGACTGAATTAGCCACACAGAAGAGAATGTTGTTGATGATTGGATTAGTCACACAGAAGAGAATTTTGTTTATGATTGAATTAGTCACACAAAAGGTGTCGATGATTGAATTAGTCACACAGAAGAGAATGTTGATTGAATTAGTCACACAGAAAAGAATGTTGATTGAATTAGTCACACAGAAGAGAATGTTGATTGAATTAGTCACACAGAAGAGAATGTTGATTGAATTAGTCACACAGAAGAGAATGTTGATTGAATTAGTCACACAGAAGAGAATGTTGATTGAATTAGTCACACAGAAGAGAATGTTGATTGAATTAGTCACATAGAAGAGAATGTTGATTGAATTAGTCACACAGAAGAGAATGTTGATTGAATTAGTCACACAGAAGAGAATGTTGATTAAATTAGTCACCCAGAAGAGACTGTTGATTGAATTAGTCACACAGAAGAGAATGTTGATTGAATTAGTCACACAGAAGAGAGTGTTGATTGAATTAGTCACACAGAAGAGAATGTTGATTGAATTAGTCACACATAAGAGAATATTGATTGAATTAGTCACACAGAAGAGAATGTTGATTGAATTAGTCACACAGAAGAGAATGTTGATTGAATTAGTCACACAGAAGAGAATGTTGATTGAATTAGTCACACAGAAGAGAATGTTGATTGAATTAGTCACACAGAAGAAAATGTTGATTGAATTAGTCACACAGAAGAGAATGTTGATTGAATTAGTCACATGGAAGAGAATGTTGATTGAATTAGTCACACAGAAGAGAATGTCGATTGAATTAGTCACACAGAAGAGAATGTTGATTGAATTAGGCACACAGAAGAGAATGTTGATTGAATTAGTCACACAGAAGATAATGTTGATTGAATTAGTCACACAGAAGAGAATGTTGATTGAATTAGTCACACAGAAGAGACTGATGGAGATCTGAGATATTGTGAGACTTGATTGCTAGTACCTTCATTGGCTATCTTGCTTGCATTGACCAGGTATCCATTTACAGTAGGGCAACATGTGTACACTGAAACTGGTATGTTGGTGAGGATACTCTAGTACATGTCATGAGTTATGTACTTGGTGTGTAATGTGTCTCACCTGAGTTATGTACTTGGTGTTTAATGTGTCTCACCTGAGTTATGTACTTGGTGTGTAATGTGTCTCACCTGAGTTATGTACTTGGTGTGTAATGTGTCTCACCTGAGTTATGTACTTGGTGTGTAATGTGTCTCACCTGAGTTATGTACTTGGTGTGTAATGTGTCTCACCTGAGTTATGTACTTGGTGTGTAATGTATCTCCCCTGAGTTATGTACTTGGTGTGTAATGTGTTTCACCTGAGTTATGTACTTGGTGTGTAATGTGTCTCACCTGAGTTATGTACTTGGTGTGTAATGTGTCTCACCTGAGTGGTGCCCATAGTGATTAGAATAGGACCACTGTAACCATCCAAGAATACCATTAAAGATGGTTGTGCTCATGCTCTTGAGTGTCTAGTCAAATGTTTGATATCACTTTCTCATAAAGCAAATGTGAGTGGCAACAATCCCTGGAAACAAGTATTTTTAAAGCTTGTGAAAATACACAGAAACACAGAAAATACAAGACACACAGAAACCACACAGAAAACACACAGAAACAAACACAGAAAACAAAAGAACCACAGAAAATACAAGAAACACAGAAAGCACACAGAAACAGAAAACACAGAAACAGGAAATACACAGAAACACAGAACACACACAAGAAACACAAGAAATTCACAGAAACACAGAAAACACACACGAATACACAGAAAACATACATAAAACACACAGATAACACATAGAAAACACACAGGAAACATAGAAACACATATAAAACACACAGAAAATATGTACAAAATAGACTTGTATCTATGATGTTTGTCTTGCCACGAGATTAGCTATTCATCAAATACAGACTTCCTATAAAGATGGTCAGCTGCAGAGGTGACCATATGCTCCACTTCAAGAGGAAAGCTGAAATGATATGAAATGAGTATGTAGGAAATATGATTTGTGTAATAGTATATAAGCCTGCCCAAGACTGGCACGTCATATTTCCAATTCACATCATCTTTAGTCAGAGAGGAATTCTATGTCAACTTGATAGCTGAGGGAAGGTGGCACATATTATATGAGCTGAGGCAGAGGTGGCACATATTATTTGAGCTGAGGCAGAGGTGGCACATATTATATGATCTGAAGCAGAGGTGGCACATATTATATGAGCTGAGGCAGAGGTGGTACATATTATATGATCTGAGGCAGAGGTGGCACATATTATATGAGCTGAGGCAGAGGTGGCACATATTATATGCTCTAGCAAGAATACGGCTCCAGGTCCCAATGGAACACAGCTTTACCACAGCTGAGTGAGGCAAAGGCTAGAGATTGTATGAATGACAAATTTAGAGAAGGCATAAGTTCCTGAAGACTGGGGTCTATGGCTGAGCCTACTCCCGAAACCTCATAAGGATCCCACACTCATCGAACAATAGAACAATAACTCTACAGAACATCTCTGGCAACATGCGGGAGAAGATAGTGGCCACAACAAAAAGTGTTCTATCTAGAACAGAACACATTATGATACCTTCAGCAGTTACAGGCCAGTGAGGGAGGCCTGGGATAATGCTGAGACATGTGCAGATGATGTGTACGTGGGCTTCTAGTCCAGGCAGGAAATGCTCGCGGTTTCTCTAGACCTATAGGATGCAAATAACCGAATCAATTTTGGGAACCTGATGCAATGTTTGAAGCTCTGTGGAATAAATTTGTGGATGTTGAGTTACTAACTAACTTACTAACTTAATGTCTTTATACTGGTTTAGAAGACTCTGCAGAGTCTGTATACAACCATTTCCAATTACATCATCTTGCTCTAGAAGCTGTACGCATCCAATCTGTTCTTAAATGCATTAACCGTCCCTGCCTCCACCACCTCACTTGGCAATGCATTCCAAGCATTCACTACTCTCTGGCTACAGAAATACTTCCTAATATATAATCTGGACCTCTCCTTAGTCAACTTGTAGCTGTGCCCTCTTGTTCTTGTTGGTGGTTGTATTTTTAAAAACTTGTTATAGTCTACTTTGTCCATTCCTCTGATCATCTTATACACCTGTATTAAGTCACCACGAATTCTTCTCTCTTCTAGACACTGTAGGCCGGTTCTTTTTAATATTTCCTCATAACTGTAATTCTGGAATCCCACTATCAGCTTTGTCGCTCTTTTTTGTATTCTTTCCAGCATGTCTATATCCCCTCTCTGATAAGGACTCCACACCTGTACACAGTACTCCAATCTAGGTCTAACTAAAGCTTTATACAGTTTGACTATCACTTCCTTGCTCCTATGTTTAATATTTCTTTTTATCATCCCTAACATTGCATTTGCCTTTTTTACTGCTACCTGAACTTGCTCCCTCACCTTACATGTATGATCTATTATAACCCCTAAGTCCGTTTCTTTATCTATCTTTCTAATATTGTTCTCTCCCATTCTGTAATTATGTTCCATATTGGATCTACCCATGTGGATGACTGTACATTTATCTACATTAAACTCCATTTGCCAGCTTACAGACCATTCTCGAATTTTATCTAAATCCGACCTCAATATATCCACTTCTGCTTTAGATGAAACACTACTGCATAGTTTTGTGTCATCAGCAAATTTTGCAATAATGGATCCCATACCTATGTCCAAATCATTTATATATATCAAGAATAAAATTGGTCCCAAAACCGAGCCCTGTGGCACTCCACACCACTCAGAGTACTCCTTATTTATACCCACCCTTTGGCTTCTTCCCGCTAACCAATTTTCAATCCATTTGACAACTTCCCCACCTATTCCATGTGATTTTAACTTTCGAAATAATCTTTGATGAGGTACTCTATCAAAGGCCTTTGCAAAATCCAGATAAATAACGTCCACTGGCTCCCCTTTATCTAACATTTTGATAACCTCCTCCGTGAATTCTAATACATTTGTTAAGCACGATCTCCCTCTGGTAAACCCATGCTGACTATTTCTAATTAGATTAAATTTGTCTAAATGCATTACAATGTTTTCTTTGATTTTTGACTCT
Source organism: Ariolimax columbianus (assembly GCA_036924085.1). Lineage (NCBI taxonomy): Eukaryota > Metazoa > Mollusca > Gastropoda > Stylommatophora > Arionidae > Ariolimax > Ariolimax columbianus. The sequence goes on from JAVGWX010000009.1 coordinate 319,753, forward strand.
AACAATTTACAGACTATGCTCGTTAAGCTCACAGGTCTATAGTTTGTTGGATCTGATTTTTTGCCCTTTTTGAATAAAGGGATCACTCCCGCATCTTTCCAATCCCGTGATACAGTCCCTTGTGAAAGTGATTGAGAACATATCAACTACCCTCATAGAGAGAACAGTTGTATTTCATGTCGGATCTTGGATATCACAGCCGAGGTAAATATGCTCAGGACTGCTACAAGGCTCTCCTCTCTCACCGATGCTGTTCAACATCCACACAAGAAAGGTGGCCAACATTCAACCCGCTGGGCCAGATCAAACACTAATATTTGCCAATGACATCCGGACGTCAGGACTGGCTCGAGATGATCAGAGAGATTCGGACGCCAGTACTGGCTCGAGATGGTCAGAGAGATTCGGACGTCAGGACTGGCTCGGATATGCATGAGATGGTCAGAGAGATTGAGACGTCAGGACTGGCTCGGACAGGCATGAGATGGTCAGAGAGATTTGGACGTCAGTACTGGCTCAAGATGGTCAGAGAGATTCGGACGTCAGGACTGGCTTGGACAGGCATGAGATGGTCAGAGAGATTGAGACGTCAGGACTGGCTCGGACAGGCGTGAGATGGTCAGAGAGATACGGACGTCAGGAAAGGCATGAGATGGTCAGAGAGATTCGGACGTCAGTACTGGCTCGGACAGGCATGAGATGGTCAGAGAGATTCGGACGTCAGGACAGGCATGAGATGGTTAGAGAGATTAAGTACTGGCTCAAGATGGTCAGAGAGATACAGATGTCAGGACAGGCATGAGATGGTCAGAGAGATTCGGACGTCAGTACTGGCTCAAGATGCTCAGAGAGATTCGGACGTCAGGACTGGCTCGGACAGGCATGAGATGGTCAGAGAGAATCGGGCGTCAGGATTGGCTTGGATAGACACGAGATGGTCAGAGAGATACGAATGTTAGGACAGGCATGAGATGGTCAGAGAGATTCGGACGTCAGGACTGGCATGAGATGGTCAGAGAGATTCGGACGTCCGGACAGACATGAGATGGTCAAAGAGATTCGGACGTCAGGACTGGCATGAGATGGTCAGAGAGGGTCGGATGTCAGGACAGGCATGAGATGGTCAGAGAGATTCGGACGTCAGGACTGGATCGGACAGGCATGAGATGGTCAGAGAGATCCAAGAGACCTTAGAGACAATCTAACAGCCATGTGCGGATTCCAGCTCCTAGATCAATCCTAACAAGACCTGCATGATCTGGTGCTCCTTGAACAGTTCTGTAGTGAAGGCTGGTCTCCTGAATATTGGTACTGTCAGTTATAGATTACAGACTGGACATCCTCACACTATCAAGATTACAGACTGGATATCCTCACACCATCAAGATTACAGACTGGACATCCTCACACCATCAAGATTACAGACTGGACACACTCTCACTATCAATATTACAGACTGGACATCCTCTCACCATCAAGATTACAGTCTGGACATCCTAAAACTATCAAGATTACAGACTGGACATCTTAAAACTATCAAGATTACAGACTGGACATCCTCACACCATCAAGATTACAGACTGGACATCCTCAACTCATCAAGATTACAGACTGGACATCCTCACACCATCAAGATTACAGACTGGACATCCTCTCACCATCAAGATTACAGTCTGGACATCCTAAAACTATCAAGATTACAGACTGGACATCTTAAAACTATCAAGATTACAGACTGGACATCCTCACACCATCAAGATTACAGACTGGACATCCTCAACTCATCAAGATTACAGACTGGACATCCTCACACCATCAAGATTACAGACTGGACATCCTCTCACCATCAAGATTACAGTCTGGACATCCTAACACTATCAAGATTACAGACTGGACATCCTCACACCATCAAGATTACAGACTGGACATCCTCAACTCATCAAGATTACAGACTGGACATCCTCACACCATCAAGATTACAGACTGGACATCCTCACACCATCAAGATTACAGACTGGACATCCTCACACCATCAAGATTATAGACTGGACATCCTCTCACCATCAAGATTACAGACTGGACATCCTCTCACCATCAAGATTACAGTCTGGACATCCTCTCACCATCAAGATTACAGACTGGACATCCTCACACCATCAAGATTACAGTCTGGACATCCTCTCACCATCAAGATTACAGACTGGACATCCTCTCACCATCAAGATTACAGACTGGACATCCTCACACCATCAAAATTACAGACTGGACATCCTCACACTATCAAGATTACAGACTGGACATCCTCTCACTATCAAGATTACAGTCTGGACATCCTCTCACTATCAAGATTACAGTCTGGACAGTTAGAGTGTATCCAGAATGAAGAGATGCCACTGGTTCCAAGATGCATTAGAGCTCCTCAAATATTGAGATGTGGTACATGCTGGGACTTCTGTCCGTGACATCCAGGTATGAGTTAACACGGGACAAGGTCTGTATGTGGGTTACCATAGATAGGCAACACCCACTGTAGAATAACATCTCAGACATCAAGAATCAAGAGCGGAGCGTCATGGATGGATCAGGCAGAAAGAGCAGTTGGACAGGTGACCACAGTTGAGATGATAGTCAAGGGAGATGAATAGGTTCACACTGGCGATATAATAGGTTCACACTGGCGATATAATAGGTTCACACTGGCGATATAATAGGTTCACACTGGCGATATAATAGGTTCACACTGGCGATATAATAGGTTCACACTGGCGATATAATAGGTTCACACTGGCAATATAATAGGTTCACACTGGCGATATAATAGGTTCACACTGGCGATATAATAGGTTCACACTGGCGATATAATAGGTTCACACTGGCGATATAATAGGTTCACACTGGCGATATAATAGGTTCACACTGGCAATATAATAGGTTCACACTGGCGATATAATAGGTTCACACTGGCGATATAATAGGTTCACACTGGCGATATAATAGGTTCACACTGGCGATATAATAGGTTCACACTGGCGATATAATAGGTTCACACTGGCGATATAATAGGTTCACACTGGCGATATAATAGGTTCACACTGGCGATATAATGGGTTCACACTGGCGATATAATGGGTTCACACTGGCGATATAATAGGTTCACACTGGCGATATAATAGGTTCACACTGGCGATATAATAGGTTCACACTGGCGATATAATAGGTTCACACTGGCGATATAATAGGTTCACACTGGCGATATAATAGGTTCACACTGGCGATATAATAGGTTCACACTGGCGATATAATAGGTTCACACTGGCAATATAATAGGTTCACACTGGCAATATAATAGGTTCACACTGGCGATATAATAGGTTCACACTGGCGATATAATAGGTTCACACTGGCAATATAATAGGTTCACACTGGCGATATAATAGGTTCACACTGGCGATATAATAGGTTCACACTGGCGATATAATAGGTTCACACTGGCGATATAATAGGTTCACACTGGCGATATAATGACAAATTAGCACATTCATCATAACCTTAGGTAGGGAATGCAGAGAGTGGTGCAACGGTAGGGCAGAGGTCAAGGTTAACCAGCTGATAAATAATAATATGCAGTATAATGATGCCCTTGCATATACATCTGGATCGGTGCACCACAGCAAGATGCTAGAGAGAGAGAGAGAGGGTGGATTGTCGCTGATCAGAGCACTGGATCGGTGCACCACAGCAAGATGCTAGAGAGAGAGAGGGCGGATTGTCGCTGATCAGAGCACTGGATCGGTGCACCACAGCAAGATGCTAGAGAGAGAGAGGGCGGATTGTCGCTGATCAGAGCACTGGATCGGTGCACCACAGCAAGATGCTAGAGAGAGAGAGGGCGGATTGTCGCTGATCAGAGCACTGGATCGGTGCACCACAGCAAGATGCTAGAGAGAGAGAGAGGGCGGATTGTCGCTGATCAGAGCACTGGATCGGTGCACCACAGCAAGATGCTAGAGAGAGAGAGGGCGGATTGTCGCTGATCAGAGCACTGGATCGGTGCACCACAGCAAGATGCTAGAGAGAGAGAGGGCGGATTGTCGCTGATCAGAGCACTGGATCGGTGCACCACAGCAAGATGCTAGAGAGAGAGAGAGGGCGGATTGTCGCTGATCAGAGCACTGGATCGGTGCACCACAGCAAGATGCTAGAGAGAGAGAGGGCGGATTGTCGCTGATCAGAGCACTGGATCGGTGCACCACAGCAAGATGCTAGAGAGAGAGAGGGCGGATTGTCGCTGATCAGAGCACTGGATCGGTGCACCACAGCAAGATGCTAGAGAGAGAGAGGGCGGATTGTCGCTGATCAGAGCACTGGATCGGTGCACCACAGCAAGATGCTAGAGAGAGAGAGGGCGGATTGTCGCTGATCAGAGCAAGTCATACAGAACAGCAACCACCAGTGTGAGAATGGAGATGGAAGAAATGGCTGCAGCTCTGACATGGCTATCTGAGACATCTTTAACAGGGACAGTCATCGTTTCAGATTCCTCATCCTTACTTTGAAAGGTACACACGATCTGGCTAAGACATAATGAGTGGATGGAAGTTATGGAGACATCAAACCTGCAGGGGATGGTGTGGATATTCTGAGGTTAAGGGCATCAGGTTCAGCTGACATCTTGGCTTCAAAAGCACCAATTATGAATTGAAGTAGATTTGACAGTATATCAATGACCAACTGGTCGATTATTACACCACAATAGATTAATCAGCAATTCACAGACTTTGATATCACCATATACTGAGAGAGTCTGAACACCTATGGGTATGCCCAGAGTGCAGTGATGTCGATTCTTAGAAACAGAACATCATTGTATCCATGCAAGATCCTAGCAGGCCAATGATTATTAATATCTAGGATCTGTCACGAGCTAGGATCTGTCGTGAAGTTAAGATCAAGATAGTCTTCTTCAGTGTGATGTTATGGCCACACAGGAGCCTAAGTCTGGATGTCATAACTTCTTCAGTGTGATTTTAGGGCCACACAGGAGCCTAGGTCTGGATGTCATAACTTCTTCAGTGTGATTTTAGGGCCACACAGGAGCCTAGGTCTGGATGTCATAACTTCTTCAGTGTGATTTTAGGGCCACACAGAAGCCTAGGTCTGGATGTCATAACTTCTTCAGTGTAATTTTAGGGCCACACAGGAGCCTAGGTCTGGATGTCATAACTTCTTTATACTGGTTTAGAAGACTCCACAGAGTCTGTATACAACAAGTTGTATTTACATTTCCTTGCTCTAATATATATGCGCATTCAATCTATTCTTAAATGCATTAATCTTTTAAGACCCTGCCTGCACTATTTCCCATAGCAATGCATTCCAATCATTCACCATTCTCAGACTAAAAAAATATTTCCTAATATCTAATCTGGACCTTTCTTTAGTTAATTTGTAGCTATGCCCTCTTGTTCTTGTTGGTGGTTGTATTTTGAAAAACTTGTTAAAGTCTAATTTATCCTATTCTTTGATTATCTTATAGACCTGTATTGTCACCTCGAATTCTTCTCTCTTCTAGACACTGTAGGCTGGATTTTCTGAGTCTTTCCTCATAACTGTAATTTTGGAATCCCACTATCAGCTTTGTCGCTCTTTTTTGCATCCTTTCCAGCATGTTTATGTCCCCTCTATGATAAGGACTCCACACCTGTACACAGTACTCCAATCTAGGTCTAACTAAAGCTTTATACAGTTTGACTATCATTTCCTTGTTCCTATGTTTAATATTTCTTTTTATCATACCTAACATTGCATTTGCCTTTTTCACTGCTACCTGGACTTGCTCACTCACTTTACCTGTATGATCTATTATAACCTTTAGGTCCCTTTCTTTATCTATCTTTCTAATATCGCTCTCACCCATTCTGTAATTATGTTCCATATTGGATCTACCCATGTGGATGACTGTACATTTAGCTACATTAAACTTCATTTGTCTGTCCTACAGACCATTCTCGAATTTTATCTATAACCGACATCAATATATCCACTTCTGCTTTAGATGAGACACTACTGCATAGTTTTGTGTCATCAGCAAATTTTGCAATCATGGATCCCATATCAATGTCCAAATCATTTATATATATCAAGAACAAAATTGGTCCCAAAACCGAGCCCTGTGGCACTCCACTTTTTACTTCACACCACTCAGAGTACTCCTTATTTATGCCCACCCTCTGCCTTCTTCCTGTTAACCAATTTTCAATCCATTTGGCAACTTCCCCACCTATTCCATGTGATTTTAACTTTCTAAATCATCTTTGATGAGGTACTCTATCAAGGTTTTTGCAAAATCTAGATAAATAACATCCACTGGCGTCTAAATGCATAACAATGTTTTCTTTGATTATTGACTCTACAATTTACAGACTATGCTTGTTAAACTCACGTCTATAATTTGCCGGATCTGATTTATTGCCCTTTTTTAATAAGGTTATCCCTCCTGCATCTTTCCAATCCTGTGGAACAATCCCTTGTGCAGGTGATTGAGAACATAATATAGCCAATGGTTTTGCTAGTTGGTCTCTAATTTCAAACAGCAATTTTGGATGAATACCATCTTGACCTGGACATTTACCTACTTTCAACCCCTCCAATGTTTTAAAAACCATTTCCTCCGTAATACAGATTGATCTTAATCCCGCTGTATCCATGTCTCTTTGGAAGATATCTATGGGCAAAGTCATGCTCTATAGGTCTGAATGTCATGCTCGCTCGGTCTGGATGCTATGCTGTTAGATCTGAATGTCATGCTGTTAGGTCTGGATGCTATGCTGTTAGGTCTGAATGCCATGCTGTTATATCTACAGTAGATTGTAGGTTTGGATGCTATGCCCGTTAGGTCCATAGTAGATTGTAGGTCTGGATGACATGCCCATTTGGTCCATAGTAGATTGTAGGTCTGGATGCCATGCCCGTTAGGTCTGGATGCTATGCTGTTAGGTCTGGATGCTATGCTGTTAGGTCTGAATGTCATGCTTGTTAGGTCTGAATGTCATGCTTGTTAGGTCTGGATGCTATGCTGTTAGGTCTACAGTAGATTGTAGGTTTGGATGCTATGCCCGTTAGGTCCATTGTAGATTATAGGTCTGGATGACATGCTCGCTAGGTCTGGATGCTATGCTGTTAGGTCTGAATGCCATGCTGTTAGGTCCACAGTAGATTGTAGGTCTGGATGCTATGCTGTTAGGTCTGGATGCTATGCTGTTAAGTCTGGATGCTATGCTGTTAGGTCTGGATGCTATGCTGTTAGGTCTGAATGTCATGCTTGTTAGGTCTGGATGCTATGCTGTTAGGTCTGAATGCCATGCTGTTAGGTCTACAGTAGATTGTAGGTTTGGATGCTATGCCCGTTAGGTCCATACGAGATTGTAGGTCTGGATGACATGCCCATTAGGTCCACAGTAGATTGTAGGTCTGGATGCCATGCTGTTAGGTCCACAGTAGATTGTAGGTCTGGATGCCATGCTGTTAGGTCCACAGGAGATTGTAGGTCTAGATGCCATGATTGTTAAGTCCACAGTAGATTGTAGGTCTGGATGCTGTATGTTTTTGGATGTCTAACATGTTCCAACAAAACTTTAACAATCAGCAACATGAATTAGAGAGCATTCTATCCTAGACAACACTATTAGTCTTATTGCACGAACTGCTCTTATTGTGTAGTGGCATGGACAGAACCGTGAATTGAATAGCCGTTTGCCTTCGAGGGGTTAGACCGCACCATTAGTCATCTTCTACGACCCACTCTCAGTGTGGCAGTTACATAACTCTCCCAGAAACCGTGTAGACAGGAAGTTAGTCAAGGTGTGACCAGATTTTCTTGTTTCCCTGTATTTCAGTAAAATCTTCAAGTCGAGCACTGCCGTGGACTACATCGACACATCTAGCATACAGTTCAAGACAGAATTCCATAAGGCCATTAACAGCTTCAGCCAGTCTTGGCCAGTCTTTGACATCATTCCAGTGTCTGTCAAGGAATGGGACATTCATCAAATATCCAACACGCCAGAAGAGAAAATCCTGCCACCAAAGACACAGGTCTCTACACTTGACATAGTGTCATTAGGAGGTTGCTCAGATGACACTGAAACAGATGATGATGGTGCTACTGCAGATGCTGGTGGGGATGATGCTGATGGTGCTCCAAGTGGTGAAGCACTTGCTCATGAAGAATCAACCGCGGTTGTGGATGTTGACCTCGCTAAGATTGACATAATAGTAGATGTGTCCAGCTCTAAGTCGCGCGCTGACAGTGTGCTGCTCAACAAAGATTTCGAGAGAGGGTCAGTGTCCATGCTGGACAGAAGTAGGTCAAACATTGGGTCTTTGAGGATGTACACTTCCTATGAGACTGTCTGAACAAGACCAGCATGCAATAGTTGTGAGAAATGGAACGAGGGAAGATACATTTCTTCTATCTTTAATACCCAGAAAAATGGGTTTCCAGAGATTTCTTTTATTCTTGGTTCATATATGGGCTATTGTTTCCAGATCTTTCTTTGATTCATGTATCATATATGGGCTATTGTTTCCAGATCTTTCTTTGATTCATGTATCACATATGGGCTATTGTTTCTAGAGCTAGCCTCTCAGTCGGTATTCCAGGGACAGGGTTAAGTGAAATGTCTCTGCAGGATCCATGAACGATCATGATGAATCAAATTAAATCTTTTCTTTCTTCCAAAATGTAGCTCACATCAGTGGGCATATGCCAAGTAGCCCTGTATGACAGAGACCAGGTAGCCCTGTATGACAAAGACCAGGTAGCCCTGTATGACAAAGACCAGGTAGCCCTGTATGGCAGAGACCAGGTAGCCCGGTATGGCAGAGACCAGGTAGCTCTGTATGACAGAGACCAGGTAGGCCTGTATGACAGAGACCAGATAGCCCTGTATGACAGAGACCAGGAAGCCCGGTATGGCAGAGACCAGGTAGCCCTGTATGACAAAGACCAGGTAGCCCTGTATGACAGAGACCAGGTGGCCCTGTATGACAGAGACCAGGTAACCCTGTATGACAGAGACCAGGTAGCCCTGTATGACAGAGACCAGGTAGCCCTGTATGACAGAGACCAGGTGGCCCTGTATGACAGAGACCAGGTGGCCCTGAATGACAGAGACCAGGTAGCTCTGTATGACAAAGACCAGGTAGCCCTGTATGTCAGTGTGCACATGTCAAGTAGCCCTGTATGTCAGTGTGCAGCTAACAAACTATATTTCATATTCATACCAAGTTCCTATGGCTATCATGCTACAAGACTCATTTCTCATCTGGAGGTTGTTGGTTCAAATCTGTGTTGCCTATTATTTCAGTTTCTTCTCTTGTCTTTGTTTTCCCAAGATAAAAAAATGTGCTTGTTTGGTCATTTATTGTGGCTACCTTGACTATTTGTTGTGGCTACCTTGACTAATTGTTGTGGCTACCTTGTCCAATTGTTGTAGCTACCTTGACTATTTGTTGTGGCTACCTTGGCCAATTGTTGTAGCTACCTTGACTATTTGTTGTGGCTACCTTGTCCAATTGTTGTAGCTACCTTGACTAATTGTTGTGGCTACCTTGACTAATTGTTGTAGCTACCTTGACTAATTGTTGTAGCTACCTTGTCCAATTGTTGTAGCTACCTTGAATATTTGTTGTGGCTACCTTGGCCAATTGTTGTAGCTACCTTGACTAATTGTTGTGGCTACCTTGACTAATTGTTGTGGCTACCTTGACTAATTGTTGTGGCTACCTTTACTATATATGATAGAAAAATATATCATTTAATAATTTGCTTAGCTGGTAATCAGAAGAATTGTCTGGCGGTCTCGTGGCTGATAGTTCAAGATGTACGGGCATGGTATGGGGGAAGAGGATATACGGGCATGGTATGGGGGGAGAGGATATACAGGCATGGTATGGGGGGAGAGGATATACAGGCATGGTATGGGGGGGGGGAGAGGATATACAGGCATGGTATGGGGGGGGGGAGAGGATATACAGGCATGGTATGGGGGGGGAGAGGATATACGGGCATGGTATGGGGAAGGGGGGATATACAGGTATGGTATGGGGGGGAGGATATACAGGCATGGTATAGGGGGGGGAGAGGATATACAGGCATGGTATGGGGGGGGGGGGGTGGGAGAGGATATACAGGCATGGCATGGAGAAAGAAGATATACAGGCATGGTATGGGAGAGAGGATATACAGGCATGGTATAGGGAGGGAGAGGATATATGGGCATGGTATGGGGGGGGGAGAGGATATACAGGCATGGTATGGGGGGGGAGAGGATATACAGGCATGGTATGGGGGGGGGGAATATATGGGCATGGTATGGTGAGAGGATATATGGGCATGGTATGGGAGAGAGGGGATATACTGGCATGGTATGGGGGAGAGAGGATAAAGGAGCGTGATATGGGGGAGAGGATATACAGGCATGTTATGGGGGGGGGGGGAATATACAGGCATGGTATAGGGGAGAGAGGATATACAGGCATGGTATGGGGGAGAGAGGATATACGGGCATGGTATGGGGGAGAGAGGATATACGGGCATGGTATGGGGGAGAGAGGATATACGGGCATGGTATGGGGGAGAGAGGATATACAGGCATGGTATGGGAAGGGTGAGGGGGGAAAGAGGATATACAGGCATGGTATGTGGGGGGGGGATATACAGGCATGGTATGGGGAAGGGGGAAAGAGGATATACAGGCATGGTATGGGAAGGGGGAAAGAGGATATACAGGCATGGTATGGGAAGGGGGAAAGAGGATATACAGGCATGGTATGGGAAGGGGGAAAGAGGATATACAGGCATGGTATGGGGAAGAGAATTGGCACAAAATGTGTACAACTGTAGAGATGGAAGGGAGGGGATATTTCAGTTGAAAGTGCCACCCACCCCCACCCTAACTTCGACCCCACCCTCACTCACACCCTACCCCATCCTCACTCCCACCCCACCCTCACACCACACCTGACCCTCACTCACACCCCACCCCACCCCATTCTCACTCACATCCACACTCCACCCCACCCTCACTCACTCACACCACACCTGACCCTCACTAAAATTGTAAGAAGTGATACATTTTAATGAACCAAGAAAAGTTTAAACTGAGCAAGTCCAGGTAGCAGTGAAAAAGGCAAATGCAATGTTAGGTATGATAAAAAGAAATATTAAACATAGGAGCAAGGAAGTGATTGTCAAACTGTATAAAGCTTTAGTTAGACCTAGATTGGAGTACTGTGTACAGTCCTTATCAGAGAGGGTATATAAACATGCTGGAAAGGATTTACAAATGAGCGAGAAAGCTGATAGTGGGATTCCAGAGTTACAGTTATGAGGAAAGACTCAGATAAACCGGCCTACAGTGTCTAGAAGACAGAAGAATTTGTGGTAACAAATCAGGTTTATAAGATGATCAGAGGAATGGATAAATTAGACTATAACAAGTTTTTCAAAATACAGATGTCCACAATAACAAGAGGGTATAGCTACAAGTTGACTAAGGAGGTCCAGATTAGATAGGAAATATTTTTTTAGTCAGAGGGTGGTGAATGCTTGGAATGCATTGCTACGGGAGGTAGTGGAGGCAGGGACAGTTAATGTATTTAAGAATAAATTGGATGCGCATAGCTTTTAGAGCAAGGTGATGTGAATGAAATTGGTTGTATACAGACTCTTCTAAACCAGTATAAAGATGAAGTTAAGTGAAGGTAGGTCAGGCCACGTGGAGTGGACTATAACATTCAAAGGCAGGATGGGAGGGGGGAGGGAAGTGAACACAGAGAGGAGGGGGAGGGAAGCGAACACAGGGAGGAGGGGAGGGTAAACCAATTTGGTGGCAATCTTTTATACAGTTATTGTGATCTTAGATTGACTGGATGAATCAATAAATGAATATCACACAGCCGAGCCGTTCTGTTATCCCAGTTATAATATCACACAGCCGAGTCGTTCTGTTATACCAGTTATAATATTACAGAGCCAAGACGTTCTGTTATACCAGTTATAATATTACAGAGCCAAGACGTTCTGTTATACCAGTTATAATATTACAGAGCCAAGACGTTCTGTTATACCAGTTATAATGTTACAGAGCCAAGACATTCTGTTATATCAGTTATAATATTACTGAGCCAAGTCGTTCTGTTATACCAGTTATAATATTACAGAGCCAAGACATTCTGTTATACCAGTTATAATATTACAGAGCCAAGACGTTCTGTTGTCCCCGTTATATTTATTCCTGTTTCTCAACAACGTTTACAAACTGCTCACATCAAACTTTTACATCCAACAATTCACCAATAACAATAACCAAACAAAAACTACAACTTTTACTTTAAACCACTGGTCAAGCCAGGGTCAGAGAAATGAATTAGTGGGCTACTCCCACACCAGGGTCAGAGAAATGAATTAGTGGGCTACTCCCACACCAGGGTCAGAGAAATGAATTAGTGGGCTACTCCCACACCAGGGTCAGAGAAATGAATTAGTGGGCTGCTCCCACACCAGGGTCAGAGAAATGAATTAGTGGGCTACTCTCACACCAGGGTCAGAGAAATGAATTAGTGGGCTACTCCCACACCAGGGTCAGAGAAATAAATTTGCGGGCTACTCCCACACCAGGGTCAGAGAAATAAATTAGCGGGTTACTCCCACACCAGGGTCAGAGAAAAAAAATAGTGGGCTACTCCCACACCAGGGTCAGAGAAATAAATTTGCGGGCTACTCCCACACCAGAGTCAGAGAAATGAATTAGTGGGCTACTCCCACACTAGGGTCAGAGAAAAAAAAGTGGGCTACTCCCACACCAGGGTCAGAGAAATACATTTGCGGGCTACTCCCACACCAGAGTCAGAGAAATGAATTAGTGGGCTACTCCCACACTAGGGTCAGAGAAAAAAAATAGTGGGCTACTCCCACACCAGGGTCAGAGAAATTAATTCACCCAAGTTGGGAAATATGTCAGCACATTCACCCAGTTTTCACCAAATGAATTGATCAAACTAGAGACATGCCCAAATTATTGACAAAGAAATTGATCAAACTGGAGACACGCCCAAACTATTGACAAAGAAATTTATCAAACTGGAGACATGCCCAAACTATTGACAAAGAAATTGATCAAACTGGAGACATGCCCAAACTATTGACAAAGAAATTGATCAAACTGGAGACCTGACCAAACTATTGACAAAGAAATTGATCAAACTAGAGACATGCCCAAACTATTGACAAAGAAATTGATCAAACTGGAGACATGCCCAAACTATTGACAAAGAAATTGATCAAACTAGAGACATGCCCAAACTATTGACAAAGAAATTGATCAAACTAGAGACATGCCCCCCAAACTAGAGACATGCCCAAACTATTGACAGAGAAATTGATCAAACTAGAGACATGCCCAAACTATTGACAAAGAAATTGATCAAACTGGAGACATGCCCAAACTATTGACAAAGAAGACGATTCTGACATCACATATTGGCAATGTTTCAATTCATTCACATTATTTGAGATAGAAAGTTCTTGTAACTTCACATCCACTTAGTTTCTTGTGTGACCAGCCAGTTATGGTCACAGCAAACTAACAGATTTGGTCAAACCTTTAGGAGCTGTTTCACCTGGCTCTTTTAATCACAGGTAAGAGAGGCTCAAACAACCCTCACTTCTCCTGAGTCCCTCCCACCACAGGTAAGAGAGGCTCAAACAACCCTCACTTCTCCTATCCCTCCCACCACAGGTAAGAGAGGTTCAAATAACCCTCACTTCTCCTGTCCCTCCCACCACAGGTAAGAGAGGTTCAAACAACCCTCACTTCTCCTGAGCCTCTCCCACCACAGGTAAGAGAGGCTCAAACAACCCTCACTTCTCCTGAGCCTCTCCCACTAAAACATGAAAAGGACTGTCAAACTTGATACCAATAATAGATGAACAACGAGATATATGAATCCTTAACACAGACAAAACTCAACCTATCCAGCGTTGTGAAAGACTGGGACATCATGTCCAGGTGTGAGGGAACATCATGTCCAGGTGTGAAGGGAAAACCGTCATACACATGATGATGCCTACAGCTCAACTCATTTTAGTGTGACCTGTCAGTTGTTGACACACCAATCTAAGTCTATTTGTTTATGACACCAATCTAAGTCTATTTGTTATCTATTTGTCTATGACACCAATCTATTTGTCTATGACACCAAGAACAGAGAGCCAGACTCCAAAGAACAGGGCCAGGCCACCAAGAACAGGGCCTCGGTCACCAAGAACAGGGCCAGGCCACCAAGAACAGGGCCCAGGCCAGGCCACCAAGAACATGGCCCAGGCCAGGCCACTAAGAACATCCAAACTAAAATGATCATCTACTGTGATAGACAAGGGACTTAATCTATTGGAATATTTGTAAAACAGGTCTACAAAATGGTGGCATCACTGTCATAAGGGAGGATTCCAACTGTACGTGTCAGGGTTATGGCTGACTCATCACTATCATATGTGTCTGGGTTATGGCTGGATCATCACTGTCATACGTGTCTGGGTTATGGCTGACTCATCACTGTCGTACGTGTCAGGGTTATGGCTGGATCATCACTGTCATACGTGTCTGGGTTATGGCTGACTCATCACTGTCGTATGTGTTGGTTCATACTGTATGTGAATTATATGGATGGCAGGAATGGGTATGCAATATTCCCACATCGTACAACCCTCCATTTTGCTCGTACAGCAGATCCCTCCATGTTGGTGTTTCCCTAACAATGATGTCTTTGTTCATTATCAAACAGTCAGTCCGAACCATTCCTTGAACATGTCTTTTTGTATCTCTCTACTTTTTTTGCTACGGAGATTCCAGGACAGAAACTATCTTGCTACAACTCACAGCTGGCTGCTAGCATCAGGGTCAGTGACTCTCAGCTGGCTGCTAGCATCAGGGTCAGTGACTCCCAGCTGGCTGCTAGCATCAGGGTCAGTGACTCCCAGCTGGCTGCTAGCAATAGGGTCAGTGACTCCCAGCTGGCTGCTAGCATCAGGGTCAGTGACTCTCAGCTGGCTGCTAGCAACAGGGTCAGTGACTCCCAGCTGGCTGCTAGCATCAGGGTCAGTGACCCATACCTGACCATAAACATATTTCACCTCCCGATGACAGCCCTGGAAACAGACTGCAGCCAGGCAGTTTGGCTAAGAGATAGGGATCAAAGTGATAAGGTAAACCTTGTCACAAAAATGCAGTGCACAAATCGGACGTATCAGGCCGAAAGCCGCAGCCTCGCTGTAAGCTACGACACGTCACAAAACGTGCTTTTTCAGTAAGAACGCTGAAGATTTCTATTAGATGTTTTCCTGATTCTTATTTCTGTCCATCAGCTCCCCATTACGGATCTTATTTCTGTCCCATAAGGGATCTTATTTGTTCTTCTAGTCAAGCACCCTTTTGTTATGTCCCAAACTTTCCTCGCCACATGTGTTGTGTAAGACAGGGACTTTGTTTGGAAATGTCTTACTCTTTTTTTGGCTGGGATGTGAGCCCCACACCCTTGCACATGAGGTGGGTTCTACTGAATTCTGACAAGTCAAGAGTAATCTTTGACACTAATATCTCAGTCTAGATTTGTCACAACTACGTCTCCTTCTGCGTTTGTTCTCACACTCCCGCTACCAAGCCCTGAACGTTCTCAATCTCCCGCTACCAAGCCCTGAACGTTCTCAATCTCCCGCTACCAAGCCCTGAACGTTCTCAATCTCCCGCTACCAAGCCCTGAATGTTCTCAATCTCCCGCTACCAAGCCCTAAACGTTCTCAATCTCCCGCTACCAAGCCCTGAACGTTCTCAATCTCCCGCTACCAAGTCCTCAATAGGGCTTTGAAAGTAGCAGGATGTAGTTCGGAGAACGGAATGTGTTGTGTCGTCAGTTTACAGCTTGACTGCGATATTGCCACCTTTCGGTCCGACACATCCGTCCTAGGCAGAAATCACAAAAATTGTTGTCAATGGTTTGACATTGGTCAACAACAACAACAGCAGCACAAACAAGATGAAGTGACCAGAAGTCCACTCTCAGATGATGTCCAGAAAAGTCCACACAGTCCGCACACACTGGCCAGGTTATTGTTCTTACAACACCTGGACATCCCTTGCATGTCACGTTCCGATGAGAAATGGGGAAAGTATGTCAGTGAAGTTAACCGGTTGGTTAAAATAACCAGTCTTAGTGCCAACAAGAAAAACATCGTGCTGCTGGTAAAAAAATCTGGGGAAAAAATTTAGATATTTAAACACCCCGGAAATATTGATCTAAAAATAACTATGTACATCCAATCTATTCTTTAATGCATTAATTGACCCTGCCTCCATGTTTTCCTGTGGCAATGCATTCCAAGCATTCACCACTGTCTTACTAAAAAAGTATTTCCTGATATCTAATCTGGACCTTACTTTATTTAATTATTGACCGTACACTTACTAGACACATTGTACCACACACTTACTAGACATTGTACCACACACTTACTAGACATTGTACCACACACTTACTAGACATTGTACCGTTCACTTACTAGACATGGTATGCTCTTTATGTGACAGAGACAAGGATTTGACAACTGCCACACTGAAAGTGGTGACTAACAGTTCGTTAACATATGTAAGGTAGAAGATTCACCAACCCATGACACAAGACAGCTCACCATTCACATACACCAAATTCCACCATTTTGAGCAGCCTTGTGGTTCTGAAGTAAAACTTGAAGGAAACTTGCCTGTGCTTAGTTTTATATCACCCATGAGGTGCAAGGCCTTATACCATGGGTGTAGGGCCTTCTACAATAGAGTCTGTATAGAGACTTGACTGGGCTTAATAGTCTACCATGAACCAAAGTGTCCTTTACCATGAGTATAGGGCCTTCTACCATAAGTGCAGGGTTTCTACCATGAGTGTATAGTCTTCTACCATGGGTGTATAGTCTGCTACCATGGGTGTATAGTCTTCTACCATGTGTGTAGTGTACCAGTCCACCTTCTCCACCTTACTACTTTCTATACTGGTCACGACCAATCATTTGTTCTCTTTATAACAGCTTTACACAACCTTGAATTCTGGTCAGGTGTAACATTTGCTCTTATTGTACCAGTCTACACAACTGTGCTCCGTTCTGTTTTCTGTTGCGCTGCACAGGGACTATTGGGTTGCCAGGTGCTTATTTCTCCTCTTCTACACTAACTCTTATTATATGGCCATGATTCATATGATGACAACTAAAATAATAATGAATCTTTATTCAACTTTTCTCTTCGCTCACACACGAAAGACTCAGGTATTTATTGAACCTATCTTATCACTGGATCTTTGACAAAATATAATATGCTAGATTCTGGAGTTCTTAACCTAACTGTTCCCTTGGGACTACACGACTAAATAAAAGCCTTTTGTGTAATTACACAGTTGATTTGGCTCAAGTTTTAATTAACCCAAGGCTCGGTCCTTAGTCAGACTTTGCTCCTCATCTGAACTCTGGATGTGTAGCTTCTAACACAAGTCTATCTTTGTAGAAATGGTAAACCACATTGTCGAAGATAATTCTGACATGAGTCTATCTTTATTGAAATCAATTATGGCGGACTTCCGATATTGACTTCAAATCACTTGGTTCTTTCCAAACATAATAATAAGATCAAATATGACTTGTTCTGGATAGCTGGATATTGGAAAACATCCTCTCACTCTGACTCTGCAATGCTGACTGAATGAATTCCTTTGTGGCCCAGCTGTTTTATACAATCCTAGTTTGCGCGCCTGTTGTAATGATAGCAAAATGCTTTCCAAACATATTTGCTCGTGGGAGGGAAAAAATAATGCAACGGCAACTTCTAGAAATTCTAGAAGCCAGTGTATTACTTGTGGAGTCTATATTCTGTTTCTGACGTTTCAATGATAGAATTAAAGATGCCCCCATTTTGTTCTTGTTACTAAATGTGGTTGTTTGTCTATTGTTGACTGTTTCAATAAAAGATGTTTGTCTATTGTTGATTGTTTCAATAAAAGATGTTTGTCTATTGTTGACTGTTTCAATAAAAGATGTTTGTCTATTGTCGACTGTTTCAATAAAAGATGTTTGTCTATTGTTGACTGTTTCAATAAAAGATGTTTGTCTATTGTCGACTGTTTCAATAAAAGATGTTTGTCTATTGTTGACTGTTTCAATAAATGATGTTTGTTCTGTATTTTGAATGCTTGGCTATTATTGATGGGTTGAAGCTATTATTAATAGGTTAAAGAGTTTAACTCCCGAAGTGACTAAATCCTGTCACAGTAGGGCTTCTACCATGGGTGTAGGGCCTTCTACCATGGGTGTAGTGCCTTCTACCATGGGTGTAGGGCTTTCTACCATGGGTGTAGCGATATCCTTGACTTTATCTTGAGGCTTCCACAGAATGGTCCCTTCTCAGTTGCCTCTTATGACATACTAGGCAGGTGACAGTGTCACTGTTCTCTCCTCCCCTCCATTGACCTGTAAGCCAACCAAAGCTCTACGCATCATATATGAAGAAAGAGTACAGAAAAGAAACTTATATTTAGCACAAGAAGAAGATAAAAGAAGATGAAGAAGGAGAAGAAGAAGGGCAAAGAAGAAGACGTTAAACATGAACAAAAAGTAGACGAAGAAGAAGAGGCAAAAGAGAAAAAAAGAGGAAGAAAAGAAGAAGATGATGATGAAAGCAAGAGGCATGCAGGAACTAACCTGAGTAATCCGTTATGTAAGTTCTTGGGCTGGTAAAGCTCTAGTGAAACCAAGCCAAAACAGTGGCAGATCTTGAGCAAAACTTCCAGGTCAGAGCTACTCTTCTGGTAATAGTAGACCGTTACGGGGCCCCTGTCAAAGTAAGAACATATCTGACTCTTCTGGTAATAGTAGACCGTTACGGGGCCCCTGTCAAAGTAAGAACATATCTGACACTTCTGGTAATAGTAGACCGTTACGGGGCCCCTGTCAAAGTAAGAACATATCTGACACTTCTGGTAATAGTAGACCGTTACGGGGCCCCTGTCAAAGTAAGAACATATCTGACTCTTCTGGTAATAGTAGACCGTTACGGGGCCCCTGTCAAAGTAAGAACATATCTGACTCTTCTGGTAATAGTAGCTGTCTGTACCACCCATAAAAGAGATGTTGCTGTCTGTACCACCCTCACAGAGATGTTGCTGTCTGTACCACCCTCACAGAGAAGTTGCTGTCTGTACCACCCTCAAAGAGAGATGTTGCTGTCTGTACCACCCTCAAAGAGAGATGTTGCTGTCTGTACCACCCTCACAGAGATGTTGCTGTCTGTACCACCCTCAAAGAGAGATGTTGCTGTCTGTACCACCCTCACAGAGATGTTGCTGTCTGTACCACCCTCAAAGAGAGATGTTGCTGTCTGTACCACCCTCACAGAGATGTTGCTGTCTGTACCACCCTCAAAGAGAGATGTTGCTGTCTGTACCACCCTCACAGAGATGTTGCTGTCTGTACCACCCTCACAGAGATGTTGCTGTTTGTACCACCCTCAAAGAGAGATGTTGCTGTCTGTACCACCCTCAAAGAGAGATGTTGCTGTCTGTACCACCCTGAGAAAGATGTTGCTGTCTGTACCACCCTCACAGAGATGTTGCTGTCTGTACCAATCTCACAGATATGTTGCTGTCTGTACCACCCTGAGATAGATGTTGCTGTCTGTACCACCCTGAGATAGATGTTGCTGTCTGTACCACCCTGAGATAGATGTTGCTGTCTGTACCACCCTGAGAAAGATGTTGCTGTCTGTACCACCCTCACAGAGATGTTGCTGTCTGTACCAATCTCACAGATATGTTGCTGTCTGTACCACCCTGAGATAGATGTTGCTGTCTGTACCACCCTGAGATAGATGTTGCTGTCTGTACCACCCTGAGATAGATGTTGCTGTCTGTACCACCCTGAGAGAGATGTTGCTGTTTGTACCACCCTGACAGACAACCTGAACAACGGTCTTACTTCCTCATCTGGGAGAGGTCTGGTAAGACTTCGTTGTCTCTGACACACTCTAGGAGATCTTCTGGCTGGACCGTCTCGCTCATGAGGATTTGCTGGTGGAGAAACTGCTCGTACTGGCTGCCAATCAGAGCTTTCAGGTCCAGCTTCGACGGCTCAACATTTCTGGTCATGGAACACAGTATGGCTAGTAAGTCGGTACCAATTTATAGGTGGAAAGACAGCATAAGTGTGCAGAAGCATATACCTTTCTCATTAAAATCAAGGGCTCTATCCACTACGGGATGTCAACCTATGACAGATAATATCAACCTCACACAGACAATATCAACCTTACACAGACAATATCAACCTCACACAGACAATATCAACCTGTGACAGACAATATCAACCTCTGACAGACGATATCAACCTAACACAGACAATATCAACCTCACACATACAATATCAACCTCTGACAGACAATATCAACCTCACACAGACAATATCAACCTTACACAGACAATATCAACCTCTGACAGACAATATCAACCTCTGACAGACAATATCAACCTCTGACAGATGATATCAACCTAACACAGACAATATCAACCTCACACATACAATATCAACCTCTGACAGACAATATCAACCTCACACAGACAATATCAACCTCTGACAGACAATATCAACCTCTGACAGACAATATAAACCTCTGACAGACAATATCAACCTCACACATACAATATCAGCCTCTGACCGACAATCTCAACCTCACACAGACAATATCAACCTCTGACAGACAATATCAACCTCTGACAGACAATATCAACCTCTGACAGACAATATCAACCTCTGACAGACAATATCAACATCACACAGACAATATCAACCTCTGACAGACAATATCAACCTCTGACAGACAATATCAACCTCTTACAGACAATATCAACCTCACACAGACAATATCAACCTCACACAGACAATATCAACCTCTGACAGACAATATCAACCTCACACAGACAATATCAACCTCTGACAGACAATATCAACCTCACACAGACAATATCAACCTCTGACAGACAATATCAACCTTACACAGACAATATCAAGCTCATACAGACAATATCAACCTCACACAGACAATATCAACCTCACACATTCAATATCAACCTTACAAGACAATATCAACCTCTGACAGACAATCTCAACCTTACACAGACAATCTCAACCTCTGACAGACAATATCAACCTCACACAGACAATATCAACCTCTGACAGACAATATCAACCTTACACAGACAATATCAAGCTCATACAGACAATATCAACCTCACACAGACAATATCAACCTCACACATTCAATATCAACCTTACAAGACAATATCAACCTCTGACAGACAATCTCAACCTTACAAGACAATATCAACCTCACACAGACAATATCAACCTCACACATTCAATATCAACCTTACAAGACAATATCAACCTCACACATACAATCTCAACCTTACACAGACAATCTCAATCTCAAACAGACAATATCAACCTCTGACAGACAATATCAACCTCTGACAGACAATATCAACCTCTGACAGACAATATCAACCTCACACAGACAATATCAACCTGTGACAGACAATATCAACCTAACACAGACAATATCAACCTCACACATACAATATCAACCTCTGACAGACAATATCAACCTCTGACAGACAATATCAACCTCACACATACAATATCAGCCTCTGACAGACAATATCAACCTTACACAGACAATATCAACCTTACACAGACAATCTCAACCTCACACAGACAATATCAACCTTACACAGACAATATCAACCTCTGACAGACAATATCAACCTCTGACAGACAATATCAACCTCTGACAGACAATATCAACCTCACACAGACAATATCAACCTTACACAGACAATATCAACCTCTGACAGACAATATCAACCTCTGACAGGCAATATCAACCTCACACAGACAATATCAACCTCTTACAGACAATATCAACCTCTGACAGACAATATCAACCTTACACAGACAATATCAAGCTCACACAGACAATATCAACCTTACACAGACAATATCAACCTCTGACAGACAATCTCAACTTCACACAGACAAATCAACCTTACACAGACAATATCAACCTCTGACAGACAATATAAACCTCTGACAGACAATATCAACCTCACACAGACAATATCAACCTCACACATACAATATCAACCTCACACATACAATATCAGCCTCTGACAGACAATATCAACCTCACACAGACAATATCAACCTTACACAGACAATATCAACCTCTGACAGACAATATCAACCTCTGACAGACAATATCAACCTCACACAAACAATATCAACCTCTGACAGACAATATCAACCTCACACAGACAATATCAACCTCACACATTCAATATCAACCTTACAAGACAATATCAACCTCTGACAGACAATCTCAACCTTACACAGACAATATCAACCTCTGACAGACAATATCAACCTCTGACAGACAATATCAACCTCTGACAGACAATATCAACCTCACACAGACAATATCAACCTCACACAGACAATATCAACCTCTGACAGACAATATGAACCTCTGACAGACAATATCAAGCTCACACAGACAATATCAACCTCACAGACAATATCAACCTCACAGACAATATCAACCTCTGACAGACAATATCAACTTCACACAGACAATATCAACCTCTGACAGACAATATCAACCTCTGACAGACAATATCAACCTAACACATACAATATCAACCTCACACAGACAATATCAACCTCTGACAGACAATATCAGCCTCACACAGACAATATCAACCTCACACAACAATATCAACCTCACACAGACAATATCAACCTCTGACAGACAATATCAACATCACACAGACAATATCAACCTTTGAGTCTTGAGACACAAAAGTGCATGCAGTTCACAAAATCAAGTTATTCTCTGGTCATATTCCACTTACAAATAGGTCTTCCGAGGTTTCAAGAACAGACGTCTAGCCAAGTCTGACGCAGCTTCGGCTCCATAAAAGGGCGCTCTGTACACCCGTGATACGTCAGGCATCAACATTTCCAGCTCTTTCGTATTCAAATGCCAGCCTGACCATGCCCTGAGAGATAGTTTAATTCACAAGGTCAATGTTGGGTCAGGTGAAATATACTGACCGAGGTACCACCTAACATCAAGGTCAGGTGAAATATACTGACCGAGGTCCCACTTCACATCAGGGTCAGGTGAAATATGCCAAATAAGAGCCCCCTCCCCCCCCCCCCCTCCAAGAGTAATGCATAGCCCTGACAGGCGTATCCTTTTTGTAATGGTCCACTACAATTGTGGATTTATGCCCTGGTCCTCCTACCAGGCATGTCAGCTGGGTGTTAGATAGTTGAATGGTCTCTATATTTCGAGGCTAGCTGTCAATATCCAATAAACAGCCATATAACAGAAAAGATTACCTGCATGAGGCAGCCCCTCCACCATGCAATCACCTTTTTGTCTATAAACATTATTACAAGTATATACTGGAGAAAAAAAAGTTATGACAAAGTCAAAGGGGTCACAAGAGTCAGAGGTCACAGGGATCCCAAGCCAAAGGGTCAGTAGAAGGGGTTCACTCTAACACTGCCCATGGACAGATAACGTTAGAACCCTGATAGCAAATTATAACTGTTCAAGGTAATTTGAGAATGAAAAGCTTATTCTTAGAACACTGGTCAAGGTCACTACCTAACCTGGCAACCAAAGCCAGAGAAATCTGGTACCAAGTACTAGACATCTCCGCTAGTGGACTGTCCAGAGAGATTGTGAGGGGAGTTGCAGAACAGAACCAGATCTAACTGGTACCTCAGACGACTTGTCTCCTGTCATCAGAAAGATTGACCACTGTTGTTTTTTGTTGTAGCTGCTGCTACTGTTGGAGATGGGGAGAAAATTAAAGGGGTAGTTGTATTAACTGATTCCAACACCAACGCACCAAGAGACAGTTATTCTAAAATCAAGCAGTACCTTAATGGTGGTAGGCACAGGAGAGTGGGTACTCATGGCTTAGGAAGGATCCAGACATTGAGTTCTGGAGCATGAGTGGACAGGTCACGACAATGGTCACAAGAAATGTCCATGCAGCAGTAAAATTGAGGATCACGTGATTAGCTGGCCTCAACAGCCAGGTAAAAACGGTGGAGCGTAAGAGGCAGATCAAAATTGGTGTATCAGCAGGACAGACCAGGACAGGCATTGAGACATGCAGAGGAGTTTGATGGACTGGTGACTAGACCGAGGAGTTTGATGCACTGGTGACTAGACTGAGGAGTTTAGAGTTTCATGGACTGGCGACTAGACTGAGGAGTTTAGAGTTTCATGGACTGGCGACTAGACTGAGGAGTTTAGAGTTTCATGGACTGGCGACTAGACTGAGGAGTTTGATGGACTGGTGACTAGACTGAGGAGTTTAGAGTTTCATGGACTGGTGACTAGACTGGGGATTTTGATGGACTGGTGACTAGACTGGGGATTTTGATGGACTGGTGACTAGACTGAGGAGTTTCATGGACTGATGACTAGACTGAGGAGTTTAGAGTTTCATGGACTGGTGACTAGACTGAGGAGTTTAGAGTTTCATGGACTGGCGACTAGACTTAGGAGTTTAGAGTTTCATGGACTGGTGACTAGACTGAAGAGTTTGATGGACTGGTGACTAGACTGAGGAGTTTAGAGTTTCATGGACTGGCGACTAGACTGAGGAGTTTAGAGTTTCATGGACTGGTGACTAGACTGAGGAGTTTAGAGTTACATGGACTGGTGACTAGACTGAGGAGTTTAGAGTTTCATGGACTGGTGACTAGACTGAGGAGTTTAGAGTTTCTTGGACTGGTGACTAGACTGAAGAGTTTGATGGACTGATGACTAGACTGAGGAGTTTAGAGTTTCATGGACTGGTGACTAGACTGAGGAGTTTAGAGTTTCATGGACTGGTGACTAGACTGAGGAGTTTAGAGTTTCATGGACTGGTGACTAGACTGAGGAGTTTAGAGTTTCATGGACTGGCGACTAGACTTAGGAGTTTAGAGTTTCATGGACTGGTGACTAGACTGAAGAGTTTGATGGACTGGTGACTAGACTGAGGAGTTTAGAGTTTCATGGACTGGCGACTAGACTTAGGAGTTTAGAGTTTCATGGACTGGTAACTAGACTGAAGAGTTTGATGGACTGGTGACTAGACTGAGGAGTTTAGAGTTTCATGGACTGGCGACTAGACTGAGGAGTTTAGAGTTTCATGGACTGGTGACTAGACTGAGGAGTTTAGAGTTTCATGGACTGGTGACTAGACTGAGGAGTTTAGAGTTTCATGGACTGGTGACTAGACTGAAGAGTTTGATGGACTGATGACTAGACTGAGGAGTTTAGAGTTTCATGGACTGGTGACTAGACTGAGGAGTTTAGAGTTTCATGGACTGGTGACTAGACTGAGGAGTTTAGAGTTTCATGGACTGGTGACTAGACTGAGGAGTTTAGAGTTTCATGGACTGGCGACTAGACTTAGGAGTTTAGAGTTTCATGGACTGGTGACTAGACTGAAGAGTTTGATGGACTGGTGACTAGACTGAGGAGTTTAGAGTTTCATGGACTGGCGACTAGACTTAGGAGTTTAGAGTTTCATGGACTGGTAACTAGACTGAAGAGTTTGATGGACTGGTGACTAGACTGAGGAGTTTAGAGTTTCATGGACTGGCGACTAGACTGAGGAGTTTAGAGTTTCATGGACTGGTGACTAGACTGAGGAGTTTAGAGTTTCATGGACTGGTGACTAGACTGAGGAGTTTAGAGTTTCATGGACTGGTGACTAGACTGAAGAGTTTGATGGACTGATGACTAGACTGAGGAGTTTAGAGTTTCATGGACTGGCGACTAGACTGAGGAGTTTAGAGTTTCATGGACTGGTGACTAGACTGAGGAGTTTAGAGTTTCATGGACTGGCGACTAGACTTAGGAGTTTAGAGTTTCATGGACTGGTGACTAGACTGAGGAGTTTAGAGTTTCATGGACTGGTGACTAGACTGAGGAGTTTAGAGTTTCATGGACTGGCGACTAGACTTAGGAGTTTAGAGTTTCATGGACTGGTGACTAGACTGAAGAGTTTGATGGACTGGTGACTAGACTGAGGAGTTTAGAGTTTCATGGACTGGCGACTAGACTTAGGAGTTTAGAGTTTCATGGACTGGTAACTAGACTGAAGAGTTTGATGGACTGGTGACTAGACTGAGGAGTTTAGAGTTTCATGGACTGGCGACTAGACTGAGGAGTTTAGAGTTTCATGGACTGATGACTAGACTGAGGAGTTTAGAGTTTCATGGACTGGTGACTAGACTGAGGAGTTTAGAGTTTCATGGACTGGTGACTAGACTAAGGAGTTTAGAGTTTCATGGACTGGTGACTAGACTGAGGAGTTCAGAGTTTCATGGACTGGCGACTAGACTTAGGAGTTTAGAGTTTCATGGACTGGTGACTAGACTGAAGAGTTTGATGGACTGGTGACTAGACTGAGGAGTTTAGAGTTTCATGGACTGGTGACTAGACTGAGGAGTTTAGAGTTTCATGGACTGGCGACTAGACTGAGGAGTTTAGAGTTTCATGGATTGCTGACTAGACTGAGGAGTTTAGAGTTTCATGGACTGGTGACTAGACTGAGGAGTTTGATGGACTGGTGACTAGACTGAGGAGTTTAGAGTTTCATGGACTGGCGACTAGACTGAGGAGTTTAGAGTTTGGTAGACTGGCAACTAGACTGAGGAGTTTAGAGTTTCGTGGACTGGTGACTAGTCTGAGGAGTTTAGAGTTTGATGGACTGGTGACTAAACTGAGGAGTTTAGAGTTTCATGGACTGGTGACTAGACTGAAGAGTTTGATGGACTGATGACTAGACTGAGGAGTTTAGAGTTTCATGGACTGGTGACTAGACTGAGGAGTTTAGAGTTTGATGGACTGGTGACTAGACTGAGGAGTTTGGAGTTTGGTGGACTGGCAACTAGACTGAGGAGTTTAGAGTTTCGTGGACTGGTGACTAGTCTGAGGAGTTTAGAGGTTGATGGACTGGCGACTAGACTGAGGAGTTTAGCGTTTCATGGACTGGTGACTAGACTGAGGAGTTTAGAGTTTCATGGACTGGTGACTAGACTGAGGAGTTTGGAGTTTGATGGACTGGTGACTAGACTGAGGAGTTTGGAGTTTGGTGGACTGGCAACTAGACTGAGGAGTTAAGAGTTTCGTGGACTGGTGACTAGTCTGAGGAGTTTAGAGTTTGATGGACTGGTGACTAGTCTGAGGAGTTTAGAGTTTGATGGACTGGTGACTAGACTGAGGAGTTTGGAGTTTGGTGGACTGGCAACTAGACTGAGGAGTTTAGAGTTTCGTGGACTGGTGACTAGTCTGAGGAGTTTAGAGTTTGATGGACTGGTGACTAGTCTGAGGAGTTTAGACTTTGATGGACTGGTGACTAGACCGAGGAGTTTGATGGACTGGTGACTAGACCGAGGAGTTTGATGGACTGGTGACTAGACCGAGGAGTTTGATGGACTGGTGACTAGTCTGAGGAGTTTGATGGACTGGTGACTAGACTGAGGAGTTTGATGGACTGGTGACTAGACTGAGGAGTTTAGAGTTTCATGGACTGGTGACTAGACTGAGGAGTTTGATGGACTGGTGACTAGAACAAAGAGTTTGATGGACTGGTGACTAGACTGAGGAGTTTCATGGACTGGTGACTAGACTGAAGAGTTTCATGGACTGGTGACTAGAACAAAGAGTTTGATGGACTGGTGACTAGACTGAAGAGTTTGATGGACTGGTGTCTAGACTGAGGAGTTTGATGGACTGGTGACTAGACCGAGGAGTTTAGAGGTTGATGGACTTGCGACTAGACTGAGGAGTAGAGTTTGATGGACTGGCGACTAGACTGAGGAGTTTGAGTTTGATGGACTGGTGACTAGACTGAGGAGTTTAGAGTTTGATGGACTGGTGACTAGACTGAGGAGTTTAGAGTTTGATGGACTGGTGACTGACTGAATGACAAGTACAGCCCAACCCAGACTAGACTTCCTGAGTTAGCATTTAACTGTTTGTTATGTTGGACAACAATAAGTACCAACGAGACAAAGCATTGGGTTCATCAACTTCGGTGTAAGACAGACAGTGACCTTGTCCTCAATGACTTTGTCACAGATTTAGTCTTGCCAGACAAATCTTGTCTCCATATTGAAGCTCTTATTTTTTCTTCTAGAATTACGTCGCAATCGTAATTATATATTTTCTTTAAATTTAGAGGTGGACTTTTTACAGGATCTGACAACTCTCATCAGTTATATTGCGACAGGTGGCGGATTAATATCGGCACCCAGGACGCAATTTTAAAAGTAGGACTGGCTGAGAAAATAGTCCGGAGAGCTATAAAAACCGGAGCAGCCCGGGAGCTCAGGGTTATTTCCAGAGAGATTTTGATGAGAGTGAACAACACATTTTCAAAGAGACATTTCAAGAGAGATTTTGATGAGAGTGAACGACACATTTTCAAAGAGACATTTCAAGAGAGATTTTGATGAGAGTGAACAACACATTTTCAAAGAGACATTTCAAGAGAGATTTTGATGAGAGTGAACAACACATTTCCAAAGAGACATTTGGAGAAGAGGCATTTCCAGAGAGACATTTCCAGAGAGACATTTCCAGAGAGACATTTCAAGAGAGATTTTGATGAGAGTGAACGACACATTTCCAAAGAGGCATTTGGAGAAGAGGCATTTCCAGAGAGACATTTCCAGAGAGACATTTCAAGAGAGATTTTGATGAGTGAACGACACATTTCCAAAGAGACATTTGGAGAAGAGGCATTTGGAGAAGAGGCATTTCCAGAGAGACATTTCAAGAGAGATTTTGATGAGAGTGAACGACACATTTCCAAAGAGACATTTGGAGAAGAGGCATTTCCAGAGAGACATTTCCAGATAGACATTTTAGAAATAGACGATTCAGAGAGAGACAACAGATTTAGAGAGGGATTTTTCAGAGACTCATTCAGAGAGACAATCAGAGAAGAGTGAACGTCGCATCGACTGAGTTCCAATTTACAGAAGTAACGTTTTACTAATTTTCATTTGTGAATAATTAGATAGAATTTCATCAGGTTAAAGTTTAACCAGCGTCAGACCCGTGGGCGACTTTTCAAGTTTATAGTCATCGCAGAGATCTCACAGAAGCAGCCTAGATCAGTCATAGCTACCTGCTGTAAGAGAGAACGGGCTTCCTTGATCTAGATCGGCTGAGAGAAAACTTTACCATTTTACACGTGTGTCGACCTGTGCCAGGTTACCACGTGGGTCAACCTGCCTTTGTTCAACACGCGCCAGTTTAAACACGTAGCTGCCTTCACTAAGTTTATAGTCATCGTAGATTCACAGCAGTAGCCTAGTATTTCGACATCCACCATGCAGATCGACAGTCGTCGCTAAGGAACGGAGCCAAGGACGTCTACCTGGGTTGGGTAAAACCACGAACCATCAGCGTCAATACGCCATAATTCAGGTTCACGTTACGGCAGGCCAAGTACGGAAAGTGGACTGTGGACAATAGTTTTAGGTTTAGCGGTAGTTTGAGTTTTAAGTTAGGTAACCATTAGATAGAAGCGTGAAGGAAGTTGTACATGATAGAAGAGTGAAAGAGAAGTTGTACATGATAGAAGAGTGGAAGAGAAGTTGTACATGATAGAAGAGTGGAAGAGAAGTTGTACATGATAGAAGAGTGGAAGAGAAGTTGTACATGATAGAAGAGTGGAAGAGAAGTTGTACATGATAGAAGAGTGGAAGAGAAGTTGTACATGATAGAAGAGTAGAAGAGAAGTTGTACATGATAGAAGAGTGGAAGAGAAGTTGTACATGATAGAAGAGTGGAAGAGAAGTTGTACATGATAGAAGAGTGGAAGAGAAGTTGTACATGATAGAAGAGTGGAAGAGAAGTTGTACATGATAGAAGAGTGGAAGAGAAGTTGTAACGTGTAGAAAAAAAGAATTTGTTTTGATTGTTTCGAAATAGTGTCCTTCGTTTATTGAAGTGTTAGTTGATGTGATAGATTTTAAGACTGCAAAGGTGGAGAGTCAAGGTTCGGCCTCAGTGAGCAAAACCCCGTTACGTCTGCTACAACATTGTCACAGTGACGGAGTCCACAGGTGACTAAATCAAAACAGGACAACAATCAACAAAGCAATGATAAAAATCAGTGATGGCCAAGCTAATGTTGGCCGAGGGCCAGATTATGGTCAAGGATAACACCAGAGAGCCAGACCTGTAGGGAGGGAGGGAGAGGGGGGAGAGAGAGGGGGAGAGAGGGGGGAGATAGAGAGGGAGGGAGATAGAGAGGGAGGGAGATAGAGAGGGAGAGAGAGAGCTGGGGGTGTTGTGTGAGGTGGGGAGATGTTATTCGTACATTTTGGGTAGTTTTGGTTTTGTTTCAGGGGTCAGTGCATGTTGTTTTGTAATATTATTTGAGCATATTGGTCGAAGTGTACAGTAATTTTTAATCAACAATAAGTGCCGGCCAAAACTGGTTGGGGGGCCACATCTGGCCCACGGGCAACAGTTTGGCTATCTCTGATCTAAATAATAGATCAGAATAAGAGATCTTTTGTTTAGATTTTGCGAAAAACATGTGTCAGCGAGAATGAAACTTTGAGACAGAATTCAACCAGGATTCTATTCCAGAGCGGAACCTGAAAGAAGAGAGAAGTCACAGATACTACAAGAGAAATCACAGACACTACAAGAGAAATCACAGACACTACAAGAGAAGTAAAGACACTACAAGAGAAGTAAAGACACTACAAGAGAAATCAAAGACACTAAAAGAATGCACAGACACCACAAGAGACAAGAATATGGTTAATGATTAGATGATGATGTTAGATAGAGAAATAGATTAGATAGGATACCAAGAGAAATGGGGATCAATTAGAGCAGAGGAGTCATCTTGCTACTGCATGCTTGATGGTGTGTGTATATTAACCATTCACTGTTTTTGCTGCATTCCTAATAATCGTTAGTGTCATCTAGAGCCGCGAGTAAGTTGAGGATTGACAGAGGTCAGAAAGAGATATCTAGAGCCGCGAGTAAGTTGAGGATTGACAGAGGTCAGAAAGAGATATCTAGAGCCGCGAGTAAGTTGAGGATTGACAGAGGTCAGAAAGAGATATCTAGAGCCGCGAGTAAGTTGAGGATTGACATGGGTCAGAAAGAGATATCTAGAGCCGCGAGTAAGTTGAGGATTGACAGAGGTCAGAAAGAGATATCTAGAGCCGCGAGTAAGTTGAGGATTGACATGGGTCAGAAAGAGATATCTAGAGCCGCGAGTAAGTTGAGGATTGACAGAGGTCAGAAAGAGATATCTAGAGCCGCGAGTAAGTTGAGGATTCACAGAGGACAGAAAGAGATATCTAGAGCCGCGAGTAAGTTGAGGATTGACAGAGGACAGAAAGAGATAGAAAGAGCACAAAATGACAAAGAATATAAAAATGGAGATTAAGGGAAAAAATTATAATAGTAAATACAGCCAAGGAAGGCGTTCTCTAGAGGGGAGGTCCGAACTGACCCAAGGAAAGAGTTCTCTAGAGGGTAGGTCCGAACTGACCCAAGGAAGGAGTTCTCTAGAGGGGAAGGTCCGAACTGACCCAAGGAAAGAGTTCTCTAGAGGGGAGGTCCGAACTGACCCAAGGAAAGAGTTCTCTAGAGGGGAGGTCCGAACTGACCCAAGGAAAGAGTTCTCTAGAGGGTAGGTCCGAACTGACCCAAGGAAGGAGTTCTCTAGAGGGGAAGGTCCGAACTGACCCAAGGAAAGAGTTCTCTAGAGGGGAGGTCCGAACTGACCCAAGGAAAGAGTTCTCTAGAGGGGAGGTCCGAACTGACCCAAGGAAAGAGTTCTCTAGAGGGGAGGTCCGAACTGACCCAAGGAAAGAGTTCTCTAGAGGGGGGAATCCGAACTGCCCCAAGGAAGGAGTTCTCTAGAGGGGGAGGTCCAACTATGGACTGACCCAAGGAAGGAATTCTCTATAGGGGGGTTCTAACTATGGACTGAGCCAAGGAAGGAGTTCTCTATAGGGGGAGGTCCAACTATGGACTGAGCCAAGGTGGAGTAGAGTGGAGTGAAGAGGAGTGGAGAGGATAGGAGAGAGACATCACTATTCTCTAGGTCTCTGGAACAGGCCAAGCAGTTTAAATAGCTTGGAGCTGTCAGGGACCACAAGGGAGGTAATCAAGAAGAGTTGCCCATGCCAAGGGAGGTAATCAAGAAGAGAGGTCCTTGATAAGAAAGGTAATCAAGAAGAGTTGTCCATGCCAAGGGAGGTAATCAAGAAGAGAGGTCCTTGATAAGAAAGGTAATCAAGAAGAGTTGTCCATGCCAAGGGAGGTAATCAAGAAGAGAGGTCCTTGATAAGAAAGGTAATCAAGAAGAGTTGTCCATAATAAGGGAGGTAATCAAAAGAGTTGTCCATGATAAAAGAGGTAACCAAGAAGAGTTATCCATGATAAGGGTGGTAATCAAGAAGAGTTGTCCATGATAAAGGAGGTAATCAAGAACGGTTGTCCATGCCAAGGGAGGTAATCAAGAAGGGTTGTCCATGCCAAGGGAGGTAATCAAGAAGGGTTGTCCATGCCAAGGGAGGTAATCAAGAAGGGTTGTCCATGCCAAGGGAGGTAATCAAGAAGGATTGTCCATGCCAAGGGAGGTAATCAAGAAGGGTTATCCATACCAAGGTAGGTAATCAAGAAGGGTTGTCCATGCCAAGGGAGGTGATCAAGAAGAGTTGTCTGTGCCAAGGGAGGTGATCAAGAAGAGTTGTCTGTGTCAAGGGAGGTAATCAAGAAGTGTTGGCCATGCCAAGGGAGGTAATCAAGAAGAGTTGGCCATGCCAAGTGGAGTTGTAGGGGTCTTTTAGCCACATCCAGTGGAGTTGGAGGGGTCTATTAGCCACATCCAGTGGAGGTGGAGAGGTCTTTTAGCCACATCCAGTGGAGGTGGAGGGGTCTTTTAGCCACACCCAGTGGAGGTGGAGGGGTCTATTAGCCACATCCAGTGGAGGTGGAGGGGTCTATTAGCCACATCCAGTGGAGGTGGAGGGGTCTATTAGCCACATCCAGTGAGGATTGGGACATTGTCCATGTGGGGAGCATACCATGACTGTGAACACATCCTACAAAGCTGCATGCTCACGCAGGAAGAGAAAGAACACTAGCTTCACAAGAGATATGAGAAAACCTGTACGGAGATTAAACAGCCTTAGTAACCATGGAGACCTTGGTCGGAGAGTCCAGGACTATGATCTGTATGATGGACAACACGTTATCTGGACTGGAACCAGAGGGAGACAATGGATAGAAGTCTGACATCCTTTCTGGCAAACCTTTACACCCCAGAGTAGAAAAAGAGTGACTAAGTAAGGTAAAAGGGGTGACTAAGTAAAGTAGAAGGAGTGACTAAGTAAGGTAGATGAGGGATTGACTAAGTAAGGTAAAGTTGGGGTGACTAAGTAAGGTAGAGGAGGAATGACTAAGTAAGGTAGAGGAGGAATGACTAAGTAAGGTAGGAGATTAGCGACTAAATAACAAAGTAAGTGTGAATGGTGAAGTGTTTAAATACATGAGTTGGAGAGTCTTCTACCATAGAGGTTAGACTGCACTGTTACAGTGTGGCAGTGCACCTATTCTCTCATGTCTATCACAGAGCTAACCACTCCCACAATCATTGAAATGAGAATCTCTGGCCTAGATTTACCTCTTCTGACAGCAGTCTCCCCAAGTGTCAATCATGTTTTGTAAGATGTCCGACCTGATGAGGAAACCCAGACCTGGCAGCTCCTGCACCCTGTACACCTGAGTGTCATTGCCAGAGACATCCTCAAACCCTGGGAATGAATACCAAGTTGGTTGCTAGGACACAAAGCTTCTCTTGGAAACATTCACCTGCCAACTGCTAATGTCGGTACATTATTAGAAATTGGATGGATTAGCAACCTCATCATGTAAAAAACCATTGATTTGGAAACCACCTCAGCAAATGTTAAAATACAGGCTTTCTGTAAAGAGGCCAGTTGTAGTGGCAGTCCTATTCTTTCCTTGGAGGGAAGCAGTGAATTATCAATCAATGTCTCACAATGAATCTGTACACTTGAATGTGTGTGTATACATGAGACAAATAGAACTTCATTAACATTGTACAATATTTGATGTTTGGTCTCGTCTGTACCTGGAGGCCGCGCTGACAACTCAGTCTGGCCATCTTCAAACAACCAATAATGTTATCTCATAACCAAGAGATTTCGGGTCAACTTCTTCTAGAAAGGATTCTTTCCTTTCTGGCCATTATTTGTGGCTCTTGGTCGTCTACAATTTCTGGGGAACAGTTTCTTGTCTCAGGTTTCTAATCCCATAAGATTAACAGGTATGGGAAAAGGGGTAGGTGAAATACAGTTGGCTGAGTAGTTAAGACTATTCATCATGTAGTCAAGAGACATGGGTTTGAAACTTGATACAGGAATGATTTGTTTAAATCCAGGGTAATAAAAATTAAACCTAGCCAGCTCGGACAAGTGGCACATTATTGAACATGATAATAAATGCCAGCTCGGACAAGTGGCACATTCCTGAACATGAGAATAAATGCCAGCTCGGACAAGTGGCACATTCCTGAACATGAGAATAAATGCCAGCTCGGACAAGTGGCACATTCCTGAACATGAGAATAAATGCCAGCTCGGACAAGTGGCACATTCCTGAACATGAGAATAAATGCCAGCTCGGACAAGTGGCACATTCCTGAACATGAGAATAAATGCCAGCTCGGACAAGTGGCACATTCCTGAACATGAGAATAAATGCCAGCTCGGACAAGTGGCACATTCCTGAACATGAGAATAAATGCCAGCTCGGACAAGTGGCACATTCCTGAACATGAGAATAAATGCCAGCTCGGACAAGTGGCACATTCCTGAACATGAGAATAAATGCCAGCTCGGACAAGTGGCACATTCCTGAACATGAGAATAAATGCCAGCTCGGACAAGTGGCACATTCCTGAACATGAGAATAAATGCCAGCTCGGACAAGTGGCACATTCCTGAACATGAGAATAAATGCTGAGATAATAATTTTACATATTGTGATGGGTTATTTGTGAGAGGGTCCAGTGTCAGAGGTCATGGGTGATTTGTGAGAGGGTCAAGTGTCAGAGGTCATGGGTGAGAGGGTCAAGTGTCAGAGGTCATGGGTGAGAGGGTCCAGTGTCAGAAGTCATGGGTGAAAGGGTCCAGTGTCAGAGGTCATGGGTGATTTGTGAGAAATTCAAGTGTCAGAGGTCATGGGTGAGAAGGTAAAGTGTCAGAGGTCATGGGTGAGAAGGTCAAGTGTCAGAGGTCATGGGTGAGAAGGTCAAGTGTCAGATGTCATGGGTTATTTGTGAGAGGGTCAAGTTTCAGAGGTCATGGGTTATTTATCAGGGGGTCATGTTTCAGAGGTCATGGTATATTTATGAGAGCGTCAAAATATAGATGTAATGAGTCCCTCATGTCTGAGATCACCACTTGACTCTGCTGTCCCCCATGTCTGAGTTCACCACTTGACTCAGAGTCCCCCATGTCTGAGTTCACCACTTGACTCTGTCCCCCATGTCTGAGTTCACCACTTGACTCTGTCCCCCATGACTGAGTTCACTTGACTCAGAGTCCCCCATGTCTGAGTTCACCACTTGACTCTGTCCCCCATGTCTGAGTTCACTTGACTCAGAGTCCCCCATGTCTGAGTTCACCACTTGACTCTGTCCCCCATGTCTGAGTTCACCACTTGACTCTGTCCCCCATGTCTGAGTTCACTTGACTCAGAGTCCCCCATGTCTGAGTTCACCACTTGACTCTGTCCCCCATGTCTGAGTTCACCTGACTCAGAGTCCCCCATGTCTGAGTTCACCACTTGACTCTGTCCCCCATGTCTGAGTTCACCACTTGACTCAGTCCCTCATGTCTGAGTTCACCACTTGATTGATTCGTGTCTTGGCTCCCAATGGAGCACAGAACCAGCAGTACAACTGACCCCCTTACAGAAAGCCTGTTACCAAGCAACTGCAGTAGTGACTTGAAGAACAATGAAGAGGTCTATGCACAACCCTCTCTCATCTCCTTCTATGACATGCTTGCAAGGTTACAGTTGTCCACTTCCTGTAAGCTCGAGTCCCAGTCCATGACAGACTCTGCACAAAGTATTCATGTCACTCACCATTGACGTTCCAGGCAGACGCCCCAGCCAGGCTGAGGTCGGAGCTGATAAGTTTGAGGCACTGAGCCATGAAAGGCATGAAGTCTGGTGCAAGTAGAAGGTCCTCTTCTATCACCATTAGATGTTTCTGTAGAGCACAAAGTTTCCTGTACACATTCTATAAGCTAGTTCTATCACCATTAGATGTTTCTGTAGAGCACAAAGTTTCCTGTACACATTCTATAAGCTAGTTCTATCACCATTAGATATTTCTGTAGAGCACAAAGTTTCCTGTACACATTCTATAAGCTAGTTCTATCACCATTAGATGTTTCTGTAGAGCACAAAGTTTCCTGTACACATTCTATAAGCTAGTTCTATCACCATTAGATGTTTCTGTAGAGCACAAAGTTTCCTGTACACATTCTATAAGCTAGTTCTATCACCATTAGATGTTTCTGTAGAGCACAAAGTTTCCAGTACACATTCTATAAGCTAGTTCTATCACCATTAGATGTTTCTGTAGAGCACAAAGTTTCCTGTACACATTCTATAAGCTAGTTCTATCACCATTAGATATTTCTGTAGAGCACAAAGTTTCCTGTACACATTCTATAAGGTAGTTCTAACAACAGTGTACATGTCTGTAGAGCACAAAGTTTCCTGTACACATTCTATAAGCTAGTTCTATCACCATTAGATGTTTCTGTAGAGCAGAAAGTTTCCTGTACACATTCTATAAGCTAGTTCTATCACCATTAGATATTTCTGTAGAGCACAAAGTTTCCTGTACACATTCTATAAGCTAGTTCTATCACCATTAGATGTTTCTGTAGAGCAGAAAGTTTCCTGTACACATTCTATAAGCTAGTTCTATCACCATTAGATATTTCTGTAGAGCACAAAGTTTCCTGTACACATTCTATAAGGTAGTTCTAACAACAGTGTACATGTCTGTAGAGCACAAAGTTTCCTGTACACATTCTATAAGCTAGTTCTATCACCATTAGATGTTTCTGTAGAGCAGAAAGTTTCCTGTACACATTCTATAAGCTAGTTCTATCACCATTAGATATTTCTGTAGAGCACAAAGTTTCCTGTACACATTCTATAAGCTAGTTCTATCACCATTAGATATTTCTGTAGAGCACAAAGTTTCCTGTACACATTCTATAAGCTAGTTCTATCACCATTAGATATTTCTGTAGAGCACAAAGTTTCCTGTACACATTCTATAAGCTAGTTCTATCACCATTAGATATTTCTGTAGAGCACAAAGTTTCCTGTACACATTCTATAAGCTAGTTCTATCACCATTAGATATTTCTGTAGAGCACAAAGTTTCCTGTACACATTCTATAAGCTAGTTCTATCACCATTAGATATTTCTGTAGAGCACAAAGTTTCCTGTACACATTCTATAAGCTAGTTCTATCACCATTAGATATTTCTGTAGAGCACAAAGTTTCCTGTACACATTCTATAAGCTAGTTCTATCACCATTAGATATTTCTGTAGAGCACAAAGTTTCCTGTACACATTCTATAAGGTAGTTCTATCACCATTAGATATTTCTGTAGAGCACAAAGTTTCCTGTACACATTCTATAAGGTAGTTCTATCACCATTAGATATTTCTGTAGAGCACAAAGTTTCCTGTACACATTCTATAAGCTAGTTCTATCACCATTAGATATTTCTGTAGAGCACAAAGTTTCCTGTACACATTCTATAAGGTAGTTCTATCACCATTAGATATTTCTGTAGAGCGCAAAGTTTCCTGTACACATTCTATAAGCTAGTTCTATCACCATTAGATGTTTCTGTAGAGCACAAAGTTTCCTGTACACATTCTATAAGCTAGTTCTATCACCATTAGATATTTCTGTAGAGCACAAAGTTTCCTGTACACATTCTATAAGCTAGTTCTATCACCATTAGATGTTTCTGTA
This sequence comes from Ariolimax columbianus, assembly GCA_036924085.1. Classification (NCBI taxonomy): domain Eukaryota; kingdom Metazoa; phylum Mollusca; class Gastropoda; order Stylommatophora; family Arionidae; genus Ariolimax; species Ariolimax columbianus. Next base: position 358,081 of record JAVGWX010000009.1, read on the forward strand.
GAGCACAAAGTTTCCTGTACACATTCTATAAGCTAGTTCTATCACCATTAGATGTTTCTGTAGAGCACAAAGTTTCCTGTACACATTCTATAAGCTAGTTCTATCACCATTAGATGTTTCTGTAGAGCACAAAGTTTCCTGTACACATTCTATAAGCTAGTTCTATCACCATTAGATGTTTCTGTAGAGCACAAAGTTTCCTGTACACATTCTATAAGGTAGTTCTATCACCATTAGATATTTCTGTAGAGCACAAAGTTTCCTGTACACATTCTATAAGGTAGTTCTATCACCATTAGATATTTCTGTAGAGCACAATGTTTCCTGTACACATTCTATAAGGTAGTTCTATCACCATTAGATATTTCTGTAGAGCACAAAGTTTCCTGTACACATTCTATAAGCTAGTTCTATCACCATTAGATATTTCTGTAGAGCACAAAGTTTCCTGTACACATTCTATAAGGTAGTTCTATCACCATTAGATATTTCTGTAGAGCACAAAGTTTCCTGTACACATTCTATAAGGTAGTTCTATCACCATTAGATATTTCTGTAGAGCACAAAGTTTCCTGTACACATTCTATAAGTTAGTTCTATAACCATTAGATATTTCTGTAGAGCACAAAGTTTCCTGTACACATTCTATAAGGTAGTTCTATCACCATTAGATATTTCTGTAGAGCACAAAGTTTCCTGTACACATTCTATAAGCTAGTTCTATAACCATTAGATATTTCTGTAGAGCACAAAGTTTCCTGTACACATTCTATAAGCTAGTTCTATCACCATTAGATATTTCTGTAGAGCACAAAGTTTCCTGTACACATTCTATAAGCTAGTTCTATCACCATTAGATATTTCTGTAGAGCACAAAGTTTCCTGTACACATTCTATAAGGTAGTTCTATCACCATTAGATATTTCTGTAGAGCACAAAGTTTCCTGTACACATTCTATAAGGTAGTTCTATCACCATTAGATATTTCTGTAGAGCACAAAGTTTCCTGTACACATTCTATAAGCTAGTTCTATCACCATTAGATATTTCTGTAGAGCACAAAGTTTCCTGTACACATTCTATAAGCTAGTTCTATCACCATTAGATATTTCTGTAGAGCACAAAGTTTCCTGTACACATTCTATAAGCTAGTTCTATCACCATTAGATATTTCTGTAGAGCACAAAGTTTCCTGTACACATTCTATAAGCTAGTTCTATCACCATTAGATATTTCTGTAGAGCACAAAGTTTCCTGTACACATTCTATAAGCTAGTTCTATCACCATTAGATATTTCTGTAGAGCACAAAGTTTCCTGTACACATTCTATAAGGTAGTTCTATCACCATTAGATATTTCTGTAGAGCACAAAGTTTCCTGTACACATTCTATAAGGTAGTTCTATCACCATTAGATATTTCTGTAGAGCACAAAGTTTCCTGTACACATTCTATAAGCTAGTTCTATCACCATTAGATATTTCTGTAGAGCACAAAGTTTCCTGTACACATTCTATAAGGTAGTTCTATCACCATTAGATATTTCTGTAGAGCACAAAGTTTCCTGTACACATTCTATAAGCTAGTTCTATCACCATTAGATATTTCTGTAGAGCACAAAGTTTCCTGTACACATTCTATAAGGTAGTTCTATCACCATTAGATATTTCTGTAGAGCACAAAGTTTCCTGTACACATTCTATAAGCTAGTTCTATCACCATTAGATATTTCTGTAGAGCACAAAGTTTCCTGTACACATTCTATAAGGTAGTTCTATCACCATTAGATATTTCTGTAGAGCACAAAGTTTCCTGTACACATTCTATAAGGTAGTTCTATCACCATTAGATATTTCTGTAGAGCACAAAGTTTCCTGTACACATTCTATAAGCTAGTTCTATCACCATTAGATATTTCTGTAGAGCACAAAGTTTCCTGTACACATTCTATAAGGTAGTTCTATCACCATTAGATATTTCTGTAGAGCACAAAGTTTCCTGTACACATTCTATAAGGTAGTTCTATCACCATTAGATATTTCTGTAGAGCACAAAGTTTCCTGTACACATTCTATAAGCTAGTTCTATCACCATTAGATATTTCTGTAGAGCACAAAGTTTCCTGTACACATTCTATAAGGTAGTTCTATCACCATTAGATATTTCTGTAGAGCACAAAGTTTCCTGTACACATTCTATAAGCTAGTTCTATCACCATTAGATATTTCTGTAGAGCACAAAGTTTCCTGTACACATTCTATAAGGTAGTTCTATCACCATTAGATATTTCTGTAGAGCACAAAGTTTCCTGTACACATTCTATAAGCTAGTTCTATCACCATTAGATATTTCTGTAGAGCACAAAGTTTCCTGTACACATTCTATAAGCTAGTTCTATCACCATTAGATATTTCTGTAGAGCACAAAGTTTCCTGTACACATTCTATAAGCTAGTTCTATCACCATTAGATATTTCTGTAGAGCACAAAGTTTCCTGTACACATTCTATAAGGTAGTTCTATCACCATTAGATATTTCTGTAGAGCACAAAGTTTCCTGTACACATTCTATAAGGTAGTTCTATCACCATTAGATATTTCTGTAGAGCACAAAGTTTCCTGTACACATTCTATAAGGTAGTTCTATCACCATTAGATATTTCTGTAGAGCACAAAGTTTCCTGTACACATTCTATAAGGTAGTTCTAACAATAGTGTACATGTCTGTAGAGCACAAAGTTTCCTGTACACATTCTATAAGGTAGTTCTAACAACAGTGTACATGTCTGTAGAGCACAAAGTTTCCTGTACACATTCTATAAGGTAGTTCTAACAATAGTGTACATGTCTGTAGAGCACAAAGTTTCCTGTACACATTCTATAAGGTAGTTCTAACAATAGTGTACATGTCTGTAGAGCACAAAGTTTCCTGTACACATTCTATAAGGTAGTTCTAACAACAGTGTACATGTCTGTAGAGCATAAAATTTCCTGTACACATTCTATAAGGTAGTTCTAACAACAGTGTACATGTCTGTAGAGCACAAAGTTTCCTGTACACATTCTATAAGGTAGTTCTAACAACAGTGTACATGTCTGTAGAGCACAAAGTTTCCTGTACACATTCTATAAGGTAGTTCTAACAACCGTGTACATTTCTGTAGAGCACAAAGTTTCCTGTACACATTCTATAAGGTAGTTCTAACAACAGTGTACATGTTTGTAGAGCACAAAGTTTCCTGTACACATTCTATAAGGTAGTTCTAACAACCGTGTACATTTCTGTAGAGCACAAAGTTTCCTGTACACATTCTATAAGGTAGTTCTAACAACAGTGTACATGTTTGTAGAGCACAAAGTTTCCTGTACACATTCTATAAGGTAGTTCTAACAACAGTGTACATGTTTGTAGAGCACAAAGTTTCCTGTACACATTCTATAAGGTAGTTCTAACAACCGTGTACATTTCTGTAGAGCACAAAGTTTCCTGTACACATTCTATAAGGTAGTTCTAACAACAGTGTACATGTAATCTTGTACCTTACTTTGACATTGTCAGCCAACTTGTGACTCAAGTCAACTTTCTTGGTGGTCTAAGTGTGCTGGCCCAGTCAATATAAGCCTGTGCAGTTTTAATCCTCCATCCATCTGTCACATCATCTTCCTAGTCCTTTGTAATCAGATCTTCTTGTGTTATATGTGTGCAATGGTAGTTGATTAGGTTCCATGCTCACGATGTGCAAACCGATTTAATACGACCATCTTGATTTGTATTCAGTCCAAGGGCTATATGTCATATCTCACGCTATCCCTGCCGGTCACATTCAGGCAGACCTTTCATCTGGCATGACATAATTCTCCTGCCCTGTGCCTTGGGTAAAGACCAAGTTTGACATTGGTAGCAAAGATCTGACATGCTGTTTATCAGTTGCTGGTTACCAAACTGATGTTCGGTTGTTTAAGTTGTGATAACAGTTGATTTAAATTTCTCTACAGACCTTCCCATATTCTGTAAACCCACTTCCCATAAACCCACTTTCCATTTTCTGTAAACCCACTTCCCATATTCTGTAAACCCACTTCCCATTTTCTGTAAACCCACTTTCCATTTTCTGTAAACCCACTTTCCATTTTCTGTAAACCCACTTCCCATATTCTGTAAACCCACTTCCCATTTTCTGTAAACCCACTTTCCATTTTCTGTAAACCCACTTCCCATGTTCTGTAAACCCACTTTCCATGTACTTGTACTCATGGCCTGTTTGTTTTTGTCACATGTATGTACCGCCTGGATATCGTCCTTCGACTGAGCGTGAAAAATTCATTTACGATCGTCTTTATTTCTAATACATGCCGGTATAGTCTTTTAGTTTCCTGTGTTTGGGTTTTAAAAATAACCTAAAATATGGCCGACGACCAGAGCTTTCATTTTATGTTTAGTTATTTACATCAAGTTCGTATTTACGAGAATGTTGACTTCCAAAAGCTGTATTTAATACAAGGAAAGATGGAATTCAAGATCCGAGAAATGATTCCCTATTTGATGAAGACCTGATGTTCTGTCAATGTGTTTTCTTTCTATCTCTCATGTGCTGATCTGGGAATTCTATCTCTCATGTGCTGATCTGGGAATTCTATCTCTCATGTGCTGATCTGGGAATTCTATCTATCACATGATATGCTGAGTGAATTCACATGATGTGCTAAGTGAATTCACATGATGTGCAGAGTGAATTAATTCACATGATATGCTAAGTGAATGCACATAATATGCAGAGTGAATTTACATGATATGCTGAGTGAATTAATTCACATGATATGCTAAGTGAATTCACATGATATGCTGAGTGAATTAATTCACATGATATGCTAAGTGAATTCACATGATATGCTGAGTGGCTGGTTGGGAAGAGGCTGGCTAGTAGAGAGGCTGAGAGGCTGGCTAGTAGAGTGGCTGAGAGGCTGGCTGGGAAGAGGCTGAGAGGCTGGCTAGTAGAGAGGCTGAGAAGCTGGCTAGTAAAGTGGCTGAGAGGCTGGCTGAGAAGAGGCTGAGAGGCTGGATAGGAGAGTGACTGAGAGGCTGGCTAGTAGAGTGGCTGAGAGGCTGGCTAGTAGAGTGACTGAGAGGCTGGCTGGGGAGAATCTGGCTAGTAGAGTGGCTGAGAGGCTGGCTAGTAGAGTGGCTGAGTGGCTGGCTGGGAAGAGGCTGAGAGGCTGGTTAGTAGAGTGGCTGAGAGGCTGAGAGGCTGGCTAGTAGTGGCTGAGAGGCTGGCTTGTAGAGTGGCTGAGAGGCTGGCTAGTAGAGTGGTTGAGAGGCTGGCTGGGGAGAATCTGGCTAGTAGAGTGGCTGAGAGGCTGGCTAGTAGAGTGGCTGAGAGGCTGGCTAGTAGAGTGGCTGAGTGGCTGGCTAGTAGAGTGGCTGAGAGGCTGGCTAGTAGAGTGGCTGAGTGGCTGGCTGGGAAGAGGCTGAGAGGCTGGTTAGTAGAGTGGCTGAGAGGCTGGCTAGTAGGCTAGTAGAGTGGCTGAGAGGCTGGCTTGTAGAGTGGCTGAGAGGCTGGCTATAGAGTGGCTGAGAGGCTGGCTGGGAAGAGGCTGAGAGGCTGGCTAGTAGAGTGGCTGAGAGGCTGGCTAGTAGAGTGGCTGAGAGGCTGGCTAGTAGAGTGGCTGAGAGGCTGGCTGGGAAGAGGCTGAGAGGCTGGCTAGTAGAGTGGCTGAGAGGCTGGCTAGTAGAGTGGTTGAGATGCTGGCTGGGAAGTCTGAGAGGCTGGCTAGTAGAGAGACTGAGAGGCTGGCTAGTAGAGTGACTGAGAGGCTGGCTAGTAGAGTGGCTGAGTGGCTGGCTAGTAGAGTGGCTGAGAGGCTGGCTAGTAGAGTGGCTGAGTGGCTGGCTGGGAAGAGGCTGAGAGGCTGGTTAGTAGAGTGGCTGAGAGGCTGGCTAGTAGGCTAGTAGAGTGGCTGAGAGGCTGGCTTGTAGAGTGGCTGAGAGGCTGGCTATAGAGTGGCTGAGAGGCTGGCTGGGAAGAGGCTGAGAGGCTGGCTAGTAGAGTGGCTGAGAGGCTGGCTAGTAGAGTGGCTGAGAGGCTGGCTAGTAGAGTGGCTGAGAGGCTGGCTGGGAAGAGGCTGAGAGGCTGGCTAGTAGAGTGGCTGAGAGGCTGGCTAGTAGAGTGGCTGAGATGCTGGCTGGGAAGTCTGAGAGGCTGGCTAGTAGAGAGACTGAGAGGCTGGCTAGTAGAGTGACTGAGAGGCTGGCTAGTAGAGATGCTGGCTAGTAGAGTGACTGAGAGGCTGGCTAGTAGAGTGGCTGAGAGGCTGACTGGGAAGAGGCTGAGAGGCTGGCTAGTAGAGTGACTGAGAGGCTGGCTAGTAGAGAGGCTAAGAGGCTGGCTAGTAGAGTGGCTGGCTGGGAAGAGGCTGAGAGGCTGGCTAGTAGAGAGGCTGAGAGGCTGGCTGGGAAGAGGCTGGCTAGTAGAGTGACTGAGTGGCTGGCTAGGAGAGTGACTGAGAGGCTGGCTAGTAGAGTGACTGAAAGGCTGGCTGGAAAGAGGCTGAGAGGCTGGCTGGGAAGAGTGGCTGGCTGGGAAGAGGCTGAGAGGCTGGCTAGTAGAGTGGTTGAGAGATAGTGAGTTTGCAGGGTGACTGTACATACAACTCGAGTTTTGGGCTCAATAGGTACTTATGATGTACCCTGTGAACAGTAAGAGATCTGAATGTGTGTCGCATGTGTGGGACACCAGTGGGAACGATGTATATTCTGATCGTATGTGAATGTACAGATTCGCGGGAATACATGAAGTCATCTAAGTATATGTGAATGCACAGATTCGCGGGAATTCATGAAGTGATCTAAGTATATGTGAATGCACAGATCGCCTGATTCTAAGTAATATGATCATGAGGACGAGTTTGTTGATTTTGTGTGAGAGTACAGATTCGTCTGAGTACGTAATCTGATCGCAAGGACGAGTCTGTGAAGGTGTGTTGAGTGCGCAGATAGATAGGGGAGTGCAGCAGCAAAGGCCTGGGTACCACAGATCTTGGAGGAAACATCAAAAGCTAGTGCTTAAAACCTTCTATTGTAGTTCAATATACATTATTTTATCATCGTTTAGTTTAGATGTACTTTGCTTTTTTGTTGATACTCATCTAATAAATGATAGTGTTTTGTTTTATAGTCAAGATAGTGTTTCCTGTGTGAAGTCGTGTCGTGGTTTACATGTTGTAACTCTTTAGATAAGTAAACTACTCAATTGAACCTGAACTCTACCACACCTCCTCAGAGCCTAACCCTTGTTAAGTCTTGTCCATCGGTATGTTTGTGTCTGCTCCTAGTCTGAGCCTACCCTGGTTATGTCTTGTCAATCTGTATGTTTGTGTCTGCTCCTAGTCTGAGCCTACTCTGGTTAAGTCTTGTTCATCTGTATGTCTGTGTCTGCTCCTAGTCTGAGCATACCCTGGTTAAGTCTTGTCCATCTGTATGTCTGTGTCTGCTCCTAGTCTGAGCCTACCCTGGTTATGTCTTGTCCATCGGTATGTCTGTGTCTGCTCCTAGTCTGAGCCTACCCTGGTTAAGTCTTGTCAATCTGTATGTCTGTGTCTGCTCCTAGTCTGAGCCTACCCTGGTTAAGTCTTGTCCATCGGTATGTCTGTGTCTGCTCTGCTCCTGAGTGACTGATTGCTTGTCGCTAACCTCTGGACTAAGAATGAATGCTCTTCTACTGATAATAATATCGAATTAACATTATCAATTCTGACTAATCACAGTCTCAGTCACTGACACACCATCCCAGACAAAAATGGTCCTACGTCACTTAGGCTGCCTGAAAACCCGCCCAAGTCCATTCCAGGCATTCTTTTATATACCATGTCTGTCTCTTCCTTAGCTGGACGTCTGCCCTGATTAGCATAACAAGTGGATTGCATCATTCTTTTAACTACCATGACAGTTACATCTAACTTAGCTGAATATCTGCCTTGATTAGCATATTTAGGCCCCTGGCAGTCTTACATTAAATGACTGAGCTTAAATTGCGTGATAACTGCAGGGGTTCTAAAACTGACCTAGTTCTGAAACTTCTGGGTCCATAGATTCATGAGTCTAAAATCTGTTTTCCCATAACATATCTTTTAACAAAAAGGTTCTGAAACTTCTGGGTCCATAGATTCATGAGTCTAAAATCTGTTTTCCCATAACATATCTTTTAACAAAAAGGTTCTGAAACTTCTGGGTCCATAGATTCATGAGTCTAAAATCTGTTTTCCCATAACATATCTTATAAGAAAAAGGTTCTGAAACTTCTGGGTCCATAGATTCATGAGTCTAAAATCTGTTTTCCCATAACATATCTTATAACAAAAAGGTTCTGAAACTTCTGGGTCCATAGATTCATGAGTCTAAAATCTGTTTTCCTGTAACATATCTTTAAAGAAAAAGGTTCTGAAACTTCTGGGTCCATAGATTCATGAGTCTAAAATCTGTTTTCCCGTAACATATCTTTAAAGAAAAAGGTTCTGAAACTTCTGGGTCCATAGATTCATGAGTCTAAAATCTGTTTTCCCGTAACATATCTTTAAAGAAAAAGGTTCTGAAACTTCTGGGTCCATAGATTCATGAGTCTAAAATCTGTTTTCCCATAAAATATCTTATAAGAAAATAGAGAAACAAACAAAGAACATTAACTCTGCCAACTTACAGCAAGAGGGTACACAATTCTTGACAATCTCAATGCCTTTATCAGCTGTTCTGAAAGGGAGAGACAAGATGGCTGTAGTATGCATTACACTGTGTCTGATTCTCTATTCTGATTTAGAAAGGTACAGAAGGAATGACTATAGTGTGAGTGGGCAAAGGGTCAAACCTTAAATGGGGATCAAGATGCTGAGCAGCAGTGCCAGCGAACCATAGCTGCCAAGACCCTTCTGCACCTCCATGCAGTGATCCTGGATAACAGGCTGCAGCAGAGCAGACTGGCTAAGGAGAAGGGATTGAAGAGGGAATGCTAACCCGATACTCAAAAAATGCTTGCTGAAGTCAGATGTGTTGGACTGAAAGGTGCAAAAATCGCAGCCAAGCTGTAAACTACGACACAATGCATTCCGTTCTCTGGACTACATTTTGCTACTTAAGCCCTTTCAGGGTTTGGTAGTGGGAGATTGAGAACGAACAAAGAAGAAGAAGAAGAAGAAACCTTAAATGAGTGCAGTGTGAGTAGGCGGCAGGTAAAATGTGAAGTGACTTGTTCTGTGCTGGTCCTGCTGGAGTTTATGGCTGACGTCCTGATATAAACAGGTCTCATAGTCGGGACATGACATATGGAGGGGGGGGTATGTGTATTAGATATGGACAGAAGGGAACATGTTTTGAAACTAATCAATGATCAATCAATAAGTAATTCATAGATTACAGGAGTTTGAAATCAATCAGAGTGGTGTCTGAGAGAGCTCCAGTAACCATCAGTATCCATACGCTTGACACTTTTCTAAGAAACATTAAACACCTATTGGTCTGTCTAGAGTGCTGTGATGTTTAACCTGTATAACATCTGTTATTCTGGCATTCAATCAGCTGATGTTGTGTCTGCAAACACAAATCAAGAGATGCCTACAGGTGAGGTCTGGATGGGAGACCCTTAGTCAAGAGATGCCTACAGGTGAGGTCTGGATGGGAGACCCTTAGTCAAGAGATGCCTACAGGTGAGGTCTGGATGTGAGACCCTTAGTCAAGAGATGCCTACAGGTGAGGTCTGGATGTGAGACCCTTAGTCAAGAGATGCCTACAGGTGAGGTCTGGATGGGACACTCTGTCAAGAGATGCCTACAGGTGAGGTCTGGATGGGACACTCTGTCAAGAGATGCCTACAGGTGAGGTGTGGATGGGAGACTCTATCAAGAGATGCCTACAGGTGGTCTGGATGGGAGACTCTATCAAGAGATGCCTACAGGTGAAGTCTGGATGGGAGACCCTTAGTCAAGAGATGCCTACAGGTGAGGTCTGGATGGGACACTCTGTCAAGAGATGCCTACAGGTGAGGTCTGGATGTGAGACCCTTAGTCAAGAGATGCCTACAGGTGAGGTCTGGATGGGACACTCTGTCAAGAGATGCCTACAGGTGAGGTCTGGATGTTGGATGGGAGACCCTTAGTCAAGAGATGCCTACAGGTGAGGTCTGGAGGTTGGATGGGAGACCCTTAGTCAAGAGATGCCTACAGGTGAGGTCTGGATGTGAGACCCTTAGTCAAGAGATGCCTTCAGGTGAGGTCTGGATGTGAGACCCTTAGTCAAGAGATGCCTACAGGCGAGGTCTGGATGGGAGACCCTTAGTCAAGAGATGCCTACAAGCGAGGTCTGGATGGGAGACCCTTAGTCAAGAGAGAAGAATTCGTGGTGACTTAATTCAGGTTTATAAGATGATCAGAGGAAGGGATAAATTAGACTATAACAAGTTTTTTTAAAATACAGCCACCCACAATAACACGAGGGCATAGCTACAAGCTGACTAAAGAGAGGTCAAGATTAGATATTAGGAAATAATTTTTTTAGTCAGAGAGTGGTGTCTGCTTGGAATGCATTGCCAGGGGATGTAGTGGAGGCAGGGGCAGTTAATGCATTTAAGAATAAACTGGATGCGCATAGCTTTTAGAGCAAGGTCAGTGAGGTCTGGATGGGAGACCCTTAGTCAAGAGATGCCTACAGGTGAGGTCTGGAGGTTGGATGGGAGACCCTTAGTCAAGAGATGCCTACATGTGAGGTCTGGAGACTTAGTCAAGAGATGCCTACAGGTGAGGTCTGGATGGGAGACCCTTAGTCAAGAGATGCCTACAGGTGAGGTCTGGAGGTTGGACCCTTAGTCATCTGGGGTAGTTGTCTCGCCGCAGCGACTCAATTTCAACCAGTGTTCGTAAAGCGATCTCAGTCCCGCCAGGCGGAGCGATAGCGCGGGCTTGCGGAAAACGCTCGCCTGCCTTTCCCCGTAGAGCGAATTGGGTGCGGTTTGTTGCAGCGGCTCCTCCACCGAGGTGCGCTAGTCTGGTCCGTATCAGGAAACGTGGTCCGTCCGTGGTGATTTATCTAAGGCTTATAGCAGAGCTCGACAGTACGTCTCGCTGGTGGTCCGACTCTCGCAAAGAGCTTGTGACCGGCAAATGGAAAGCAGGAATCATTGCCTCGAGGCCCTGCGTTCTCCCTACGGAGAAGGGCAGGCCGGCAGGCCAAATTGTCTCTAGTCCCAGTGAAATTCATCGCCGAGGTCGTTGGAATCCGTTCTGCACAGAGCGCTGCCATCCCTCCTCGAGCGAGCCCGGTCGGTCGGTCGTCTGGTGCGTGTGGAAGGCCCCTGTCAGGCGGTCCTAGGTCGACGGAGTGAGGGACGGGTGGAACAAACTGTCCGTCCCGTCAGTCGGTCCCTGCGGCCGTCGTCCCAGCGAGGCTTTTTACACGTAACCCTTCCTCCGCCGACCGGTGTGTGCTGTACGTACGTCTCCGACAGATATCTGGTTGATCCTGCCAGTAGTCATATGCTTGTCTCAAAGATTAAGCCATGCATGTCTAAGTTCACACTGTCTCACGGTGAAACCGCGAATGGCTCATTAAATCAGTCGAGGTTCCTTAGATGACACGATCCTACTTGGATAACTGTGGCAATTCTAGAGCTAATACATGCTTACCAAGCTCCGACCCTCGCGGAAAGAGCGCTTTTATTAGTTCAAAACCAATCGTCGTTTCCCCTCGCGGGGTTGCGGCGTCCCCACTGGTGACTCTGGATAACTTTGTGCTGATCGCATGGCCTCATGTGCCGGCGACGCATCTTTCAAATGTCTGCCCTATCAAATGTCGATGGTACGTGACATGCCTACCATGTTTGTAACGGGTAACGGGGAATCAGGGTTCGATTCCGGAGAGGGAGCATGAGAAACGGCTACCACATCCAAGGAAGGCAGCAGGCGCGCAACTTACCCACTCCCGGCACGGGGAGGCAGTGACGAAAAATAACAATACGGGACTCTTTCGAGGCCCCGTAATTGGAATGAGTACACTTTAAACCCTTTAACGAGGATCTATTGGAGGGCAAGTCTGGTGCCAGCAGCCGCGGTAATTCCAGCTCCAATAGCGTATATTAAAGTTGTTGCAGTTAAAAAGCTCGTAGTTGGATCTCAGGCGCAGGCGGGCGGTCCGGCTCGCGCCGGTTCACTGCCCGTTGTCTCCTGCCCTACCGTCTGCCGGCTCTCTCCCACGGGTGCTCTTCGCTGAGCGTCCTGGGTGGCCGGCGCGTTTACTTTGAAAAAATTAGAGTGTTCAAAGCAGGCCTCGGCTGCCTGAATAATGGTGCATGGAATAATGGAATAGGACCTCGGTTCTATTTTGTTGGTTTTCGGAACTGGAGGTAATGATTAACAGGGACAAACAGGGGCATTCGTATTGCGGCGTTAGAGGTGAAATTCTTGGATCGCCGCAAGACGAGCTACTGCGAAAGCATTTGTCAAGAATGTTTTCATTAATCAAGAACGAAAGTCAGAGGCGCGAAGACGATCAGATACCGCCGTAGTTCTGACCATAAACGATGCCGACTAGCGATCCGCAGGAGTTGCTTCGATGACTCTGCGGGCAGCTTCCGGGAAACCAAAGTGTTTGGGTTCCGGGGGAAGTATGGTTGCAAAGCTGAAACTTAAAGGAATTGACGGAAGGGCACCACCAGGAGTGGAGCCTGCGGCTTAATTTGACTCAACACGGCCAACACTGAAATGATTGACATGCCGAGACCACTCTTCTGGGGTCTAATATGGAACTGGTGCTGGACTTAGACCCCCAGAAATCTGGGGTTATGCCCCCTGTGGCCCGGTTTGGTCTGCATCCAGTGTTTGATAAAGGAATTGACGGAAGAGCACTATCAGGAGTGGAGCCTGAGACCTAAGTTAACTTAACACGCCAATACTGCAGAATGACTATCAAAAAGTACACCTTCGTGGGGTCTAATAGAGAACATGTGCTGGAATTAGACCCTCGAAAATTTGGGGCTACCCTCTAAGAAACTTGATTGTCTCGCTAAGGGAATTGACGGAAGGGCACCACCAGGTGTGGAACCTGCGGCTTAATTTGACTGAACACGCCAATACTGTAGAACAACTGACAAATCGAGAGCACTGCCGTTTGGGTCTAATAATGAACGTACGCTGGTATTAGACTCACGGATGACAAGTCAGCTCTCAAACACTCAAATGAAAGAACGCTACGGAAATCGTGTTTAACTCCGCAGAAACCGCAGATTTCAAATACATGTGCTGGTATTAGACCCACGGAAAACAGGTCAGTCTCAAAACCCCCAAATGAAAGAGCGCCTGCTACGGTAATCTGGTCTTTACCCTGCAGAAAACGCAGGCTCCAGAAACTGGGCCATTGACAAACTAAAAGCCCTCTATTGATACGGTCTGGCTAATATTGAACGGGTGCTGGAAATAAACCCTCTGAAGACAGGTCAGCTTTACCCTACAAATGACAATGCTCTGCTACGGTAATCCTGCTAAGCCCGAGAGGAGCCGCAGACATTTTGGTTCACGTACTAGGCGGATAAGCCAACGGTTCGAGGTGAGGGATTACGGCCGAACGCCTCTAAGCCGAAAATCCCGCCTAAAAGCAGCCCAGCACAAATGCAAAGGGAGGCTTCGACATGGTGGGGACCTCGGGGTCACGCTCCAGCCCCGCCCGGTCAAGCCGCAGAATGAGGTCTCTGCCGTCCGCTGATAAAAGCGGGCGGGAAGCTGCTCGATATTCACCCCATACGCCGATGAGGAATGAAATCATTTGTAGAAGACTTAGTTCTCGGTCGGGTGCCCTAAGCAGTAGATCAGCTACCTCACTGCGAACTGCTGAGACTCAACCCTTGACCATGTCCGCTCCCTAGGCGGACAACATCTCCGTGCAAGACTAGGCTTGTCACCTGGTCAAATGCACTATTTCGAGAGGAATCACAGGTCGCTGACATTTGGTCCACGTGCTTGGCTGATAAGCTACCATCTGAGGGATTACGGCCGAACGCCTCTAAGCCAGAATCCCGCCCAAAATCTCAGCACCGCTGAGATGGGAGGCTACGACATGGCTGGGGCTTGTGTCCCGGCCCGATCGAGCCGCAGGAATGCACCTGGTAAAATGCACTCCTTCCTCGCTCTTTGCATCTGTCTGCTATCAGTCATTCCAATGGACGCAGAAGAGATGCAGTCCAGCGGACACTGCACCTCCTGTCCCATGGTGGCAAGCTCCCGGGTGGCGGGGAATGCTAGGCGTAACATCACTGCAGATGAGCCGAGAAAATAGAGCGAGCAAAAAGATACCTCACTCATATGCATATGCTACGTTTCTGGCAGGACGTGACGATCCTGGGAAAAAGTCACACTGGACTGCCTCTCTTCCGGGATAGTACAAACTAGTACATAGTCCATCATATCATTTCCAAACGCTATAGACACGAGTAGGGAAGACTCGATAGTCCTGCAAGACAACTTCCCAAGAGAGACAACTCTGACCAAAAACAACTGCTGCCTTGCAGTTAGGCTGGGGACAGCCAAAGGCTAAGGAGGGCAACCCTACAGAAACGCCTGTTGAAATCGGATGCACTGAGCCACTGGCTAACAAATTAAATCAGTGCAACGTAAATATCGCTGTAAACAGCGTACGAAGAAGAAGGACCCTTAGTCAAGAGATGCCTACAGGTGAGGTCTGGAGGTTGGATGGGAGACCCTTAGTCAAGATATGCCTACAGGTGAGGTCTGGATGGGACACTCTGTCAAGAATGGCCTACAGGTGAGGTCTGGATGGGACACTCTGTCAAGAATGGCCTACAGGTGAGGTCTGGATGGGACACTCTGACAAGAGATGCCTACAGGTGAGGTGTGGATGGGACACTCTGTCAAGAATGGCCTACAGGTGAGGTCTGGATGGGACACTCTGTCAAGAATGGCCTACAGGTGAGGTCTGGATGGGACACTCTGTCAAGAGATGCCTACAGGTGAGGTGTGGATGGGAGACTCTTTCAAGAGATGCCTACAGGTGGTCTGGATGGGAGACTCTATCAAGAGATGCCTACAGGTGAAGTCTGGATGGGAGACCCTTAGTCAAGAGATGCCTACAGGTGAGGTCTGGATGGGACACTCTGTCAAGAGATGCCTACAGGTGAGGTCTGGATGTGAGACCCTTAGTCAAGAGATGCCTACAGGCGAGGTCTGGATGGGAGACCCTTAGTCAAGAGATGCCGACAGGTGAGGTCTGGATGGGACACTCTGTCAAGAGATGCCTACAGGTGAGGTCTGGATGTTGGATGGGAGACCCTTAGTCAAGAGATGCCTACAGGTGAGGTCTGGAGGTTGGATGGGAGACCCTTAGTCAAGAGATGCCTACAGGTGAGGTCTGGATGTGAGACCCTTAGTCAAGAGATGCCTACAGGTGAGGTCTGGATGTGAGACCCTTAGTCAAGAGATGCCTACAGGTGAGGTCTGGAGACTTAGTCAAAAGATGCCTACAGGTGAGGTCTGGATGGGAGACCCTTAGTCAAGAGATGCTTACATGTGAGGTCTGGAGACTTAGTCAAGAGATGCCTACAGGTGAGGTCTGGAGACTTAGTCAAGAGATGCCTACAGGTGAGGTCTGGATGGGAGACCCTTAGTCAAGAGATGCCTACAGGTGAGGTCAGGATGGGAGACCCTTAGTCAAGAGATGCCTACATGTGAGGTCTGGAGACTTAGTCAAGAGATGCCTACAGGTGAGGTCTGGAGACTTAGTCAAGAGATGCCTACAGGTGAGGTCTGGATGGGAGACCCTTAGTCAAGAGATGCCTACAGGTGAGGTCTGGAGACTTAGTCAAGAGATGCCTACAGGTGAGGTCTGGAGGTTGGACCCTTAGTCAAGAGATGCCTACAGGTGAGGTCTGGAGGTTGGATGGGAGACCCTTAGTCAAGAGATGCCTACAGGTGAGGTCTGGATGGGAGACTCTGTCTAGAAATGCCTACAGGTGAGGTCTGGATGGGAGACTCTGTCAAGAAATGCCTACAGGTGAGGTGTGGATGGGAGACTCTGTCAAGAGATGCCTACAGGTGAGGTGTGGATGGGAGACTCTGTCAAGATATGCCTACAGGTGAAGTCTGGAGTCTTGATGGGAGACAGCGTGTCTTGATGTAGGGTCTGCATATGGGTTGTAAGATGTTTCTGTGGGGTCTACATCGGGGTTGTAAGATGTTTCTGTAGGGTCTACATCGGGGTTGTTAGATGTTTCTGTAGGGTCTACATCAGGGTTGTAAGATGTTTCTGTAGGGTCTACATTGGGGTTGTAAGATGTTTCAGTAGGGTCTACATCGGGGTTGTAAGATGTTTTAGTAGGGTCTACATAGGGGTTATAAGATGTTTTAGTAGGGTCTATATCGGGGTTGTAAGATGTTTTAGTAGGGTCTGCCTCGAGGTTGTAAGATGTTCTAGTAGGGTCTACATTGGGGTTTTAAGATGTTTTAGTAGGGTCTGCCTTGGGGTTGTAAGATGTTTTAGTAGGGTCTGCCTCGGGGTTGTAAGATGTTCTAGTAGGGTCTACATTGGGGTTGTAAGATGTTCTAGTAGGGTCTACATTGGGGTTGTAAGATGTTCTAGTAGGGTCTACATTGGGGTTGTAAGATGTTCTAGTAGGGTCTACATTGGGGTTGTAAGATGTTCTAGTAGGGTCTACATTGGGGTTGTAAGATGTTTTAGTAGGGTCTGCCTTGGGGTTGTAAGATGGTTCAGTAGGGTCTGCCTCGGGGTTGTAAGATGTTTTAGTAGGGTCTGCCTTGGGGTTGTAAGATGGTTCAGTAGGGTCTGCCTCAGGGTTGTAAGATGTTTTAGTACCAAAATAAGTCAGTGTGTTGTTCACATATCCTGTTGCTGAGTCGCAAAGGCCAAATGTTTTTATGTGCTACTTCTGAGGTTTTGCAGCATTATATTGCTTGAACTTCCATCTGCCTTTGAACCCTATAATCATCTCATCTATACTGAAATCCTGATAGGGGTAGAATGCTGCTTGGTACTTTCTCAGGAGTAGATTCATGAATGGCTCAATTTTTATCTTTGCCTTCAGCACTTTCGTCACTTGCATGCATCATTGTATAGGATATTTCCTGAAAACAGTTACGAGGAAACATTGAGTGGTACCATGGTGTGTACATTTCAGGTGACAAAGACCAGTAGTCAGGAATCTCTGGCTGTCTATCAATGCCGATCATGATAATAACGGCAAGAAATTTATCACGCTCATGGGGAGTTATGTCAACCCAATGGGAGTACACTGAGCGACGAAGAGGTGGGGAGTAATGTCAACCCAACGGGAGTACACTGAGCGACGAAGAGGTGGGGAGTAATGTCAACCCAACGAGAGAGAGTACACTGAGTGATGAAGGTGGGGAGTAATGTCAACCCAACGGGAGTACACTGAGCGATGAAGAGGTGGGGAGTAATGTCAACCCAACGGGAGTACACTGAGCGACGAAGAAGTGGGGAGTAATGTCAACCCAATGAGAGTTCACTGAGCGACGAAGAGGTGGGGAGTAATGTCAACCCAGCGGGAGTACACTGAGCGACGAAGAGGTGGGGAGTAATGTCAACCCAACGGGAGTACACTGAGCGACAAAGAGGTGGGAGGTAATGTCAACCCAGCGGGAGTACACTGAGCGACGAAGAGGTGGGGAGTAATGTCAACCCAACGGGAGTACACTGAGCGACGAAGAGGTGGGGAGTAATGTCAACCCAACGAGAGAGAGTACACTGAGCGAGGAAGAGGTGGGGAGTAATGTCAACCCAACGGGAGTACACTGAGCGACGAAGAGGTGGGGAGTAATGTCAACCCAATGGGAGTACACTGAGTGACGAAGATATGGGGAGTAATGTCAACCCAATGGGAGTACGCTGAGTGACGAAGATATGGGGAGTAATGTCAACCCAATGGGAGTACACTGAGTGACGAAGAGATGGGGAGTTATGTCAACCAAACGTGGTACATTGAGCGATGAAGAGATGGAGTGTTGATAGTAATTTTCTTCCGAGCATATGCATTTATAGAAGCAATAACTTGACTTCTGGATCAAACAGTGCTGAAAAGCACTCAATTGCTGTTGACTGCGCTGTAAGACCTGACTCAGGAGAAACACCTGTTTTTGCTTAGGAATAAATCGGAAAGCATTTTTTGTGGAACCTTCTCTGACTTCATGCCACTCATCTCTTTTTATTGGGGCACTTCTGTGACTTCTAGATCTAGTTGTTGCAGAGTTGACATTTCTTCCTTGACCTTCTGTGACTTCTAGATCTAGTTGTTGCAGAGTTGACATTTCATCCTTGACCTTCTGTGACTTCTAGATCTAGTTGTTGCAGAGTTGACATTTCTTCCTTGACCTGTGACTTCTAGATCTAGTTGTTGCAGAGTTCACATTTCTTCCTTGACCTTCTGTGACTTCTAGATCTAGTTGTTGCAGAGTTCACATTTCCTCCTTGACCTTCTGTGACTTCTAGATCTAGTTGTTGCAGAGTTCACATTTCATCCTTGACCTTCTGTGACTTCTAGATCTAGTTGTTGCAGAGTTCACATTTCCTCCTTGACCTTCTGTGACTTCTAGATCTAGTTGTTGCAGAGTTCACATTTCCTCCTTGACCTTCTGTGACTTCTAGATCTAGTTGTTGCAGAGTTGACATTTCATCCTTGACCTTCTGTGACTTCTAGATCTAGTTGTTGCAGAGTTCACATTTCTTCCTTGACCTTCTGTGACTTCTAGATCTAGTTGTTGCAGAGTTCACATTTCCTCCTTGACCTTCTGTGACTTCTAGATCTAGTTGTTGCAGAGTTCACATTTCCTCCTTGACCTTCTGTGACTTCTAGATCTAGTTGTTGCAGAGTTCACATTTCATCCTTGACCTTCTGTGACTTCTAGATCTAGTTGTTGCAGAGTTCACATTTCCTCCTTGACCTTTTCCAGCTACTAGATTTATATTAGATCTCGGACGTTTTGAGGCCGAGCGTTTAGTATCAACATCATTTTGACGACTAGAACTAGCTGTGGGCGTGGCAGCAGGGTCTTGATGGTCGTGCTAGTCATCATCTACCAATTCACTGTAACTGTTCTGATAATCAATGTCAGCATCTACTTCTACATCACTACTGTCAGTATCATACATAAATTGTTCTATCAAAATCCTCGCTTGATCAGCTGTCACACGGGTGGGACGATGATTAGCTGAAGGAGCTGGTTCCATTCTCGTTTGTTTACGTTTAGCAGCAAAATAAAACCACTTCAGAAATACAAGTTAAATCGATAATAGAAAGGTCTACTTCGTATAAAATTCACAATCAAAACTGACGCTGCTGTTGTAGAAAAACAGGAAAGATAACAATAGATACTAAAGGATGAAGTTGTAAAACTAGAAATACGAACATTAACGAAACAGCTCACATGGCGCAGTGTATGGCGAATCGGCTGCAAAGGAATGCGCTGTGACGCAGTGTGCGGCGAATGGCATGGAATGAGTTAATTATAACAGTGCAGCACAGAAAATCAAATGTCTTATATTCTGTAAGGTCTCCATAAGACAGTGTAGCTCATACAATCAAATGTCTGATATTCTGTAAGGTCCCCATAAGTCAGTGTAGCCCATGCAATCAAATGTCTGATATTCTGTAAGGTCCCCATAAGTCAGTGTAGCCCATGCAATCAAATGTCTGATATTCTGTAAGGTCCCCATAAGTCAGTGTAGCCCATGCAATCAAATGTCTGATATTCTGTAAGGTCCCCATAAGTCAGTGTAGCCCATGCAATCAAATGTCTGATATTCTGTAAGGTCCCCATAAGTCAGTGTAGCCCATGCAATCAAATGTCTGATATTCTGTAAGGTCCCCATAAGTCAGTGTAGCCCATGCAATCAAATGTCTGATATTCTGTAAGGTCCCCATAAGTCAGTGTAGCCCATGCAATCAAATGTCTGATATTCTGTAAGGTCCCCATAAGTCAGTGTAGCCCATGCAATCAAATGTCTGATATTCTGTAAGGTCCCCATAAGTCAGTGTAGCCCATGCAATCAAATGTCTGATATTCTGTAAGGTCCCCATAAGTCAGTGTAGCCCATGCAATCAAATGTCTGATATTCTGTAAGGTCCCCATAAGTCAGTGTAGCCCATGCAATCAAATGTCTGATATTCTGTAAGGTCCCCATAAGTCAGTGTAGCCCATGCAATCAAATGTCTGATATTCTGTAAGGTCCCCATAAGTCAGTGTAGCCCATGCAATCAAATGTCTGATATTCTGTAAGGTCCCCATAAGTCAGTGTAGCCCATGCAATCAAATGTCTGATATTCTGTAAGGTCCCCATAAGTCAGTGTAGCCCATGCAATCAAATGTCTGACATTCTGTAAGGTCCCCATAAGTCAGTGTAGCCCATGCAATCAAATGTCTGATATTCTGTAAGGTCCCCATAAGTCAGTGTAGCCCATGCAATCAAATGTCTGATATTCTGTAAGGTCCCCATAAGTCAGTGTAGCTCACAGTTAAGTCCACACAGTTCATCTATAGAGTAGTTGTGAGTTTTGTTGTTGTTCTAACTTTAGTCCACTTGTGTCGTGGGGAGGTGTGGTCTAACTTTAGTCCACTTGTGTCGTGGGGAGGTGTGGTCTAACTTTAGTCCACTTGTGTCGTGGGGAGGTGTGGTCTAACTTTAGTCCACTTGTGTCGTGGGGAGGTGTGGTCTAACTTTAGTCCACTTGTGTCGTGGGGAGGTGTGGTCTAACTTTAGTCCACTTGTGTCGTGGGGAGGTGTGGTCTAACTTTAGTTCACTTGTGTCGTGGGGAGGTGTGGTCTAACTTTAGTTCACTTGTGTCATGGGGAGGTGTGGTCTAACTTTAGTCCACTTGTGTCGTGGGGAGGTGTGGTCTAACTTTAGTTCACTTGTGTCGTGGGGAGGTGTGGTCTAACTTTAGTTCACTTGTGTCATGGGGAGGTGTGGTCTAACTTTAGTCCACTTGTGTCGTGGGGAGGTGTGGTCTAACTTTAGTCCACTTGTGTCATGGGGAGGTGTGGTCTAACTTTAGTCCACTTGTGTGGTGGGGAGGTGTGGTCTAACTTTAGTTCACTTGTGTCATGGGGAGGTGTGGTCTAACTTTAGTCCACTTGTGTGGTGGGGAGGTGTGGTCTAACTTTAGTCCACTTGTGTCATGGGGAGGTGTGGTCTAACTTTAGTCCACTTGTGTGGTGGGGAGGTGTGGTCTAACTTTAGTCCACTTGTGTCATGGGGAGGTGTGGTCTAACTTTAGTCCACTTGTGTCGTGGGGAGGTGTGGTCTAACTTTAGTCCACTTGTGTGGTGGGGAGGTGTGGTCTAACTTTAGTCCACTTGTGTCATGGGGAGGTGTGGTCTAACTTTAGTCCACTTGTGTGGTGGGGAGGTGTGGTCTAACTTTAGTCCACTTGTGTCATGGGGAGGTGTGGTCTAACTTTAGTCCACTTGTGTCGTGTTGAGGTGTGGTCTAACTTTAGTCCACTTGTGTCGTGGGGAAGTGTGGTCTAACTTTAGTCCACTTGTGTCGTGGGGAAATGTAATCTCCATTGTTTCATATTTCTTGGCAGGTGAAAATCCACTGGTGACTTGCCAGGTCAATCCCAGTATCTGAAATATACGATCGCCTATTTTTGGGACTGGTGATAGCGGAAGCGTAAATTAAAGCATGCCTGTTAGGCACCATCTGTGCCGCTCCACTAACCCCATAACCAAGACCTGAAGTTATAGCCACACAGTCCCCTTTTTGCGAGAATCCCTAGAACAATTTTAAAGTTTTTTTCCCCTGAGCAGCAGCCATTAAGGCCTATCCTTTTTGATTTCCAACTGCCAATGTATTTTAAATGTGCTCGCCACTGCACACGGGTGTCTGATCTCACTACTCAGAGATCAGGAGACATTTTAAACAAATGATCCACATGACAAAATCCCAGTCTCCACCGTGATTTGAAGAAGAAGAACCTGCAACCTCCAGCCCCCAAGGGGAACACTTTACCTCGAGACCACTGGGTCAACCCGCAACCTCCAGCCCCCGAGGCGAACACCTTACCTCGAGACCACTGGGTCAACCCGCAACCTCCAGCCCCCGAGGCGAACACCTTACCTCGAGACCACTGGGTCAACCCGCAACCTCCAGCCCCCGAGGCGAACCCCTTACCTCGAGTCCACTGGGTCCCCCGTTGTTGTTTAGCTAAAATCTGAATGATATGGATACCAACCAGGATAGGAGACACTGCTATCCAACGTATGATTGCGAAACCCAAACATGGCTGCTAGTTCTCCATACTCTGGCAGCTTCTCATCCAAGAACACCTGCGGAAGTTAATAAAGATATCAAGTTAGATGAGCACAGCAGAATGTCAACCTGGTGTCCCTGGCTTCCCAGTCTGTCAGTCAACATGCGTCATTCACTTAAGAGTAAACACAAATTCAGTTCATTGAAACACACAGAAAACAAAACAAAACAATTCCACTGTTAACAATGTTCTTGTAAGTCCTTCCACAAATGAACAAATGCCTTCATACATGAACTTTCTTCTATGGTTATACAAATTGATTAAATGAACTTGTCATTCAACATTTGAGATGTTATTTCCATGAAAGCATTTCGTGCACAATCAGTGCCCCTTGATGGAAGAGCCTTAGACAGTTGTTCTTGTTGCCATCTGTGACCCTTATCTGTACAACACAACGTTCTCTTGAGCATATTACAAATAAATGTAGAAGTAGTGTAGAGACAGAAACATGATTCCCTACTGATCCTGACATTTCTAGCTGATGGCCAAATCAAAGCTACCATCATCAGATCATTGGAAGGCTGCATTACCTTCCCACATCTCAATGAAAACAACCCAGTTTTACAGTTCAAATAACAAGTTAAATAGAAGGATGCAAATGGAAAGACAGAAACAAGGACAAATACAGCAGAAGTTCTGCTTCTTCTTCTTCTTCTACTGTCTTAACCATTATTTTTTCGAAAAAAGCGGCGGTCATCCTGAGGCTGTCGCCACTGCCATAGAGCTTGTCTTGCAGTTCCACTGGTGATGGCCACATCTGCTCTCTCTGATCCTCGTATGTCGGGCAGTTCTGCAGCAGATGTTCAGCGGTCATTTTCCCAGTACCGCACGGGCATTCGTCGGTACACCCTATCTTCAATTTGTTGAATAGGTGGTACCTCAGTCTATTGTGGCCAGTGCGAAGTCTGAAGACAACGACCTGCTCTCTTCGGTTCAACTGGTAATAGGCATCGTTTTTGGTGTAACCAGTATGTTCGGTTTCCCATTTGGTCATGTATCTGGCTTTGATAAGCCGTTTTGACTCTTCGTACGTCATACTGGTATCTGTTTGTGGTAGTTTTGCACCTTCTTTTGCCAGTCTGTCTGCCTCCTCGTTGCCTTGGATGTTGCAGTGTGATGGGACCCACTGTACCACTACCCTTTTTGGTGCGGACTGCTGGCACAGTTTGCAGAGTGCTGCTCTTAAGTCATTAAGCTCAGTATTTTTCTGACTTTTTAGCGCTGTGACTACGGCGAGAGCATCTGTAAGCAGGACTATATGGCTTTCATTTTCACTGTGTGTCACCATTTCTTCCACTGCCGCCCTCAGTGCCTCTGCCTCCGCTCTGAAATTGCTTGTGTACTTACCAGTAGCGAATGACAGTGTTATTTTTCTGCCATTTGGTAGGTTTAGGAATGCTTGTGCCCCTCCGTTCTGTGTTGTGTTTGTTACAGAACCGTCGGTGTATGCATGGGTCCAGTCCATGCTTGGATAGCTTTTCGTTATGAAGCTTAGGGTAGTATCTCTCCTTTCTTTTTCAGTCTGGCAGTTTTTGTTTGCAATACCTGGTATATTTTCTACCACCTCTGGAAATATATCTTGCCTCCAGGTAGGTTTTCGTACAGTAGTGATGGGTTTTGGTGTTGTTAGTGCGTTTATGGGATCTTCGTGCATCTTTGCTTTGGCTATTTCTGCAAAGTTTCTCCGCTTTAGTTTCCCATTTCCCAAATTGTTTAGTCTCTGGTGCATTGGATGGTCGGTCAGCCTTCGGAGTTTCTCTGACTGCAGCTGGGCTCTGCAGTCTCTTCTATCGGTCATGGATTGCAGTTTTGTAATCTTTTCAAGTTCTACAATTAGCGTTGACTTCATGCCACCTGTTATAATTCTCATGGCTTGGTTTTGAAGTTTGCTAACTTTATCGAAGTTCGCCTTCGCTGCTGTTGTCCATGCCGCAATGCCATACTCGAGAACTGGTCTCACTCTTCCAGTGTACAGTTTCTTTAGTATGCCTTCGTCTGCTCCCCAGCTTGTGCCAGCAAGTTTCCTCATGATTGCCATTCTTTCTCTGGCTTTCATTCGGTTTCTCAGCAGAAGTTCATTTGAACAACGTTCACACAATTAGATTGTTATAGTTATTGCCCCTCGCAAGCAATGATGTCCGCAACATGTGATGTGCGCTGTATTTAGATTATAGTGAGGAAGGAGCTGCACTGGTCATCAATCTCACTCCGAGTTACCTTGGATCAGTCGCAAGACTATTGGTTGAGACAACTGGAGGTAGTTTGGGATGCAGGCACTCTGGTCTTACCTCCCTTTGAGACCAGGGGTCGCTTGAAACTTGCCGGATTCTATCGCCCACCGTTTCCGTCCATCACTGTGAGAGGCGAGTGCCTAAACCTCTCGACTAGAGCGACCCCCAAAGACCCACAATTTAATAATGCCGATTAAACAGACGTCACAGCTGGACTATTGTCTGAGGCTGATAGCTGACCATACATCACAGCTGGACTGTTGTCTTAGGCTGACAGCTAACCAGACATCACAGCTGGACTGTTGTCTTAGGCTGACAGCTGACCAGACATCACAGCTGGACTGTTGTCTGTGGTTGACAGCTGACCGAACATCACAGCTGGACTCTTGTCTGAGGCTGACAACTGACCGAACATCACAGCTGGACTCTTGTCTGAGGCTGACAACTGACCGAACATCACAGCTGGACTCTTGTCTGAGGCTGACAACTGACCGAACATCACAGCTGGACTCTTGTCTGAGGCTGACAACTGACCGAACATCACAGCTGACCGAACATCACAGCTGGACTCTTGTCTGAGGCTGACAGCTAACCAGACATCACAGCTGGACTGTTGTCTATGGTTGACAGCTGACCAGACATCACAGCTGGACTGTTGTCTGTGGCTGACAGCTGACCGAACATCACAGCTGGACTCTTGTCTGAGGTTGCAGACTTTTTAAAACACAGCCACTGAGCTGAATATCAAATGATTCGGACCAGCGTCAAAATACCTGACCAGAAGATAGATAAAAGTTTCCTGTGGTCGGAGAAATTGGAGCCAGGTATCTGATTTATTGTGTCCTAAATCCTTAGAAGAAAATACTCGATAAGACGATTGGCTGAGACGATCTTGGTGAAGATAGGATAACATGGCGCTGAATTTTGCTAAAATAGATTTTGGCTGAGTCTCAGGATAGTTGGCTGAGTCTCAGGATGGATCGCTGATTGAGCCTCAGGATGGATCGCTGACTGAGCCTCAGGATGGATCGCTGACTAAGCCTCAGGATGGATCGCTGGCTGAGCCTCAGAATGGATTGCTGGCTGAATTTGAAATGTAAACATGCTGCTAATGACGATGGGAGCCCATTCTGTTCAATGCAGTTTCTTCCGGTCGTCTTCAAAGTGCCGCCATTATAGCAAGGAATATCTGTCACTTGGTTTCACATTGACAGGCCAAGCAAGGAATATGTCACTTGGTTTCACATTGACAGGCCAAGCAAGGAATATCTGTCACTTGGTTTCACATTGACAGGCCAAGCAAGGAATATCTGTCACTTGGTTTCACATTGACAGGCCATGAATCAACTACTTCCGTGTGTGGATATAACTTAACTTAACATCTTTATACTGGTTTAGAAGACTCTACAGCATCTGTATACAACCAGTTTCATTTACATCACCTTGCTCTAAAAGCTATTCGCATCCATCGAATCCAATTTATTTTTAAATGCATTAATTGCCCCTGCCTCCACTACCTCCCGTGGCAATGCATTCCAAGTATTTTCCACTCTCTGACTAAAGAAATTTTTCATAATATCTAATCTGGACCTTTCTTTAGTTAATTTGTAGCTATGCCCTCCTGTTCTTGTAGGTGGCTGTATTTTATAAAACTTGTTATAGTCTAATTTATTCGTTCCTCTGATCATCTTATAAACCTTTATTAAGTCACCTCGAAATCTTCTCTCTTCTAGAAACTGTAGGCCGGTTTTTCTGAGTCTTTCCTCATAACTGTAATTCTGGAATCCCACTATCAGCTTTGTCGCTCTTTTTTGTATTCTTTCCAGCATGTTTATATCCCCTCTACGATAAGGACTCCACACCTGTATACAGTACTCCAATCCAGGTCTAACTAATGCTTTATACAGTTTGACTATCACTTCCTTGCTCCTATGTTTAATATTTCTTTTTATCATACCTAACATTGCATTTGCCTTTTTCACTGCTTCCTTAACTTGCTCACTCACCTTTCCTGTATGATCTATTATAACCCCTAGGTCCCTTTCCTTACCTATCTTTCTAATATTCTTCTCGCCCATTCTATTTTTATGTTCCATATTGGATCTACCCATGTGGATGACTGTACATTTATCTACATTAAACTACATTTGCCATCTTACAGACCATTCTCGAATTTTATCTTAATCCGACTCTGTCCAATGACGACAAGAAACCCTCAAAATTGCAAAGACATCTCGATAGAAAACATCATAAACATCTCTCAAAGAGCATCTCAAAGGGCATCTCTCCAAGAGCATCTCTCAAAGGGAATCTCTCAAAGGGCATCTCTCAAAGGGCATCTCTCAAAGAGCATCTCAAAGGGCATCTCAGCATCTCTCAAAGAGCATCTCAGCATCTCTCAAAGAGCATCTCCAAGAGCATCTCTCAGAGGGAATCTCTCAAAGGGCATCTCTCAAAGGGCATCTCTCAAAGGGCATCTCTCAAAGAGCATCTCTCAGACAGCATCTCAAAGGGCATCTCAGCATCTCTCAAAGAGCATCTCAGCATCTCTCAAAGGGCATCTCTTAAAGAGCTGACTGGACTGGTAGCTGACTGGACTGGTAGCTGGCTGGACTGGTAGCTGACTGGACTGGTAGCATGAGCTAAGGAAATCATACCGCCAGTGTCCTCATCCCATGTCTGCAGACAGGGAAGCAGTGATTACTAAGTAGAAACCAGAAAAACTCAACCCTGATTCCGTCAAAATTGTCAATTTTATAAAAGGTAAATCACTGAATTCCAGACTTTTTGAGCAGCTTTGCCAAGGTATGGACAGTGAACACCTTCAGCTTTGTCAAGGCATGGACAGTGAACACCTTCTGCTTTGCCAAGATTGGGACAGTGAACACCTTCAGCTTTGTCAAGGTATGGACAGTGAACACCTTCAGCTTTGTCAAGGTATAGACAGTGAACACCTTCAGCTTTGCCAAGATTGGGACAGTGAACACCTTCAGCTTTGCCAAGATAGGGACAGTGAACACCTTCAGCTTTGCCAAGATTAGGACAGTGAACACCTTCAGCTTTGATGACATTGTGAAGTTGGTTGGCTATCACGAGGTCAAGCTTTGTATTATTTTGAGAATTAAGAAAAATGAGTATATCTGTCGGATATCTTCACTCATCTAAATATCTGTCGGATATCTTCACTCATCTAAATATCTGTTAGATATCTTCACTCATCTAAATATCTGTTGGATATCTTCACTCATCTAAATATCTGTCGGATATCTTCACTCATCTAAATATGTTGGACTTATTAAATCTTCAAGGATGAGAAATTTCAGTTTGTCAAGCTGAGGACAAGATGAGGGCAATGATCAAACAAGTTGGAATTGTGGCATCATCCGTCTATTGAATCGCAAATATGAGACATTTCCAAACCTCACAAATATTCTTGGTTCCATCAACAAAGAGTTGTCTGAGGACAACACATCAGTTATCTCACCATCAGTTATCTCACCATCAGTTATCTCACCATCACTTATCTCACCATCACTTATCTCACAATATTTGAAAGATTTGCAACATAGATTCAGAGAATAGTTTCCTGTTCCTGACATAGATTCAGAGAATAGTTTCCTGTTCCTGACATAGATTCAGAGAATAGTTTCATGTTCCTGACATAGATTCAGAGAATAGTTTCATGTTCCTGACATAGATTCAGAGAATAGTTTCCTGTTCCTGACATAGATTCAGAGAATAGTTTCCTGTTCCTGACATAGATTCAGAGAATAGTTTCCTGTTCCTGAAATAGATTCAGAGAATAGTTTCCTGTTCCTGATGCAAGCAAAAACTGGATTAGAGATCAATTTTGAGTTAATGTGTTTAAAGGAAGAGAGGGGCTTACGGCAGCACAGAAATATCCACGGATGGCGCTCGGATATTACAGTTCAAGGAACAGTCCTTTGCAAATTTCTGGGTTCACTTACAAACAAATTTTCCTGAACCATTGAAGAGGCTTTTCAATGTCTTGATGTCTTTCTTACGACATACTTGTGTGGGAGATCAAGCGGGCATCTCTTAGATACTTTAGCTCAGCTCTCTGATACTAAAGTTCAGCTCTCAGATACTTAGTTCAGCTCTAAGATACTTAGTACAGCTCTCAGATACTTAGTTCAGCTCTCAGATACTTAGTTCAGCTCTCTGATACTTAGTTCAGCTCTCTGATACTTAGTTCAGCTCTCAGATACTTAGTTCAGCTCTCAGATACTTAGTTCAGCTCTAAGATACTTAGTTCAGCTCTCAGATACTTAGTTCAGCTCTCAGATACTTAGTTCAGCTCTAAGATACTTAGTACAGCTCTCAGATACTTAGTTCAGCTCTCTGATACTTAGTTCAGCTCTCAGATACTTAGTTCAGCTCTCTGATACTTAGTTCAGCTCTCTGATACTTAGTACAGCTCTCAGATACTTAGTTCAGCTCTCTGATACTTAGTTCAGCTCTCTGATACTTAGTACAGCTCTCTGATACTTACCGCAACATTGTCACCAATGATACCGGGCTGCATGAGCGTCGTCTCCAGAGTATAGACAAATGCATTGTGGTTCAACCCTGCAGAGAGATGCAAACATGTATCTAGAAGTGCCAGCCAGAAGTGAGATCAGACATGTCTCTAGAAGTGAGATCAGACATGTCTCTAGAAGTGAGATCAGACATGTCTCTAGAAGTGAGATCAGACATGTCTCTAGAAGTGAGATCAGACATGTGTCTAGAAGTAAGATCAGACATGTGTCTAGATGTGAGATCAGACATGTGTCTAGAAGTAAGATCAGACATGTGTCTAGAAGTGAGATCAGACATTTGTCTAGAAGTGCCAGCCACAATTGAGATCAGACATGTGTCTAGAAGTGAGATCAGACATTTGTCTAGAAGTGCCAGCCACAATTTAGATCAGACATGTGTCTAGAAGTGAAATCAGACATGTGTCTAGAAGTAAGATCAGACATTTGTCTAGAAGTGCCAGCCAGAAGTGAGATCAGACATGTGTCTAGAAGTGAGATCAGACATTTGTCTAGACGTGCCAGCCACAATTGAGATCAGACATGTGTCTAGAAGTGAGATCAGACATGTGTCTAGAAGTGAGATCAGACATGTGTCTAGAAGTAAGATCAGACATTTGTCTAGAAGTGCCAGCCAGAAGTGAGATCAGACATGTGTCTAGAAGTGAGATCAGACATGTGTCTAGAAGTAAGATCAGACATTTGTCTAGACGTGCCAGCCAGAAGTGAGATCAGACATGTGTCTAGAAGTGAGATCAGACATGTGTCTAGAAGTGAGATCAGACATTTGTCTAGAAGTGAGATCAGACATGTGTCTAGAAGTGAGATCAGACATTTGTCTAGAAGTGAGATCAGACATGTGTCCAGAAGTGCCAGCCACAATTGAGATCAGACATGTGTCTAGAAGTACGATCAGACATGTGTCTAGAACAGCCAGCCAGAAGTGAGATAACGATCAAAATAAATGGCATTTTGACTTTAATTTTTTGTTTTCATTACCGAAGAGTCCTGGTTTGACTTAATGCCCCTCATAAACAAAAAGTTACCAAAGGTAATACACAAAAAGTTACCAAAGATAATACACAACAAGTTACTAAAGGTAATATACAACAAGTTATCAAAGGTAATACACAAGTTACCAAAGGTAATACACAAGATACACAATAAGTTACCAAAGATAATACTCAACAAGTTACCAAAGTTAATACACAAGTTACCAAAGGTAATACACAACAAGTTACCAAAGGTAATACACAAGATACCAAAGGTGATACACAACAATTTACCAAAGGTGATACACAACATGTTACCAAAGGTGATACACAACAAGTTACAATAAACAAGTTACAATAAACAAGTTACAATAAACAAGTTACAATAAACAAGAAGAACTGACCTGGCACAATAATGATGGGCACACTGAATATGTCGTGACCCTTGAGATCCTTACTGGCCACGGATATGGCCTTTAGTTCATCGTCAACATTAGCAGCTGAGAAACAAAGCAAATCTTTTCTGTAAGATATTCCCAAGTACATGGACATCCATCCTACAGACAGCCACAGCTCACATGGACATCCATCCTACAGACAGCCACAGCTCACATGAACATCCATCCTACAGACAGCCACAGCTCACATGGACATCCATCCTACAGACAGCCACAGCTCACATGAACTTCCATCCTACAGACAGCCACAGCTCACATGGACATCCATCCTACAGACAGCCACAGCTCACATGGACATCCATCCTACAGACAGCCACAGCTCACATGGACATCCTTCCTACAGACAGCCACAGCTCACATGGACATCCATCCTACAGACAGCCACAGCTCACATGAACATCCATCCTACAGACAGCCACAGCTCACATGGACATCCATCCTACAGACAGCCACAGCTCACATGGACATCCATCCTACAGACAGCCACAGCTCACATGGACTTCCATCCTACAGACAGCCACAGCTTACATGGACTTCCATACTACAGACAGCCACAGCTCACATGAACATTCATCCTACAGACAGCCACAGTTCACATAGACATCCATCCTACAGACAGCCACAGCTCACATGAACATCCATCCTACAGACAGCCACAGCTTACATGAACATCCATCCTACAGACAGCCACAGCTCACATGAACATCCATCCTACAGACAGCCACAGCTCACATGAACATCCATCCTACAGACAGCCACAGTTCACACAGACATCCATCCTACAGACAGCCACAGTTCACACAGACATCCATCCTACAGACAGCCACAGTTCACACAGACATCCATCCTACAGACAGCCACAGTTCACATAGACATCCATCCTACAGACAGCCACTGATATTCCCCAGTCAAATATTGTATGTGTCACATTTCCCCAAATTCAACATTTGATAGAAACCAATGAGTTTCCCTCATCGTATCTGATACTCACGGTTACAGAAATCTGCGTAGCCTTCGTACTTGAGACAGAACTGTCGACGTTGGTCATTGCGTCTGCTCTCTGGTTCAATCATAATCTGACTTGTAGGAACTGCACATGTATTTGGGTAATGTAAGCAGTCAGTGAAACCGATACAATAAAATAGGTCATTTAGGTCGACCTAATGAGTGAAACTGATACAATAAGATAGGTCATGTAGGTCGACCTAATGAGTGAAACGGATACAATAAGATAGGTCATGTAGGTCGACCTAATGAGTGAAACTGATACAATAAGATAGGTCATGTAGGTCGACCTAATGAGTGAAACTGATACAATAAGATAGGTCATGTAGGTCGACCTAATGAGTGAAACAGATACAATAAGATAGTTTAGGTCATGCAGGTCGACATAATGAGTGAAACTGATACAATAAGATAGGTCATGTAGGTCGACCTAATGAGTGAAACTGATACAATAAGATAGGTCATGTAGGTCAACCTAATGAGTGAAACAGATACAATAAGATAGTTTAGGTCATGCAGGTCGACATAATGAGTGAAACTGATACAATAAGATAGGTCATGTAGGTCGACCTAATGAGTGAAACTGATACAATAAGATAGTTTAGGTCATGTAGGTCGACATAATGAGTGAAACTGATACAATAAGATAGGTCATGTAGGTCGACCTAATGAGTGAAACTGATACAATAAGATAGGTCATGTAGGTCGACCTAATGAGTGAAACTGATACAATAAGATAGGTCATGTAGGTCGACATAATGAATGAAACAGATACAATAAGACAGTTTAGATCATGTAGGTCAACAATAAAATAAATATAATAAGAAAGGTCATGTAGGTAATGTAGGTACCAGTGTAAGAATGTAGGCCTCCTACCTGCAGTCTGAACGTATGCTCTGCAATAAACAAAACCGGTAAGGAAGTGAAATGTACCTTTTATTGAGGTTCTCTATTCCTCCCTCTCAGTCTCTTTCTCTCTCTCTTTATCTCTTCCTCTCTCATTTTCTCTCTCTCCATCAAGAAGCTCACTGCTGTGTGATGGAAGAGACTCCTCTCAGCCTACAGGAAGGTCACTGCTGTGTGATGGAAGAGACTCCTCTCAGCCTACAGGAAGGTCACTGCTGTGTGATGGAGGAGAGTCTCAGCCTACAAGAAGGTCACTAATGTGTGATGGAGGAGTCTCAGCCTCCAAGAAGGTCACTGCTGTGTGATGGAGGAGAGTCTCAGCCTCCAAGAAGATCACTGCTGTGTGATGGAGCAGAGTTCAGTCTCCAAGGTCACTGCTGTGTGATGGAGGGGAGTTCAGCCTCCAAGGACACAGCTGTGTGATGGAGGAGAGTCTCAGCCTCCAAGGTCACAGCTGTGTGATGGAGGAGAGTCTCAGGTTAGTGGTAAATTGACAACCAACTTAAAGATCTTTATTATGCAGATCTTCACCAACAGATGTCTCTGCTGGCATCTTCTTCATATTAGATGTCCAGATGCAACAAGAAACACGGATGTGTGGCAACGATCAGTACAGCTGGACGTTACAGAGAGAGCGTGGATATAGGTAGGACACACCCTGACAATATTACCAGGCATGACAGCTTAGTGACGACCACAGCAAATGTCAGACTATCAATGCTGGACACTCACCCATTTTTGGGACACAGAATTTGGCTGTCAATGGTTTGGGCCATCCACCATCAAAAGCAGCAAAGCTCAACTATTGTAGACAAACAAACAAGGCAGGTGTTGTTGTTGTTAAGTAAAAGTAAACAAGCAATTTACACCAGACCTGGTCTTACCCTGAAACAGAACAAGCAATTTACATCAGACCTGGTCTTATCCTGAAACAGAACAAGCAATTTACATCAGACCTGGTCTTACCCTGAAACAGAACAAGCAATTTACATCAGACCTGGTCTTATCCTGAAACAGAACAAGCAATTTACATCAGACCTGGTCTCATCCTGAAACAGAACAAGCAATTTACACCAGACCTGGTCTTACCCTGAAACAGAACAAGCAATTTACATCAGACCTGGTCTCATCCTGAAACAGAACAAGCAATTTACATCAGACCTGGTCTCATCCTGAAACAGAACAAGCAATTTACATCAGACCTGGTCTTACCCTGAAACAGAACAAGCAATTTACATCAGACCTGGTCTTATCCTGAAACAGAACAAGCAATTTACATCAGACCTGGTCTTATCCTGAAACAATATTTGGGGATACTGAAGTATCGACAAATGATAATATTTACACAGTAAAAATCAGAGAGCTAAATCTCTATGAAATATCATACAGTTTTGTTTTACAAAGACACAAATACATTATCAAGTCAAATATACAGTTTTACAGAGACACAAATACATCATGTAGTCAAATAAACAGTTTTACAGACACACAAATACATTATGTAGTCAAATATACAGTTTTACAGAGACACAAATACATCATGTAAAATATAGTTTTACAGACACACAAATACATCATGTAGTCAAATATACAGTTTTACAGACACACAAATACATCATGTAGTCAAATATACAGTTTTACAGACCCATAAATACATCATGTAGTCAAATATACAGTTTTACAGACCCACAAATACATCATGTAGTCAAATATACAGTTTTACAGACCCACAAATACATCATGTAGTCAAATATACAGTTTTACAGACCCACCAGTACATCATGTAGTCAAACATACAGTTTTACAGACACACAAATACATCATGTAGTCAAATATACAGTTTTACAGACACACAAATACATCATGTAGTCAAATATACAGTTTTACAGACACACAAATACATCATGTAGTCAAATATACAGTTTTACAGACCCACAAATACATCATGTAGTCAAATATACAGTTTTACAGACCCACCAGTACATCATGTAGTCAAATATACAGTTTTACAGACACACAAATACATCATGTAGTCAAATATACAGTTTTACAGACACACAAATACATCACATAAAACAAATTGTTTCAGAAACCAGCACTCCACCAACAGTACACAAATAGTTTTAATGCAGGCTTCCTAAAGGCCATCTGTAGCAGTGCCCTAAAAGGTGCAGGCTCCCTAAAGGTCAGATGTAGCAGTGCCCTAAAAGGTGCAGGCGCCCTAAAGGCCTGATGTAGCAGTGCCCTAAGTGTTTTGGTGCAGGCTCCCTAAAGGCCTGATGTAGCAGTGCCCTAAGTGTTTTGGTGCAGGCTCCCTAAAGGCCTGATGTAGCAGTGCCCTAAGTGTTTTGGTGCAGGCTCCCTAAAGGCCTGATGTAGCAGTGCCCTAAGTGTTTTGGTGCAGGCTCCCTAAAGGCCTGATGTAGCAGTGCCCTATAAGGTGCAGGCTCCCTAAAGGCCTGATGTAGCAGTGCCCTAAGTGTTTTGGTGCAGGCTCCCTAAAGGCCTGATGTAGCAGTGCCCTAAGTGTTTTGGTGCAGGCTCCCTAAAGGCCTGATGTAGCAGTGCTATTAAGTGTTTTGGTGCAGGCTCCCTAAAGGCCTGATGTAGCAGTGCCCTAAGTGTTTTGGTGCAGGCTCCCTGAAGGCCTGATGTAGCAGTGCCCTAAGTGTTTTGGTGCAGGCTCCCTAAAGGCCTGAGGATACTCGTAATGGCAGAGTTCTTTGTGTGTTTTGTAAATGTCTCTGGTAGCATGTTTGCCGTGCTCTTCTTACATCATGGGTCCCCCTAGCTGTATTGCAATTCTGGCATACACTGCATCAGGCTCTCCAGTCGGGGATCAGTGTCAATCTCCCACCTTAGCTGATTCATGTAACAGTCTGTTTTCAGGTGCACAGCATGGACATCCAGTAGAGTCAAGGTCAGTATGTTTCACCTGACTGCCATGATGTGAGGAGTAGGGGTCTCGATCAGTATTGTTCACCTGACTGATGTAATGTGGTGGTTTTGATCATATGTTTCAGTTGACCCTGAAGTAAGCCTGATTACCCTCACACCTAGAGTACAAGACAGCTTGTAGTATTACCTGTTCCAGCTGTGTGAAACCCTCAATGCCTTTCTGCCCTACAAAGTACCAAACATCTCGGAAACGCAGATTCTGGATGTGGCCACTTCCTAATTTGTTCAGCAAGTCCCTGGCACTCTGTCCTAGCCTGGGGTCAAACAAAACAAGATCAATTGACAGACAATACAATTCCCCCGTGCCCCATAATACCATCTAGACCAGCCTTTCTATCCCCAAGGAACCCTTGAAATACCATCTAGACAAATGGGAGAGGTAAGGAGATCCCCTCTCAAGTAGGCTCTGGGGATCCATATACTGAGCAGTAAAGGAGCTGCAGTGATCCAGCTCTGCCAAGACGCTCCTACACCTCCACATGGTGGTCATAGATAACACAGGCTACAACAGAGCCGGCTGCCTAAGGGATCAACGAGGGAAGGCTAACCCGGCACCCACAAATTCCTGCTAAAGTTGGATGTATCAGGCAGAATGGTGCAAATATCGCAGTCAAACTGTAAACTATGACACAACACATTCCGTTCCCTCAGACAAAGAAGAAGAAGATGAATCCCATATGAAGGAGGCAGAAATAAGTCTCACCTATAAAGGATGATTGTGACATGGTGTGACTTCTAATAGCCTCCGACCATTGTTCAACCCCGGCTACTGTGACATGGTGTGACTTCTAATTGCCTCAGACCATTCTTCCATCCTGGCTACTGTGACATGGTGTGACTTCTAATAGCCCCCAACCATTGTTCAACCCTGGCTACTGTGACATGGTGTGACTTCTAATAGCCTCTGACCATTCTTCCATCCTGGCTACTGTGACATGGTGTGACTTCCAATAGCCTCTGACCACTGTTCCACCCTGGCTAATTTGACATGGTGTGACTTCTAATAGCCTCCGACCATTGTTCAACCCTGGCTACTGTGACATGGTGTGACTTCTAATAGCCTCCAACCATTGTTCAAGCCTGGCTACTGTGACATGGTGTGACTTCTAATAGCCTCCGACCATTGTTCAACCCTGGCTACTGTGACATGGTGTGACTTCTAATAGCCTCCAACCATTGTTCAACCCTGGCTACTGTGACATGGTGTGACTTCTAATAGCCTCAGACCATTGTTCAACCCTGGCTACTGTGACATGGTGTGACTTCTAATAGCCTCCGACTATTCTTCCATCCTGGCTACTGTGACATGGTGTGACTTCCAATAGCCTCTGACCATTGTTCAACCCTGGCTACTGTGACATGGTGTGACTTCTAATAGCCTCTGACCATTGTTCAACAGTGACATGGTCAAGCTGCTATATATGCTGTACTGTTATTGTATGACTTACTCAAGTCAGGTATTGATGACTGCATTGAGGTGATTGACTTTTAAAATGTATCTGCAATGAAATATGAAAATGTTTTGGTGCAACCTGGGTCTGTTGCTACAACCTTGGTCTGTTGGTACAACCTGGGTCTATTGGTACAACCTGGGTCTGTTGGTACAACCTGGGTCTATTGGTACAACCTGGGTCTGTTGGTACAACCTGGGTCTGTTGGTACAACCTAGGTCTGTTGGTACAACCTGGGTCTGAATGAATCAGTTCTAGGTCTGGGCAGACATTAGTTCTAGGTCTGGGCAGACATTAGTTCTAGGTCTGGGCAGACACAACCTGGGTCTGAATGAATCAGTTCTAGGTCTGCGCAGACATTAGCTCTAGGTCTGGGCAGACATGTGCTCTAGGTCTGGGCAGACATTAGCTCTAGGTCTGGGCAGACATTAGTTCTAGGTCTGGGCAGACATTAGTTCTAGGTCTGGGCAGACATTAGTTCTAGGTCTGGGCAGACATTAGCTCTAGGTCTGGGCAGACATTAGTTCTAGGTCTAGGCAAACATTAGTTCCAGGTCTGGGCAGACATTAGTTCTAGGTCTGGGCAGACATTAGCTCTAGGTCTGGGTAGACATTAGTTCTAGGTCTGGGCAGACATTAGTTCTAGGTCTGAGCAGACATTAGCTCTAGGTCTGGGCAGACATTAGCTCTAGGTCTGGGCAGACATTAGCTCTAGGTCTGGGCAGACATTAGTTCTAGGTCTGGGCAGACATTAGTTCTAGGTCTGGGCAGACATTAGTTCTAGGTCTGGGCAGACATTAGTTCTAGGTCTGGGCAGACATTAGCTCTAGGTCTGGGCAGACATTAGTTCTAGGTCTGGGCAGACATTAGCTCTAGGTCTGGGCAGACATTAGTTCTAGGTCTAGGCAGATATTAGCTCTAGGTCTGGGCAGACATTAGTTCTAGGTCTGGGCAAACATTAGTTCCAGGTCTGGGCAGACATTAGTTCTAGGTATGGGCAGACATTAGCTCTAGGTCTGGGCAGACATTAGCTCTAGGTCTGGACAGACATTAGTTCTAGGTCTGGGCAGACATTAACTCTAGGTCTGCGCAGACATTAGCTCTAGGTCTGGGCAGACATTAGCTCTAGGTCTGGGCAGACATTAGTTCTAGATCTGGGCAGACATTAGTTCTAGGTCTGGGCAGACATTAGCTCTAGGTCTGGGCAGACATTAGCTCTAGGTCTGGGCAGACATTAGCTCTAAATCTGGGCAGACATTAATTCTAGGTCTGGGCAGACATTAGTTCTAGGTCTGGGCAGACATTAGCTTTAGGTCTGGGCAGACATTAGTTCTAGGTCTGGGCAGACATTAGCTCTAGGTCTGGGCAGACATTAGCTCTAGGTCTGGGCAGACATTAGCTCTAGGTCTGGGCAGACATTAGTTCTAGGTCTGGGCAGTCATTAGTTCTAGATTTGGGCAGACATTAGTTCTAGGTCTGGGCAGACATTAGTTCTAGGTCAGGGCAGACATTAGCTCTAGGTCTGGGCAGACATTAGTTCTAAATCTGGGCAGACATTAGTTCTAGGTCTGGGCAGACATTAGTTCTAGGTCTGGGCAGACATTAGTTCTAGGTCTGGGCAGACATTAGCTCTAGGTCTGGGCAGACATTAGTTCTAGGTCTGGGCAGACATTAGCTCTAGGTCTGGGCAGACATTAGCTCTAGGTCTGGGCAGACATTAGTTCTAGGTCTGGGCAAACATTAGCTCTAGATCTGGGCAGACATTAGTTCTAGGTCTGGGCAGACATTAGCTCTAGGCAGACATTAGCTCTAAATCTGGGCAGACATTAGTTCTAGGTATAGGCAGACATTAGTTCTAGGTCTGGGCAGACATTAGTTCTAGGTCTGGGCAGACATTAGTTCTAGGTCTGGGCAGACATTAGTTCTAGGTCTGGGCAGACATTAGTTCTAGGTCTGGGCAGACATTAGCTCTAGGTCTGGGCAGACACAACCTGGGTCTGAATGAATCAGTTCTAGGTCTGGGCAGACATTAGTTCTAGGTCTGGGCAGACAACCTGGATCTGAATGAATCAGTTCTAGGTCTGGGCAGGCATTAGATCTAGGTCTGGGCAGACACAACCTGGGTCTGAATGAATCAGTTCTAGGTGTGGGCAGACATTAGTTCTAGGTCTGGGCAGACACAACCTGGGTCTGAATGAATGAGATCTAGGTCTGGGCAGACATTAGCTCTAGGTCTGGGCAGACACAACCTGGGTCTGAATGAATCAGTTCTAGGTCTGGGCAGACATTAGTTCTAGGTCTGGGCAGACACAACCTGGGTCAGAATGAATCAGTTCTAGGTCTGGGCAGACACAACCTGGGTCAGAATGAATCAGTTCTAGGTCTGGGCAGACACAACCTGGGTCAGAATGAATCAGTTCTAGGTCTTGGCAGACATTAGTTCTGGGTCTGAATGAATGAGATCTAGGTCTGGACAGAGATTAGTTCTAGATCTGGGCAGACATTAGCTCTAGGTCTGGGCAGACACAACCTGGGTCTGAATGAATAAGATCTAAGTCTGGGCAGACACATTCTATGCAAACAACATCAATCACACCTCAATCATATCATAACAGATGATTGATAGACAAACACTGCTGCAAATATCTTACATCTAAAGTTCATAAACAAAACAAACGATCTTACCCAAAATCAAGAAATTCACACACGATACAACATACCAATAATAAACTCCAACATACTAATAATAAATTATAACATACCAATAATAAACTCCAACATACTAATAATAAACTACAACATACCAATAATAAACTACAACATACCAATAATAAACTACAACATATGAATAAACATACTTTTTCTTTGTTAATATAGAACATAGCTTAGTACAAACATACACTCCCTAATAAGTCCTATCATCGCCAGAGGCTGGCTGAGTGGATAAGACACCAGCAGGGTTCAATCCCCAAATGAAGGGGATGGCGTGGCCTAGTGGTTAAGTGACACGGCTCACAACCAGAAGGTGCTGGGTTCGATCCCCATCACAGCACCGGCCATTATCCCGGGGAAGCAAACCTTTAGGAAATGCAGGAGGAAGCAGACCCTTACATAAAATGCATGCTGAAGTCGGATGCACTGGGCCGACAGGCGCAAAATAAAAATGCACACCGCCTTGGGGATTAGAGAAATAAGGCGAACGCAACAAAAAAAAAACCCCAAATGTCGCAAAACTTGGGAGTTATGACCCAAATAGATCCGTGCCCGTCACAAAACTAAAGGGCTCCTACACATGGAGGGAGCACTTCTGATGATCAGATTACCATCTCTATAGACTTCACTACCACTCATGAATAAATTCACACATTCACTCACATACAAATTATGAAGGAAACAATCTGACTTTTCATGTTATTATCATGACATGCAACATAACTTATGACAAATACTGACTTTTGATATGTGATATTCACATACAATACAGATGAGAGAGAAACCATTTCTTGCTACATTATTGTGAATTCATACATGGACATTTAAACGAAAGTATGAAGGAAGAGACCTACTTTTTGGATGCATCGTCCGCAATGACAGAGATGACAATTTGGTTGGTGAGTAGAGACTCCAACATCAACTCCAGGTCTGTACTGTCTGGGAAACACAAACCACGTTAGGTTAGCTAATGTTATCAGCAACTGATATTATTGCATGCTGGGCAGACTCCAAGGTGCTCAGTCTCTTTCAGAAGATGGCAAAGAGCATAGGTACAGACTGTACACATTTTTAGACACATCTCTCCTCTTCCTAGTCTGTGTCGCACGCTCTCAAACAACCATCTATATATCTCATACACTTGGTGACCTCTCAAACAACCATCTATATCTCTCATACACTTGGTGACCTCTCAAACAACCATCTATATATCTCATACACTTGGTGACCTCTCAAACAACCATCTATATCTCTCATACACTTGGTGACCTCTCAAACAACCATCTATATCTCTCATACACTTGGTGACCTCTCAAACAACCATCTATATCTCTCATTCACTTGGTGACCTCTCAAACAACCATCTATATCTCTCATTCACTTGGTGACCTCTCAAACAACCATCTATATCTCTCATTCACTTGGTGCCCTCTCAAACAACCATCTATATCTCTCATTCACTTGGTGACCTCTCAAACAACCATCTATATCTCTCATTCACTTGGTGACCTCTCAAAAAATCATCTATATCTCTCATACACCTGGTGACCTCTCAAACAATCATCTATATCTCTCATTCACTTGGTGACCTCTCAAACAACCATCTATATCTCTCATTCACTTGGTGACCTCTCAAACAACCATCTATATCTCTCATTCACTTGGTGACCTCTCAAACAATCATCTATATCTCTCATTCACTTGGTGACCTCTCAAACAACCATCTATATCTCTCATTCACTTGGTGACCTCTCAAACAACCATCTATATCTCTCATTCACTTGGTGACCTCTCAAACAACCATCTATATCTCTCATTCACTTGGTGACCTCTCAAACAACCATCTATATCTCTCATACACTTGGTGACCTCTCAAACAACCATCTATATCTCTCATTCACTTGGTGACCTCTCAAACAACCATCTATATCTCTCATTCACTTGGTGCCCTCTCAAACAACCATCTATATCTCTCATTCACTTGGTGACCTCTCAAACAACCATCTATATCTCTCATTCACTTGGTGACCTCTCAAAAAATCATCTATATCTCTCATACACCTGGTGACCTCTCAAACAATCATCTATATCTCTCATTCACTTGGTGACCTCTCAAACAACCATCTATATCTCTCATTCACTTGGTGACCTCTCAAACAACCATCTATATCTCTCATTCACTTGGTGACCTCTCAAACAATCATCTATATCTCTCATACACCTGGTGACCTCTCAAACAATCATCTATATATCTCATTCACTCGGTGACCTCTCAAACAACCATCTATATCTCTCAAACACCTGGTGACCTCTCATACAACCATCTATATCTCTCATACACTTGGTGACTTCTCAAACAACCATCTATATATATCATACACTTGGTGACCTCTCAAACAACCATCTATATCTCTCATATACTTGGTGACCTCTCATACACTTGGTGACCTCTCAAACAACCATCTATATCTCTCATATACTTGGTGACCTCTCAAACAACCATCTATATCTCTCATATACTTGGTGACCTCTCATACACTTGGTGACCTCTCATACACTCGGTGACCTCTCAAACAACCATCTATATCTCTCATACACTTGGTGACCTTTCTCAAACTTCTATTGTCAACACACAACTTATCCTTCATTTAGATCTTTGTCATACTGTCACCCTGTTCCTCTCATGGAACTGACAGACTTGGACAACATATTCAACGGTTGGTTTGTCCTCCCAACATATTCAACGGTTGGTTTGTCCTCCCAACATATTCAACGGTTGGTTTGTCCTCCCAACATAACTCAAAGTTACCAATTGTTACCAGAGTGTACAGATTATACGCCAGTCGACACACCCAACCCCCACACCTTGATTTCTAAATCCTAACGTTTGGACTGCTAATTCACTGATTGACTTCAGTGTCAGAGGTCATTGATTGATATGAATGAGTGTGTGAGTGAGTGGATGTGAGAGTGTGTGAGTAAGTGGATGTGTGAGTGAGTGGATGTGTGAGTGGATGTGTGAGTGAGTGGATGTTTGAGTGTGTGAGTGAGTGGATGTGTGAGTGAGTGTGGTGAGTGAGTGAGTGTGGTGAGGGA
Organism: Ariolimax columbianus; assembly: GCA_036924085.1. Classification (NCBI taxonomy): domain Eukaryota; kingdom Metazoa; phylum Mollusca; class Gastropoda; order Stylommatophora; family Arionidae; genus Ariolimax; species Ariolimax columbianus. The sequence continues at coordinate 400,755 of JAVGWX010000009.1, forward strand.
GTGGATGTGTGAGTGTGTGAGTAAGTGGATGTTTGAGTGTGTGAGTGAGTGGATGTGTGAGTGAGTGGATGTGTGAGTGAGTGGATGTGTGAGTGAGTGGATGTGTGAGTGTGTGAGTAAGTGGATGTTTGAGTGTGTGAGTGAGTGGATGTGTGAGTGAGTGGATGTGTGAGTGAGTGGATGTGTGAGTGAGTGGATGTGTGAGTGAGTGGATGTTTGAGTGTGTGAGTGAGTGGATGTTTGAGTGTGTGAGTGAGTGGATGTTTGAGTGTGTGAGTGAGTGCATGTGTGAGTGAGTGGATGTTTGAGTGTGTGAGTGAGTGGATGTGTGAGTGAGTGTGGTGAGTGAGTGGATGTGTGAGCGAGTGGATGTGTGAGTGTGTGAGTAAGTGGATGTTTGAGTGTGTGAGTGAGTGAGTGTGTGAGTGGATGTGTGAGTGAGTGGATGTGTGAGTGAGTGGATGTGTGAGTGAGTGTGGTGAGTGAGTGGATGTGTGAGTGAGTGGATGTGTGAGTGAGTGTGCTGAGTGAGTGGATGTGTGAGTGGATGTGTGAGTGAGTGGATGTGTGAGTGAGTGGATGTGTGAGTGATTGGATGTGTGAGTGAGTGGATGTGTGAGTGAGTGGATGTGTGAGTGGATGTGTGAGTGAGTGTGGTGAGTGAGTGGATGTGTGAGTGAGTGGATGTGTGAGTGAGTGGATGTGTGAGTGAGTGGATGTGTGAGTGAGAGTGGTGAGTGAGTGGATGTGTGAGTGAGTGTGGTGAGTGAGTGGATGTGTGAGTGAGTGTGGTAAGTGAGTGGATGTGTGAGTGAGTGTGGTGAGTGAGTGGATGTGTGAGTGAGTGGATGTGTGAGTGAGTGGATGCGTGAGTGTGTGGATGTGTGAGTGAGTGGATGTTTGAGTGTGTGGATGTGTGAGTGAGTGGATGTGTGAGTGAGTGTGTGTGGTTGGTGTCTGTAAGTATGTAGGAGTGTGTATGTGTGGGTGTGAGTATGTGTGTGTGTGGGTATGTGAGTGGGTGTGTGTGTCTGTGAGTTGGTGTGAGTGGGTGTGTGTGTGTAAATGTCTAGTCAGCTCAAATAACAACTTGACCAACAAATGTCTAGTCAGCTCAAATAAGAACTTAACCATCAAATGTCTAGTCAGCTCAAATAACAAGTTAACCAACAAATGTCTAGCCAGCTCAAATAACAAGTTAACCAACAAATGTCTAGTCAGCTCAAATAACAAGTTGACCAACAAATGTCTAGTCAGCTCAAAAAACAAGTTGACCAACAAATGTCTAGTCAGCTCAAATAACAAGTTGACCAACAAATGTCTAGTCCGCTCAAATAACAAGTTGACCAACAAATGTCTAGTCAGCTCAAATAACAAGTTGATCAACAAATGTCTAGTCAGCTCAAATAACAAGTTGACCAATAAATGTCTAGTCAGCCCAAAAAAGAACTTGACCAACAAATGTCTAGTCAGCTCAAATAACAAGTTGACCAACAAATGTTTAGTCACCTCAAATAACAAGTTGACCAACAAATGTCTAGTCACCTCAAATAACAAGTTGACCAACAAATGTCTAGTCACCTCAAATAACAAGTTGACCAACAAATGTCTAGTCACCTCAAATAACAAGTTGACCAACAAATGTCTAGTCACCTCAAATAACAAGTTGACCAACAAATGTCTAGTCACCTCAAATAACAAGTTGACCAACAAATGTCTAGTCACCTCAAATAACAAGTTGACCAACAAATGTCTAGTCACCTCAAATAACAAGTTGATCAACAAATGTCTAGTCAGCTCAAATAACAAGTTGACCAACAAATGTCTAGTCAGCTCAAATAACAAGTTGATCAACAAATGTCTAGTCAGCTCAAATAACAAGTTGACCAATAAATGTCTAGTCAGCCCAAAAAAGAACTTGACCAACAAATGTCTAGTCAGCTCAAATAACAAGTTGACCAACAAATGTTTAGTCACCTCAAATAACAAGTTGACCAACAAATGTCTAGTCACCTCAAATAACAAGTTGACCAACAAATGTCTAGTCACCTCAAATAACAAGTTGACCAACAAATGTCTAGTCACCTCAAATAACAAGTTGACCAACAAATGTCTAGTCACCTCAAATAACAAGTTGACCAACAAATGTCTAGTCACCTCAAATAACAACCAGTAAACAATGTTCTGGTGTATACAAGTTATTATTTATACTGCCATGTTTTTTTCCTCTTGTCTTGTGTTGGAGGGAGTGGCACATGTTCCTCTTGTCTTGTGTTGGAGGGAGTGGCACATGTTCCTCTTGCCTTGTGTTGGAGTGGCACATGTTCCTTTTCTACGAGGATCTTGTTGCTGCCTGTGCGCTTACAATGGTCTCTGATGCTGCGATGATGGATTCAGTGGCAAGCACAGTCAGCTAACAGCCAGACAATGTACTCAGGGTTCACGTGGTCTCCTGGCTGAACAGCCAGACAATGTACTCAGGGTTCACATGATCTCCTGGCTGAACATGGCCAGACAATGTACTCAGGGTTCACATGATCTCCTGGCTGAACATGGCCAGACAATGTACTCAGGATTCACATCGTCCTATGGCAGAACAGCCAGACAATGTACTCAGGATTCACATGGTCCTATGGCTGAACAGCCAGACAATGTACTCAGGATTCACATGGTCCTATGGCTGAACAGCCAGACAATGTACTCAGGATTCACATGGTCCTATGGCTGAACAGCCAGACAATGTACTCAGGATTCACATGGTCCTATGGCTGAACAGCCAGACAATGTTCTCAGGATTCACGTGGTCCCCTGGCTGAACATGGCCAGACAATGTATTCAGGGTTCACGTGATCTCCTGGCTGAACAGCCAGACAATGTACTCAGGATTCACGTGGTCCCCTGGCTGAACATGGCAGATATAAAGAAACTGTTTCAGTCAGAAATGTCTTGTAATGTCCGGTCCAACATCCCCAGACTAACAGCTGGCACTAGTGGAGACGATGTACGCAATATCAGCTGTTGAGGTTATCAGGATAATGGTTACAAGTCCAAGCATTGAACACGCATCTGGGCAGCGATCTTGACCAGTTAAATCTGGACAACGATCACGACCAGCTAAATCTGGACAACGATCACGACCAGCTAAATCTGGGCAGCGATCTTGACCAGTTAAATCTGGGCAGCGATCTTGACCAGTTAAATCTGGACAACGATCACGACCAGCTAAATCTGGACAACGATCACGACCAGTTAAATCTGGACAACGATCACGACCAGCTAAATCTGGACAACGATCACGACCAGCTAAATCTGGACAACGATCACGACCAGCTAAATCTGGGCAGCGATCTTGACCAGTTAAATCTGGACAACGATCATGACCAGTTAAATCTGGACAACGATCACGACCAGCTAAATCTGGACAACGATCACGACCAGTTAAATCTGGACAACGATCACGACCAGCTAAATCTGGACAACGATCACGACCAGCTAAATCTGGACAACGATCACGACCAGCTAAATCTGGGCAGCGATCTTGACCAGTTAAATCTGGACAACGATCTTGTCCAGTTAAATCTGGACAACGATCACGACCAGCTAAATCTGGACAACGATCACGACCAGCTAAATCTGGACAACGATCACGACCAGCTAAATCTGGACAACGATCACGACCAGCTAAATCTGGACAACGATCACGACCAGCTAAATCTGGACAACGATCACGACCAGCTAAATCTGGACAACGATCACGACCAGCTAAATCTGGACAACGATCATGACCAGCTAAATCTGGACAACGATCATGACCAGCTAAATCTGGACAACGATCACGACCAGCTAAATCTGGACAACGATCATGACCAGCTAAATCTGGACAACGATCACGACCAGTTAAATCTGGACAACGATCATGACCAGCTACATCTGGACAACGATCACGACCAGCTACATCTGGACAACGATCATGACCAGCTACATCTGGACAACGATCACGACCAGCTACATCTGGACAACGATCATGACCAGCTAAATCTGGACAACGATCATGACCAGCTAAATCTGGACAACGATCACGACCAGCTAAATCTGGACAACGATCATGACCAGCTAAATAAAAGCTATGAAAAAGACTGTCACTTGAACATTGAAACTGGGGATTAGTTTAAGGTGACAGGACACCTGCCATACTGACCATAGGTGTAAGTGTCCAGGTGGGACAGGCTGTAAGGCTGTAGTGTATTGTTGTCCAGAATGACAATATTAAACCCTCGACCAGCATCATTGGTCGTTTCGTCCATGCGCCTGAAAGCAGAAAACACCTGTCTATGACAACTGTCTCAGTGCCTATTATAAATATATATTTTAGTGTCTCTAACATTTTCAGTGGCGGTTTTCCTACCAATGGTTTTACATGATGAAGTTGCTAGCATACTGCACAAACCTATTTAGTGGATATTTACACCATACTTGGAAGGTTACAGTCAATCTATCCATTTCAGCCCAGACACTACTTGGTTGAGTCTATAAGTGCCTTATCACAGATCTATGTAATTCTCTATTATTACAAATCCATGTAACTCTCTGTAATTACAAATCTATGTCAGTCTTTTATTACAAATCTATGTCAGTCTATTATTACAAATCTATGTCAGTCTATTATTACAAATCTGTCTGGTACTCACACAAAATCTCCCACACAAATACTGGGCTGTCTGGAGTTTCCTTGCCCTGTGTCCAAGGACACAGCTATGCTATCATCTGGACATGGTTGAGGGAGACCACAGTTGTCGTGGCGAGCTCCAAGCTTCATTGCATCTCCTCGCAGTACATCAGGCATTGTGTTATCCATGCTTATTCTTGCACCCACTGAACAAAACAACAAAATCTAGAGACGTCTGCATTCAGCAATATTCTTTATCATTATATGTACTTTTTTACTTCAGTAAGAGGGCAGCCCGGGCTAATAGGGAAACATCGACTAAGGCTCCATCTCATGTCAGTGTCAGGTGAAACATACTGACCAAGGCTCCTCATGTCAGGGCCAGGTGAAACATACTGACCAGGGCTCCTCATGTCAGGGTCAGGTGAAACATACTGACCTGGGCTCCTCATGTCAGGGTCAGGTGAAACATACTGACCAAGGCACCTCATGTCAGGGTCAGGTGAAACATACTAGCCAAGGCTCCATCTCATGTCAGGGTCAGTTGAAACATACTGACCAGGGCTCCTCATGTCAGGGTCAGGTGAAACATACTGACCAAGGATTCATCTCATGTCAGGGAAAACATACTGACCAGGGCTACACCTCCTGTCAGGGTCAGGTGAAACATACTGACCAGGGCTCCTCATGTCAGGGTCAGGTGAAACATACTGACCAAGGCTTCTCATGTCAGGGTCAGGTGAAACATACTGACCAAGGCTCCTCATGTCAGGGTCAGGTGAAACATACTGACCAAGGCTCCATCTCATGCCAGGGTCAGGTGAAACATACTGAACAGGGCTCCTCATGTCAGGGTCAGGTGAAACATACTGACCAAGGCTCCATCTCATGTCAGGGTCAGGTAAAACATACTGACCAAGGCTCCATCTCATGTCAGGGTCAGGTGAAACATACTGACCAAGGCTCCTCATGTCAGGGTCAGGTGAAACATACTGACCAGGGCTCCTCATGTCAGGGTCAGGTGAAACATACTGACCAGGGCTCCATCTCATGTCAGGGTCAAGTGAAATATACTGACCAGGGCTCCTCATGTCAGGGTCAGGTGAAACATACTGACCAAGGCTCCATCTCATGTCAGGGTCAGGTGAAACATACTGACCAAGGCTCCATCTCATGTCAGTGTCAGGTGAAACATACTGACCAAGGCTCCTCATGTCAGGGTCAGGTGAAACATACTGACCAGGGCTCCTCATGTCAGGGTCAGGTGAAACATACTGACCTGGGCTCCTCATGTCAGGGTCAGGTGAAACATACTGACCAAGGCACCTCATGTCAGGGTCAGGTGAAACATACTAGCCAAGGCTCCATCTCATGTCAGGGTCAGTTGAAACATACTGACCAGGGCTCCTCATGTCAGGGTCAGGTGAAACATACTGACCAAGGATTCATCTCATGTCAGGGAAAACATACTGACCAGGGCTACACCTCCTGTCAGGGTCAGGTGAAACATACTGACCAGGGCTCCTCATGTCAGGGTCAGATGAAACATACTGACCAAGGCTCCTCATGTCAGGGTCAGGTGAAACATACTGACCAAGGCTCCTCATGTCAGGGTCAGGTGAAACATACTGACCAGGGCTCCTCATGTCAGGGTCAGGTGAAACATACTGACCTGGGCTCCTCATGTCAGGGTCAGGTGAAACATACTGACCAAGGCACCTCATGTCGGGGTCAGGTGAAACATACTAGCCAAGGCTCCATCTCATGTCAGGGTCAGTTGAAACATACTGACCAGGGCTCCTCATATCAGGGTCAGGTGAAACATACTGACCAAGGATTCATCTCATGTCAGGGAAAACATACTGACCAGGGCTCCACCTCATGTCAGGGTCAGGTGAAACATACTGACCAGGGCTCCTCATGTCAGGGTGAGATGAAACATACTGACCAAGGCTCCTCATGTCAGGGTCAGGTGAAACATACTGACCAGGGCTCCATCTCATGTCAGGGTCAGGTGAAACATACTGACCAGGGCTCCTAATGTCAGGGTCAGGTGAAACATACTGACCAAGGCTCCATCTCATGTCAGGGTCAGGTGAAACATACTGACCAAGGCTCCATCTCCTGTCAGTGTCAGGTGAAACATACTGACCAAGGCTCCTCATGTCAGGGTCAGGTGAAACATACTGACCTGGGCTCCTGTCAGGGTCAGGTGAAACATACTGACCAAGGCACCTCATGTCAGGGTCAGGTGAAACATACTAGCCAAGGCTCCATCTCATGTCAGGGTCAGTTGAAACATACTGACCAGGGCTCCTCATGTCAGGGTCAGGTGAAACATACTGACCTGGGCTCCTCATGTCAGGGTCAGGTGAAACATACTGACCAAGGCACCTCACGTCGGGGTCAGGTGAAACATACTAGCCAAGGCTCCATCTCATGTCAGGGTCAGTTGAAACATACTGACCAGGGCTCCTCATATCAGGGTCAGGTGAAACATACTGACCAAGGATTCATCTCATGTCAGGGAAAACATACTGACCAGGGCTCCACCTCATGTCAGGGTCAGGTGAAACATACTGACCAGGGCTCCTCATGTCAGGGTGAGATGAAACATACTGACCAAGGCTCCTCATGTCAGGGTCAGGTGAAACATACTGACCAGGGCTCCATCTCATGTCAGGGTCAGGTGAAACATACTGACCAGGGCTCCTAATGTCAGGGTCAGGTGAAACATACTGACCAAGGCTCCATCTCATGTCAGGGTCAGGTGAAACATACTGACCAAGGCTCCATCTCCTGTCAGTGTCAGGTGAAACATACTGACCAAGGCTCCTCATGTCAGGGTCAGGTGAAACATACTGACCTGGGCTCCTGTCAGGGTCAGGTGAAACATACTGACCAAGGCACCTCATGTCAGGGTCAGGTGAAACATACTAGCCAAGGCTCCATCTCATGTCAGGGTCAGTTGAAACATACTGACCAGGGCTCCTCATGTCAGGGTCAGGTGAAACATACTGACCAAGGATTCATCTCATGTCAGGGAAAACATACTGACCAGGTCTCCTCATGTCATGGTCAGGTGAAACATACTGACCAGGGCTCCTCATGTCTGGGTCAGGTGAAACATACTGACCTGGGCTCCTCATGTCAGGGTCAGGTGAAACATACTGACCAAGAATCCACGTCCCATCCACGCTGTACTCCAGGATACAAGCTGTGTTACAGCAGCTTGACCAGCAAGGTGGAGATAAGGCACTGATCTCCATAGAGGTGACCTTATTGTAAAGCCCAGCATTGCACTACAGCATGCAAGGGCTAGGTTCACCTTCTTCATGACATCTCAGCTACCAGAGAAACAGGGTCACGAGTACAGAACTCACCAGAAGTAGCTTCCAACAACAAGTCCTTCAGGCTAAAGTTTGGTCTGGAAGCCAGTGCTCTAGACTATGTGAGGGAATACAGCAGAGCTTCACACCAGTAATGGCTGAGCAACGAGCAAGGCCAACTTGCCGTTCTGATATGTTGAGCCCATTATTGCTGGCTGGACGTTATACAATGGCAATGTACTATTATTATATATTTGTGCATGTTTTTTATTTCATGCGATAAAAGTCCATTCATGTGATTTCATCAACAGTTCGACTGACCAGGAGATGAGCGAGAGAAGCACTCGAATGTGTCAGTGTCAGTCATGTGACAGAAGTAGGATTCAGTGATAGTAGCCCCCGAGCCCACTTGGTCGCTGTGGTAAATAGCGGTACTTAGAAGGGGGGAAGCTAATTTTAGGCAAACAGGTGAGAAAGACATTTCACGTCCGTGAGTTCAGTCAGAGGTGGACATACATTGGGCACTTATCATGAACAATACCAATGTGATACTTACAAGGAAAGGAAAAACATCACGAAAACAATACTATGTGATACTTACAAGGAAATGAAAAACATCACGAACAATACTAATGTGATACTTACAAGGAAAGGAAAAACATCACGAACAATACTATGTGATACTTACATGGAAATGAAAAACATCACGAACAATACTATGTGATACTTACAAGGAAATGAAAAACATCACGAACAATACTAATGTGATACTTACAAGGAAAGGAAAAACATCACGAACAATACTATGTGATACTTACATGGAAATGAAAAACATCACGAACAATACTAATGTGATACTTACAAGGAAAGGAAAAACATCACGAACAATACTATGTGATACTTACAAGGAAAGGAAAAACATCACGAACAATACTATGTGATTCTTACAAGGAAAGGAAAAACATCACGAACAATACTATGTGATACTTACAAGGAAAGGAAAAACATCACGAACAATACTAATGTGATACTTACAAGGAAAGGAAAAACATCACGAAAACAATACTAATGTGATACTTACAAGGAAAGGATAAACATCACGAACAATACTAATGTAATACTTACAAGGAAAGGATAAACATCACGAACAATACTAATGTGATACTTACAAGGAAAGGAAAAACATCACGAAAACAATACTAATGTGATACTTACAAGGAAAGGAAAAACACCCAGCTTTCTCAATTGCTGGTGCAAAAGAGTCTGGTTTGTCAGATTTTGTGACATGCTGAAAGAAATGTGCAATATTTGCCCATCAAGTTTCACCTTGTGTTAGTTCAGTTTAGCTGTTAGCTGGTTATACAGTTTTATCTTATGGTAATAACACGAACATTATCTCATTTATTGTCATGCCTGGTGTCATTGTGGAGAAGGGGGGTATGGCTTAGTTTATTGTCATGCCTGGTGTCATTGTGGAGAAGGGGGGTATGGCTTAGTTTATTGTCATGCCTGGTGTCATTGTGGAGAACGGGGTATGGCTTAGTTTATTGTCATGCCTGGCGTCATTGTGGAGAAGGGGGTATGGCTTGTTTCCACAGTTGGCAATATGCTGACATTATGAATTTGATATATTCAATATTTCACTATTAATATCTCGCTCTCTGTAAGGTAAGGATTTTTTTTATTTCTGAGGTCAAATAAGAAAACGAGCCTGCACACTGAAGAGACAAACAAACTTCCAGTGGACATCGGCAATACGAATAAACCCCTTATTTACTTTTTAAAATATTTTAGTTTTTATTTCATGCATTCATTTACAATTTTACACAAAAATATTTAATTGACACATTTGTGACAGAGCTGCAGGGGTCCAAAGAGCCAAGGCATCCCTAAAAACACTGTTCGAGGTAACAACACATAACTTTAGAACATTCAAGACAAAGTGCTCTCATTAGTGGCATGACAGGTCAGTGAAAGTTTGCTCACCAGCAACTGGACAAAGATAGAAGGCATTGACCCAAACAAGGAGAACATAGTTTATAAGTGGGGGGATCAGTGCAATCACAGAAGGAGAACATAGTTTATAAGTTGGGGGGATCAGTGTCACAGAAGGAGAACATAGTTTATAAGTTGGGGGGATCAGTGTCACAGAAGGAGAACATAGTTTATAAGTTGGGGGGATCAGTGTCACAGAAGGAGAACATAGTTTATAAGTTGGGGGGATCAGTGTCACAGAAGGAGAACATAGTTTATAAGTTGGGGGGATCAGTGTCACAGAAGGAGAACATAGTTTATAAGTTGGGGGGATCAGTGTCACAGAAGGAGAACATAGTTTATAAGTTGGGGGGATCAGTGTCACAGAAGGAGAACATAGTTTATAAGTTGGGGGATCAGTGTCACAGAAGGAGAACATAGTTGATAAATTGGGGGATCAGTGCAGTCACAGAAGGAGAACATAGAACAGAAGACCACTGAGCAGGTGAGAAGCAAGAAACCAACTAGCTACTATGCCAAAAATTTGTAAAGTGTAGTAGTGCCAGAGATGAAAGCATTCTTTGGACTGCGTCTTCAAATGGAACACAGTGTGAGTGAACCACGTTACGCGGAGTACTGGTCTAGCTCGTCTGCTAACTTCGTGTCTCATACTCCTGGTTTCCGCACTGTGATGGACCGTGATCGCTTCCTTGCTCTCTGGACTTTTCTTCATCTTGTTGATGAGGAGGACCCGGCTTTGGATAAAGCAGATAAACTTTACAAAGTAAGGCCTATGTTGGATGTGTTGCTACCAAAATTTCGGCACCATTATTCGCCTTCACAGCACGTGAGCTTAGACGAAGGTATGATCCCCTCAAAGAGCAGGCTTGCCTTCAAACAGTATTTCAAGTTAAAGCCAATAAAGTGGGGAATAAAGGCTTACATGGCTTGTGAAGCAAGCTCTGGATATATTCTGAATCTGGAAATCTACACTGGAAAAGCAGACAATATTATTCCAGATCTTGGTGTTGTTGGTAGCGTCATTATTAGAATTTTAACTTCTGGGAATTTGGTCAACAAAAACCATATTGTTGTTATGGACAGATTCTACAACAGTGTAACTCTCTTTGACAAGCTGCACACTGATTATGGTACACTTGCTGTAGGTACAGTACACTGATTATGGTACACTTGCTGTAGGTACAGCAATGACAAATAGGAAATTTTATCCAAAAGTACTGGCAGGAAAGAAGAAAATGGACAGGGGTCATTCAGAATTTATTTGCCATAACAACATTGTATGCCTTGTCTGGATGGACAAAAGACCTGTAAATTTTATATCCAACTACCACAACCCAACAGAAATTGGAACTGTTAGAAGGAGAAGAAAGGATGGAACAGCTGTAGATGTTCCAACTCCTCAACTTTGTATTGACTATAATGCTTTCATGGGGGGCACAGATGTCAACAACCAAATTTGTCGTCTCAACAAGACACGGCGGCATTATCACTGGCCTAGGAGGCTAATTGTGAAATTCTTTATGTGGGCATGTAATAATGCCTACATACTTATGGATCATTATAGTCCCCACAATACAACAGGAAGACGCTGCAGGACATTTGGGATGTTCATGAATGAAGTTTGTTTATCCCTCATTGGGAATTATAGAACAGCTACTGCAAAAACTTCACAACCGTGTCGAGGCACAACAGAGACTGCAAAATGTTGGTTCCCATCATCCACAAATGTCTCCAAAAGCTACAGGAAATAATGTTTGTGTAGTATGCTCATTTAAATTTAACAAGCATGTCAAGGACTTCCCAAACATGGCCTACAAAGACAGACCATTCAAACAAGTCAAGACAAAATTTTGGTGTAAACATTGTGAAACTTATCTGTGCCTAAAGGATGGGTCTACAGGCTGGGAGGACTGACATAATAAGCAGCAATATTGGAGATGATCAGGTCAGTGGGTCTACATGCTGGGAGGACTGACATAAGAAGCAGCAATATTGGAGATGATCAGGTCAGTCTTTTTGAGATAAAATAATTGAAACAGATCACTTAGTTTTGTCATTGTAACTAGTTTTGTTCAGGTGTCCATTTTTGGCTTTTTTTTCTTCAGGAGCTCAGGGGAGTGGGGTTTTACAGGCCAGGTGACCAGGGTTAAAAGGGTTAACATTGTAGTTCCCTCTATTTCAAGTTCACATGAAATATTTCATGTTATACTTCAAATAAATAAATCTACATATTTTTTTTTTTTTAATTTTTTGAATTTGCCTTATTTCTCTAATCCCCAAGGCGGTGTGCGTTGCACTGTGGTTTTTATTTGCGCCTGTAGGCCCAGTGCATCCGACTTCAGCATGCATTTTATGTAAGGCTCTGCTTCCTCCTGCATTTTCTAAGGGTTTGCTTCCCCGGGGTAACAGCCGGTGCTGTGATGGGGATCGAACCCATCGTCTTTTGGTTGTGAGCCATGTCACTTAACCACTAGCCCACACCGTCCCCCAATTTACATATAACATATTTCAGTATACACATAAAATACTTGACTGCACATACAAAATATATTGATTTCCACATTAAAGATATTTGGTTTTAAATTGCAGTTACTGGACTCAAGATTGATATTTACATATTCAATAGCGCTTCCTTTGGCCAGTCCTCTGTGACCAATCATAATGAAGTTCTCTCTAAAGCCAAGCTGGTCAATTTGTGAGCTGCCAAAGAGCCTGAGCCACTGACGTCCCGATTCCTTCAAACTGAAAACAGAACAATCAAATAGAGACTGAGCCTGATTGATTCAAACTGAAAACAGAACAATCAAATAGAGTCTGAGCCTGATGATTGATTCAAACTGAAAACAGAACAATCAAAGAGTCCTGACAACAGCTGTGGACCAACAGTTCTCGCAAATGGAATGTATGGATAGTCAGTTTATCTGACAGACGACCCCACAAGCCCATGTCAATCACAGACGACCCGACAAGCTCCATCAAGTGGTCCATGTCAATCACAGATGACCTCACAAGCTCCATCAAGTGGCCCATCTCAATCACAGACGATCCCACAAGCTCCATCAAGTGGCCCATGTCAATCACAGACAACCCCACAAGCTCCATCAAGTGGCCCATGTCAAACACAGACGACCCCACACGCTCCATCAAGTGGTCCATGTCAAACACAGACGACCCCACATGCTCCATCAAGTGGCCCATGTTAATCACAGACGACCCCACAAGCTCCATCAAGTGGCCCATGTTAATCACAGACGACCCCACTTACAGGAAGCAGCCCTGTTGTGGTTTCAATATCAACGATTTTACATGATTACATTGCTAGCCCCATACACAAGCTTCTTTTTTCATCTTTTACTATGTGCTTGAAAGGTTACAGTAGTTGTATTTCTTTCATCTCTGGTGCAATTCGGTTGACATGATCCATGGCTCCATTCGGTTGACAGGATCCCTGGCTCCACTCAGTTGACAGGATCCCTGGCTCCATTCGGTTGACATGATCCCTGGCTCCACTCATTTGACAGGATCCCTGGCTCCACTCAGTTGACATGATCCCTGGCTCCATTCAGTTGACAGGATCACTGGCTCTACTCAGTTGGCAGGATCCCTAGTTCCCCTCGGTTGACAGGATCTCTGGTTTAACTCGGGTGACAGGATCCCTAGTTCCACTCGAGTGACAGGATCCCTGGCTCCACTCAGTTGACAGGATCTCTGGTTTAACTCAGGTAACAGGTTCCCTGCAGCAGAATTGACAATCAAATGTTGACAATAAAATAAAGAAGTATGAGTCAGTCCCACAACTACAAAATCTAGGTTTCAACCAAAAGATCTTCATCGGGACAAAGCAGATCACAAACAGGAATGACTCAATCAATCTGAACAAGAAAGATGGAAACACATCAAGAAATGTCTTACATGGCACGCTAGTTCCTCGACAATTATTGGAATGAATAAGGAATGGAGGGAAGCCAATGTTATGTCATGGAGCTGTTGTCATGTCAGGGAGTAGACTAGACAGGTGGCTACAAAAATAGGTCGGGACTGAAGCAGTCCTACGCTGAAGGATACAGACATTGAAGATGAAATGTTTCCGAAGACTTCTAAATGGCACATGTAAAGACCGAGTTACAAATGAGGAAATACCTGAAATAATTAAAACAGCAATAGGGCCATTTGAAGACCTCTTGGCAACGGTCAAAAGACGGAAACTCGCTTGGTGCGGGTACATATCTAGATCAAGCGGCCTTGCAAATACGATTCTGTGCGGAAAGGTGCAAGATGAACAATGAAGAGGTCGTCCCAAAAATAGATGGGAGGACAGTATAAAAGAATGGATCAATCTCCAACCAGAGGAGGCACAGCGGACAGAGATGGGTGGTGTTAGTCAGGGTCAGACAATACATACTGATCAGACATGTTAGTCAGGGTCAGACAATACATACTGATCAGACATGTTAGTCAGGGTCAGGCAAAACATACTGATCAGACATGTTAGTCAGGGTCAGACAATACATACTGATCAGACATGTTAGTCAGGGTCACGCTTTAGTTAGACCTAGATTGGAGTACTGTGTACAGGTGTGGAGTCCTTATCATAGAGGGGACATAAACATGCTAGAAAGAATACAAAAAAGAGCGACAAAGATGATAGTGGGATTCCAGAATTACAGTTATGAGGAACGACTCAGAAAAACCGGCCTACAGTGTCTCGAAGAGAGAAGAATTCGTGGTGACTTAATACAGGTTTATAAGATGATCAGAGGAATCGATAAATTAGACTATAACAAGTTTTTTTAAATACAGCCACCTACAATAACACGAGGGCATAGCTACAAGCTGACTAAAGAGAGGTCCAGGTTAGATATTAGGAAATATTTTTTTAGTCAGAGAGTGGTGTCGGCTTGGAATGCATTGCCAGGGGAGGTAGTGGAGGCAGGGACAGTTAATGCATTTAAGAATAAACTGGATGCGCATAGCTTTTAGAGCAAGGTGATGTAACTGGCTGTAAACAGACTCTGCAGGGTCTTCTAAACCAGTATTAAGACGTTAAGTTAAGTTAAGTTAAAACATACTGATCAGACATGTTAGTCAGGGTCAGACAATACATACTGATCAGACATGTTAGTCAGGGTCAGACAATACATACTGATCAGACATGTTAGTCAGGGTCAGACAATACATACTGATCAGACATGTTAGTCAGGGTCAGACAAAACATACTGATCAGACATGTTATTCAGGGTCAGACAATACATACTGATCAGACATGTTAGTCAGGG
This sequence comes from Ariolimax columbianus, assembly GCA_036924085.1. Lineage (NCBI taxonomy): Eukaryota > Metazoa > Mollusca > Gastropoda > Stylommatophora > Arionidae > Ariolimax > Ariolimax columbianus. The sequence goes on from JAVGWX010000009.1 coordinate 416,021, forward strand.
TCAGACAAAACATACTGATCAGACATGTTAGTCAGGGTCAGACAAAACATACTGATCAGACATGTTAGTCAGGTTCAGACAAAACATACTGATCAGACATGTTAGTCAGGGTCAGACAAAACATACTGATCAGACATGTTAGTCAGGGTCAGACAAAACATACTGATAAGACTATGTTAGTCAGGGTCAGACAAAACATACTGATCAGACATGTTAGTCAGGGTCAGACACAATATACTGGTCAAGAACCCCACGTCAACTTTCTCGTAGCCCACCCCGGAAACAGGCTATTTTGATGGCAGCCTGGCTAACAAGGTGAGGGATCGATGTGATCCCCATAGTAGTGAGCAACATGCAGATGAAGCCAGGTTTAGCACAACCGCCTGGAGGATCCCAGTCTATCTACATCAGAAAGTTCATGGTGTGAGGAAGGCTACTGCAACCCGCCATTTAATGCCCTTTTCAGGGAGCACAAAAAAGTCAGTCAGTGGGCACTCAACATCAATCTATCTTCTTTTTCTCCACTTGGTTCCATCTGAAGCATAAGATCACCACAGTAGAAGGCTCCTTACAGAGAGTCTGTATCAATACACGTTGTGTGCTCTTACAGTGGTGGTTTTAGCTATTGATTTGACATGATGAGGTTACTAGCTCTACATACAACTCTCTTTAGTCACCTTGTATGACACACATGGAGACACCAAACGGGTGAGTGGCCCTTGGGAGCGATTATCAGGAGATCGCTGGCCCTTGGGACTTAAAAAGAGCAAATCTTGCTAGAGTAGAAGACTCTCCAACTAACGACACTGCACGCGCGTACTCTCTCTCGCTCTAAACAGAGGACCTTCCTCAGTGCATTTTCAGATGTTATTTTCCTCAATCCTAATCAGACACTCCCATTCATACGCGTCTGACAACACTACAAACTGTGAGAGCTTACCCGTAAGAAGCATCATCATACATGTCTGACAACACTACAAACTGTGAGAGCTTACCCGTAAGAAGCATCATCATACGTGGCCATCAACACTACAAACTGTGAGAGCTTACCCGTATGAAGCATCATCATACGTGTCTGACAACATTACAAACTGTGAGAGCTTACCCGTAAGAAGCATCATCATACGTGTCTGACAACATTACAAACTGTGAGAGCTTACCCGTAAGAAGCATCATCATACGTGGCCATCAACACTACAAACTGTGAGAGCTTACCCATATGAAGCATCATCGTACGTAGCCATCAACATGATGTCCTGACTTCTTGCATCCTTCTTCAGGAAGCGAAGAAGAGCTGCATCTGAGAATGTTCAACAGACAAAGACCCTGTCAACAACTTCATTATGCTTGCTAATATCTGGTGGCGAAGGCGATCAACAACATCATCACTGCCCACGGGATAAATGTCACCCTGCAATGGATCCCTGGACATAGTGGGCTACTAGGGAACGAGATGGCAGACAAGTAACGGTGAAATAAACTACATAGAAGAGATCAAAGTTTCATCTTTCAGTTCCAAACAGGACATACCAGAGTCAATAACCACTTGAACCGCATCAATCCCCACCCCCTGCCCTTGTGCAGACATTGCTCTCATCCTGATGAAACAGTTCGACACCTACTCATTGAGTGCAAGGCGCTTGCGGACATGAGGAAAAGATTCTGACATGCACCTCTGACAATTACCAACACACTGTACGGAGCAGTGACACAACTGAAGAAGACCTGTATAAGAATGGCATTGGGCTGCCAAGAGCAGGCTTGCTCAGCAGCTATGGGATAACAACAAGGCCAAAGGGAGCAGCCACTCCATCATGCAAAGACACAATTGCATACTCGATTGCAAGTATATACAAAAAGACCTCTCCATTCCCTCAGAAGAGAAGCAACTAAGTGGAAGTGATGAATGATTTGTTGCATCTCTAATGCTGACTCTGCTTAGTTTACTCTTTTTGTTTGTCCAGTCCTTGATCAGTCCAACTGCCGGTTCATGTCTGTCAATATTCTCAAGTCAGAAGCCTCATATCTCATCTTGTCGGATGCCTCATATCTCATCTTGTCGGATGCCTTATATATCTCGTCTCAAGTCAGATGCCGCATATCTCATCTCGCCGGATGCCTCATATATCTCGTCTCAAGTCGGATGCTTCATATTTCATCTTAATCAGATGTCTCAAGTCGGATAACTCATATCTCATCTCGTCGGATGCCTCAAATCTCAAGTCAGATGCCTCATATCTCATCTCGTGTCTCACACCTTATGTCTCATCTCTCATGACGAACTGCAGGCCCTCGTATATTCGTATAAATGTACTTAGTTTCTGAAAGTGGCATTAGGTGGCAACAACACCCGGTTTTATGATTACTGTTGGTAGTAGATGTCAGGTGTCACATGCACGTGCGCAGCTCAGATATAAAATTACATCTATGCTCACAGAGAGCACAATGTTGTTGTGTGTTTTTGTTGGGAAACAGGAATTCCTGCTATGTTTTCTGTTTGCGGCAAGTGTTTGTCAGGTAAAGCAGTGCATAACTGGGTCGATTACATTTCTCAAGGTCGCCTACAAATTGTTAATGGAGCCTGACCTGGCTGTCATGTCGAGAAATATATGTGAGGGGATGGATGAAATGATTTGAGATCGACAGTCAAAACGGTGTTCACATAGTTTAGACACTACCAACACAAATCATGGGTCCATCACTACCAACCCGAACCATGGATCCATCACTACCAACCCCAAATCATGGATCCATCACTACCAACACCAATCATGGGTGGGTCAATCACTACCAACCCCAATCATGGCTCCATCACTACCAACCCCAATCATGGGTGGGCCCATCACTACCAACCCCAATCATGGGTCCATCACTACCAACCCAAATCATGGGTGGGTCCATCACTACCAACCAAAATCATGGGTGGGTCCATCACTACCAACCCAAATCATGGGTGGGTCCATCACTACCAACCCCAATCATGGGTCCATCACTACCAACCCAAATCATGGCTCCATCACTACCAACCCAAATCATGGGTGGGTCCATCACTACCGACCTAAAACATGGGTGGGTCCATCGCTACCAACCCAAATCATGGGTGGGTCCATCACTACCAACCCCAATCATGGGTCCATCACTACCAACCCAAATCATGGGTGGGTCCATCACTACCGACCCAAAACATGGGTTGGTCCATCGCTACCAACCCAAACCATGGGTGAGTCCATTACTACCAACCCAAATCATGGGTGGGTCCATCGCTACCAACTCACATTAAACCACTCTTAAATGCAATAGAAACATCCTTGTTCCCCTTCTGCAAAGAAATTCAAGGTCACACACAAAATACAAACAGTTTGTAACTTTCAGAACTGAAGCAAAGAAAAATCATGAGAGGCCTTTCAAGAAAAAGAATGCAGAGGAAAACCAGAAGCTGTTCTATAGAACGTTTAAGAACATGAAGAAGGATAAAGAGAAACAAGGTTCTTTCTGTCCCACTCTGACCTGTTTCTTGCTTTTGTTCATGTCTTGAAAGGCAAGGTTCTCAAACTCTGCTATAGCTGCGGCTTTTCTCTCCACTGTTTTCTTTGCTCTCTTCACTATTACTTTTCCACTGTGCATTCCAATCCAGTACATATATAGTTATATGGCTGTGTATCCTATGAACAGACTCATCCAATGGACAGCTAACAGACTCATACAATGGACAGCTAACAGACTCATCCAATGGACAGCTAACAGACTCATACAATGAACAAACTCATTCCTTGGACAGCTAACACTCATCCCATGGACAGACTCATCCGATGGCCAGCTAACAGACTCATCCGATGGCCAGCTAACAGAATCAACCCACGGACAGCTTACAGACTCAACCCACGGACAGCTAACAGACTCATTTCACGGACCGCTAACAGACTCAACCCCCAGACAGCTAACAGACATCCCACAGACAGCTAACAGACTCAACCCACGGAGAGCTAACAGACTCATCCCACAGACAGCTAACAGACTCATTTCACAGACAGCTAACAGACTCATTTCACGGACAGCTAAAAGACTCATCCCATGGACAGCTAACAGACACCTCACGGACAGTTAACAGACAGCTAACAGATTGATCAACAAAATGGAAGCATAATGTACTCACCGTCCAGATATGTGTCAAAGACATGGACAGACTTGAGGGTCAACGTTTTGGCTGAAAATAGGCATGGGTCACAATAAACGTGACAGGATCATAAAGTGAGTGACAATAGACTTCTTTATACTGGTTTAGAAGACTCTGCAGAGTCTCTATACAACCAGTTTCATTTACATTTCCTTGCTCTAAAAGGTATGTGCATCCAACCTTCTCTTGAATGCATTAATTTTCCCTGCCTCTGCTAATTCCTGTGGCAATGCATTCCAAGCATTCACAACTCTCTGACTAAAAAAATATTTCCTAATATCTAATCTTGATCTTTCTTTAGCTAATGTGTAGCTATGCTCTCTTGTTCTTGTGGGTGGTTGTATTTTGAAAAACTTGTTAGTCTAATTAATCCATTCCTCTGATCATCTTATAGACACTGTATTAAGTCACCTCGAATTCGACTCTTTTCTAGACACTGTATAGTTTGATTATACCTTCCTTGCTCCTATATTTAATATTTATTTTTATCACATCTTATCTATCATTCTAATATTGTTCTCTCCCATTCTGTAATTATGTTCCATATTGGATCTACCCATGTGGATGACTGTACATTTATCTACATTAAACTCCATTTGCCAGCTCGCAGATCATTCTCAAAATTTATCTAAATCCGACCTCAATATATCCACTTCTGCTTTAGATGAGACACTACTGCATAGTTTTGTGTCATCAGCAAATTTTGCAATCATGGATCCCATATTAATGTCCAAATCATTTATATATATATCAAGAACAAAATTGGTCCCAAAACCGAGCCCTGTGGCACACCACTTTTCACTTCACTCCACTCAGAGTACTCCTTATTTATGCCCACTCTCTGCCATCTTCTCATTAACCAATTTTCAATCCATTTCCTCACCTATTCCATGTGATTTTAACTTTCGAAATAATCTCTGATGAGGTACTCTATCAAAGGCCTTTGCAAAATCTAGATAAATAACATCCACTGGCTCCCCTTTATCTATCATTTTAGTAACCTCCTCCATGAATTCTATTAGATTTGTTAAACACGATCTCCCTCTAGTAAACCCATGCTGACTATTTCTGATTAGATTAAATTTATCTAAATGCATTACAATGTTTTCTTTGATTATTGACTCTAACAATTTACAGACTATGCTCGTTAAACTCACCGGTCTATAATTTGCCGGATCTGATTTATTGCCCTTTTTGAATAAGGTAATAATAATAACTGCATCTTTCCAATCCCGTGGAACAATCCCTTGTGCAAGTGATTGACAACATAATATAGCCAATGGTTTTGCTAGTTGATCTCTAATTTCAAACAATTTTGAATGAATACTATCTTGACCTGGACATTTATCCACTTTCAACCTCTCCAATTTGTTAAAAGATATTCAGTAACATCAACATAAGATTAGTGTTTAAAAGATAAGTTTCTCAACCGTACAGTAATTTATAAATATCTGATGTTAAGTTTATCTAAAGTCTTATTGTCCGGTAATCACTGTTGTAACTCTCTAGCTCACAGTCTTAAGTAGACCTGCTACACACAAGAGATGGTCAGGGTTCGTGTCTGACACTGATAAGACAGGGTTGGTCTGGGTCCATGTCTGACACTGATAACAGAGAGATGGTCAGGGTCCATGTCAGACACTGATAACAGAGAGATGGTCAGGGTCCATGTCTGACACTGACAACAGAGAGATGGTCAGGGTCCATGTCTGGCACTGACAACAGAGAGATGGTCAGGGTCCATGTCTGGCACTGACAACAGAGAGATGGTCAGGGTCCATGTCTGACACTGATAATAGAGAGATCGTCTGGATCCATGTCTGACACTGATAACAGAGAGATGGTCAGGGTCCATGTCTGACACTGATAATAGAGAGATCGTCTGGATCCATGTCTGACACTGATAACAGAGAGATGGTCAGGGTCCATGTCTGACACTGATAACAGAGAGATGGTCAGGGTCCATGTCTGACACTGATAACAGAGAGATGGTCAGGGTCCATGTCTGACACTGATAACAGAGAGATGGTCAGGGTCCATGTCTGACACTGATAATAGAGAGATCGTCTGGATCCATGTCTGACACTGATAACAGAGAGATGGTCAGGGTCCATGTCTGACACTGATAATAGAGAGATCGTCTGGATCCATGTCTGACACTGATAACAGAGAGATGGTCAGGGTCCATGTCTGACACTGATAACAGAGAGATGGTCAGGGTCCATGTCTGACACTGATAACAGAGAGATGGTCAGGGTCCATGTCTGACACTGATAACAGAGAGATGGTCAGGGTCCATGTCTGACACTGATAATAGAGAGATCGTCTGGATCCATGTCTGACACTGATAACAGAGAGATGGTCAGGGTCCATGTCTGACACTGATAACAGAGAGATGGTCAGGGTCCATGTCTGACACTGATAACAGAGAGATGGTCAGGGTCCATGTCTGACACTGATAACAGAGAGATGGTCAGGGTCCATGTCTGACACTGACAACAGAGAGATGGTCAGGGTCCATGTCTGACACTGATAACAGAGAGATGGTCAGGGTCCATGTCTGACACTGATAACAGAGAGATGGTCAGGGTCCATGTCTGACACTGATAACAGAGAGATGGTCAGGGTCCATGTCTGGCACTGATAACAGAGAGATCGTCTGGATCCATGTCTGACACTGATAACAGAGAGATGGTCAGGGTCCATGTCTGACACTGATAACAGAGAGATGGTCAGGGTCCATGTCTGACACTGACAACAGAGAGATGGTCAGGGTCCATGTCTGACACTGATAACAGAGAGATGGTCAGGGTCCATGTCTGGCACTGACAACAGAGAGATGGTCAGGGTCCATGTCTGACACTGATAACAGAGAGATGGTCAGGGTCCATGTCTGGCACTGATAACAGAGAGATGGTCAGGGTCCATGTCTGACACTGATAACAGAGAGATGGTCAGGGTCCATGTCTGACACTGATAACAGAGAGATGGTCAGGGTCCATGTCTGGCACTGATAACAGAGAGATGGTCAGGGTCCATGTCTGACACTGATAACAGAGAGATGGTCAGGGTCCATGTCTGACACTGATAACAGAGAGATGGTCAGGGTCCATGTCTGACACTGATAACAGAGAGATGGTCAGGGTCCATGTCTGACACTGATAACAGAGAGATGGTCAGGGTCCATGTCTGGCACTGATAACAGAGAGATGGTCAGGGTCCATGTCTGACACTGATAACAGAGAGATGGTCAGGGTCCATGTCTGGCACTGATAACAGAGAGATGGTCAGGGTCCATGTCTGACACTGACAACAGAGAGATGGTCAGGGTATGATGCTGATTATATGGTTCGATGACTGTTTCAGGTAACGGCAGGGGGTTGGTGTACTTACAATCAATGAGTACCACATTCAGACCTCTGCCGACATTGTTCTGTTCTGCACTCATGTACCTGGACAGGTGACAAATGTAGACAGGTTATAAGGTCATGTCAGACAGTAAATGTACCAGAGCCAGTAGATTTGACGGAGCTCTGTCGCAGACAGTAAAGGGGTCTGCTCTATTCTATTTCACTCTAAACAAATTCAAGAAACACTAAATATAAACATAATACAACAGATAATTTAATCAAGAAACACCGCCAACTATAAACTCTCTAACAACTGAAATTCTTTCTCTCACCATTTATACGGGCACGATACCCCATTCTCCTAATCTGGTCTGCTGATCTGGTCTCCTAATCTGGCCTGCTGCGATCGAACTAAGTTGCGGATTGCCGCTGATGGTAAAGTTCGTAGGTTCTGAACCCATGTATGGCGTCCGTGGCCTTGTTCCTCTTGTCAGCGGTAGATCAAAGTGGTCTCCAAGTGGTCAGGATACACTGCATAAAATATGATCCATGGGATCACTGGACAACTGCCTCAACTGCGACCAACGACTGACATTCACATGATCAAGGTGATGTCGACGTGATCAGTGGGACTGCGTCAATATGATCAAGGTGATGTGGACGTGATCAGTGGGACTGCGTCAATATGATCAAGGTGATGTGGACGTGATCAGTGGGACTGCGTCAATATGATCAAGGTGATGTGGACGTGATCAGTGGGACTGCGTCAATATGATGAATGGGATGACTGGAAGACTGCCTCTATAAGCTACTGACTACTTGTACTCACAACCACTACATAATATGAGGGTAGTTACCTTGCTTGCTGTGTGTCAATCTCAACTGTCTCTCTCCGTCGCCTGCTCTCCACTGAGCGTCTCTTTCCAAAGTATCCCTGTCTCTGAAGTGAAATGTTCTCTCTCTGTCTCTGAAGTGAAATGTTCTCTCTCTGTCTCTGAAGCCAAGTCTATTCTCTCCACCGCCTGCTCTCACTCACTCACCCTCTCTCTCAAAAGTGTTCTGAGGTAATGATCTTCACGTCTTTCTCTGTCTGGCTTTTATATTCGATCTCCATCCCCAGATCACATGATTTATCCGTCTGCTAGCCACCCCCCCCCCTCCCCCCTTATCGCCATCTTATCCGTGCGGCCTCCAGACGATGCGGGTTGGTTGGCAGCAACAAGTCTACGTGTCTCAAAACACTTTCGCCTCCAGGTGTTGACACATGGCGTGTAACTTATGTCGGTTGCGTCGTGGTTGCTCAAATTCTGGCGGACTGAGTTCAGCTGCACTGACTCAAATCCCATGAAGAAGAAATAAATAAATTGTTTGTCTAAGCTCCTGCCTATATATTGTCTCTACAGCTAAGATCCATAACATAAATATAGACAGGTCACAGGTCAAGGAAGACAGTAAATGTAGACATGTCACAAGGTCAAGGCAGACAGTAAATGTAGACATGTCACAAGGTCAAGGCAGACAGTAAATGTGGACATGTCACAAGGTCAAGGCAGACAGTAAATGTGGACATGTCACAAGGTCAAGGCAGACAGTAAATGTAGACATGTCACAAGGTCAAGGAAGACAATATGAATGTAGACATATCACAAGGTCAAGGTCATGTAAATGTAGACGGGTCACAAGGTCAAGGCCATATAAATGTAAACAAACAACTGTTCACAACCCCTTCTCCATTATAATCACTGATCAGACACTGACAATGACCCCAGAAAACACAACAAATCTACATGTAATACTGACAGTGACCCTTGAAAGCAGATGAGCGGTGCATATCCTGTTTGCTGCATCTTCTCTCCGGTGCGGATATAGAAGGATAGCTTCTCTGGAGGGCATGTCACCTGGCAAGGACCTGAATGTGACACAGAGATAAAACAACATTTTCTTTGAGCTCATTTAAACTTGTGCCAATCTTGACCACAAGTCTCAACACAAGCAATCTTGACCACAAGTCTCAACACAAGCAATCTTGCCAATCTTGACCACAAGTCTCAACACAAGCAATCTTGACTACAAGTCTCAACACAAGCAATCTTGACCACAAGTCTCAACACAAGCAATCTTGACCACAAGTCTCAACACAAGCAATCTTGCCAATCTTGACCACAAGTCTCAACACAAGCAATCTTGACCACAAGTCTCAAAACAAGCAACCTTGCCAATCTTGATCACAAGTCTCAAAACAAGCAACCTTGCCAATCTTGATCACAAGTCTCAAAACAAGCAACCTTGCCAATCTTGATCACAAGTCTCAAAACAAGCAACCTTGCCAATCTTGATCACAAGTCTCAAAACAAGCAATCTTGCCAACCTTGACCAAAAGTCTCAACACAAGCAATCTTGACCATAAGTCTCAAAAAAAGCAACCTTGACCACCAGTTTCAACACAAGCAATCTTAACCGCAAGTCACAACACAAGCAATCTTGACCACAAGTCTCAACACAAGCAATCTTGTCAGTATTGACTGCAAGTCTCAACACATGCAATCTTGTCAGTATTGACTGCAAGTCTCAACACAAGCAATTTTGACCACAAGTCTCAACACAAGCAATCTTGACCACAAGTCTCAACACAAGCAATCTTGAGCACAAGTCTCAACACAAGCAATCTCTCTACAGGGGCTTGTATAACTGATGTGCATTGATTGAATGGTTAAATTGGTGTATCCATTTATTAGTTTCTACTAACATCCCGTAGTGTTACGTTAGCTCATCTTTTCATTTTGTTCCGTCCTTGATAAAAGCCACAAGCCACCTAAATGCTCAACCAAAAACTGATTGTTCTTTTGTCAAACTGCATCCCAACCATTTGAGTTTCTCAACTGCCACTGAATTGTCTGGTTCCACTGGATTTTATGTACTATAATCTTTGTTAAAAATAGGTACTGTAATCTTTGTTTGAAATAGGTAATGTAATCTTAGTTAGAAATAGGTACTATAATCTTTGTTAATAGTGTGTACCGTAATCTTAGTTAATTATGGGTACTATAATCTTTGTTAACAATGTGCTGTAATTTTTTGTTACAATCCATTCTCCATGTGACACAATGAAGCCCCTATAGCAGTACTTGTAATCCATTCCATGTGACACAATGAAGCCCCTATAGCAGTACTTGTAATCCATTCCATGTGACACAATGAAGCCCCTATAGCAGTATCAACCAAGTGTTCCTTCATGTTGCCCACATTAGGATTGTCCGTTCTCCCACCCTCTTCCCCTTGCTTGCCTTGATCCTAAGCCGGTATATATTTTGCTGTCCTCTGTGCCATAAGACCCAGTTTGGACCTCGTTAGCACCATACATGTCTTTAACGGGTTTACTTCCCTTAAGGGTACTGCTTTGGTGGCTAATGGGCCCAATCACATGCAAGCTCCGATTGTGGGTCGTGCAATTTAAGCTTTCACTACACCCCCACACATCTCTCTCTAATAATCACTGGACTCATCCCCCTCTTCCTGACATAAATCCCCCTCTCCCTGACATAAATCTCTCTCTAATAATCACTGGACACATCCCCACCCCCATAAATCTCTCTCTAATAATCACTGGACACATCTCCCCCCCTCCCTGACATAAATCTCTCTCTAATAATCACTGGACACATCTCTCCCCCCCCCCACATAAATCTCTCTCTAATAATCACTGGACACATCCCCCTCTCCCTGACATAAATCTCTCTCTAATAATCACTGGACACATCCCCCCCCCCCCCCATAAATTTCTCTCTAATAATCACTGGACACATCCCCCTCTCCCTGACATAAATCTCTCTAATAATCACTGGACACATCCCCCTCTCCCTGACATAAATCTCTCTCTAATAATCACTGGACACACACCCCCCCCCCCATAAATCTCTCTCTAATAATCACTGGACACATCCCCCCCCCCCCATAAATATTTCTCTAATAATCACTGGACACCTCCCCCTCTTCCTGACATAAATCTCTCTCTAATAATCACTGGACATATCCCCCTCAATCCCTCCCCCATAAATCTCTCTAATAATCACTGGACACATCCCCCTCAACCCCCCCACCCCCCATAAATCTTTCTCTAATTTTGACAGTTTCAGCTGAAGCATGGGCATTTAGAGCTAGGAGAGAGACTGAGAGGTTGCTAGTAGTCTGTGAGTGAGTTTGCAGTGTGACTGGACCAGCATACACCTCGAGTATCAGCCAGTCGCTCTATAGGTGTTGGACAGCATGTGAACAGTAAGAGATCTGAATGTGTGTCGCACGTGTAGGACACCCAGTGAACGATGCATGATCTAATTACATATGAATGTACAGATTTGTGTGAACACGTGAAGTGATGTAAGTATTTGTAAATGATCACCTGATGGTAAATGATCTGATTGCATTTGTGAATGCATAGATCGCATGTCTGTATGTGAATGTACAGATCACCTAAGAATTAGATCTGAATGTGTGTGTGGTATATGCAAGACACTTTGAGAACACTGTGTGTTCTGATTATATGACCACAAGTGAGTACGAGATCAACTATAAGATACTTGATCTAATTGCACATGAATGCATAGATCGGCTGAGCATACGTGAACCGATTGAATGTGGATGTACAGATCACCTGACTGAAGGTGATCTAATTGAGTGTGAATGCACAGAACGACTGAGTATGTATTTCGATCGTGAGGACGAGTTGGTGATTGTGTGTGCAGATAAGGGAGAGCAGCTGCAAAAATCTGGGTTATGTAGTTTGGGGGAACCATCAAAAGCTAGTGCTTACAAACCTCCTATAAAGTTCAATATATATATAAATATATTATGATTATTTTGTTAATATTGTTTTTGTTGATTAAACGATAATGTTATGTGTTATGACAGGAGAGAGTTGACTGTGTTATTTACTGTGTGAAGTCATGTCGTGTGTAGATACATGTTGTACTTTTTAGATAAGTAAACTACGCAATGGCTAAACTACTCAGCTAAACTACTAGACTCTGCAACATAATAATCACTGGACACCTCCCCAATTTAAACCTCTCTAATAATCACTGGACACCTCCCCAATTTAAACCTCTCTAATAATAACTGGACACCTCCCCAATTTAAACCTCTCTAATAATCACTGGACACCTCCCCAATTTAAACCTCTCTAATAATAACTGGACACCTCCCCAATTTAAACCTCTCTAATAATCACTGGACACCTCCCCAATTTAAACCTCTCTAATAATAACTGGACACCTCCCCAATTTAAACCTCTCTAATAATAACTGGACATATCCCCCTCAACCCTACCTCCCACATAAATCTCTCTCTAATAATCACTGGACACTCCCCCCCCCCCCAACATAAACCTATCTCTAATGATCACTGGACATCCACACCCCCTACCCACGCAAACATAGACCTCCCTCTACTGATTGACTTACTGGTCACATTTCCAGAAGATTCTGTGACATCCCAGATTTGGCGACCTGGAAAAGAGATAATCCATTATTAAGTTATCTGGAACTTGTTCATCGTGCCATATGCTGTCTGTCCCTGGAAACATGTCATATTATGTGTGTTCTTGTAGCAGGCAGTCTAAGGTTCTGCTCTAACTATATTGACGTTCACTCACTCCAACAAATTTCAGAGACACGATTTGAAAACAAATTCTCTATTTCTACAAGACACACATTTCTTTTCCCTTTTCTATCACACGGCTGACTAACACACCCCTACTTGATGGCTTTCATATGATCTAAGCTACAGCTAATCCTATAACAATTATCAGTACTTACAGCAAGGGGACGTCATGGCCTAGAAGTTAAGTGGCACGGCTCACAATCCGAAATAAGGCGAAAGCAAAAAACAATTTTAAAATATCAGATTATGATTGCACCACTAGACTTAAGGCTGTCCCAGGTCATGATTGCACCACTAGACTTAAGGCTGTCCCAGATCATGATTGCACCACTAGACTTAAGGCTGTCCCAGATCATGATTGCACCACTAGACTTAAGGCTGTCCCAGGTCATGATTGCACCACTAGACTTATAGCAATGGTTCAACATGATGAGGTTGCTAGTACAACTCTATTTAGCCACCTTCTATGACATGCTTGTAAGGCTAAAGTGCTTGTGCATAATGCAGGTGATATCTGGCAACATAAGTCTGATGCTGTCGTCATGCTCACATGCCATAGGCAACCAATAATATTATGCGGCCCAGTATCTGTGAAGTAGGTAGCCCTGTAACAGATACTACGGCTTGTGTGTCCGCCATGGCAGTAGATCAGATTTGCATATTTTGTTTATTCATCCTTGTCGTTTAGATTAGTTAGGTCATTTCATTTGTCTTGTCCATTGTCCCTGCTAAAGATTTTTGGGTTGCAATGTATTTTATTTGATGTGACAATGCCCAACTGACTCATAATTAATGGACATTCAGTTCCCCTCTAACCCATATAATATTACCTTAAGATGGACATTCAGTTCCCCTCTAACCCATATAATATTACCTTAAGATGGACATTCAGTTTTCCTCTAACCCATATAATATTACCTTAAGATGGACATTCAGTTCCCCTCTAACCCATATAATATTACCTTAAGATGGACATTCAGTTTTCCTCTAACCCATATAATATTACCTTAAGATGGACATTCAGTTTTCCTCTAACCCATATAATATTACCTTAAGATGGACATTCAGTTTTCCTCTAACCCATATAATATTACCTTAAGATGGACATTCAGTTTTCCTCTAACCCATATAATATTACCTTAAGATGGACATTCAGTTTTCCTCTAACCCATATAATATTACCTTAAGATGGACATTCAGTTTTCCTCTAACCCATATAATATTACCTTAAGATGGACATTCAGTTCCCCTCTAACCCATATAATATTACCTTAAGATGGACATTCAGTTCCCCTCTAACCCATATAATATTACCTCAAGATGGACATTCAGTTTTCTTCTAACCCATATATTACCTCAAGATGGACATTCAGTTCCCCTCTAACCCATATAATATTACCTTAAGATGGACATTCAGTTCCCCTCTAACCCATATAATATTACCTCAAGATGGACATTCAGTTTTCTTCTAACCCATATATTATCTCAAGATGGACATTCAGTACCCCTCTAACCCATATAACATTACCTCAAGTATTGATGGACATTCAGTTCCCCTCTAACCCATATAATATTATCTCAAGATGGACATTCAGTTCCCCTCTAACCCATATAATAGTACCTCCAGATGGACATTCAGTACCCCTCTAACCCATATAATATTACCTCAAGATGGACATTCAGTTCCCCTCTAACCCATATAATATTACCTCAAGATGGACATTCAGTTTTCTTCTAACCCATATATTACCTCAAGATGGACATTCAGTACCCCTCTAACCCATATAACATTACCTCAAGTATTGATGGACATCAGTTCCCCTCTAACCCATATAATATTACCTCAAGATGGACATTCAGTTTTTTTTCTAACCCATATAATATTACCTCAAGATGGACATTCAGTTCCCCTCTAACCCATATAATATTACCTCAAGTATTGGACATTCAGTTCCCCTCTAACCCATATAATATTACCTCAAGTATTGATGGACATTCAGTTCCCCTCTAACCCATATAATATTACCTCAAGATGGACATTCAGTTCCCCTCTAACCCATATAATATTACCTCAAGTATTGGACATTCAGTTCCCCTCTAACCTATATAATATTACCTCAAGTATTGATGGACATGCAGTACCCCTCTAACCCATATAATATTACCTCAAGTATTGGACATTCAGTACCCCTCTAACCTGCTGTTGTAAGGTGGGATGGCTAATTCCCTTCCTCACTACCTGGCCTTCCCTACCTGCAAGGCCAGCTGTAATCTGTCTTTTAATGTGCATTCAATAAGAGCAACTCACCGTCTCCAACAAAATATGAGCGCAGGGAGTATCCAGCCAGTCCCAGCAACAACGACACAAGCAGAAACCTTTTATATCCTAAGAAGAGATAAAACACACAACGGAGAGATAAGACACACAACGGAGAGATAAGACACACAACGACACAAACAAATAAATTGACAAAATCATCAGAAAAATAGGAGAGTTCAAGTGGCAGATACATTTTAATCAAGTTTAATCATTCACAAGAGGGGCACAGGTTTAATCATTCACAAGAGGGACACAGGTTTAATCATTCACAAGGGGGACACAGGTTTAATCATTCCCAAGGGGGACACAGGTTTAATCATTCACAAGAGGGACACAGGTTTAATCATTCACAAGGGGGACACAGGTTTAATCATTCCCAAGGGGGACACAGGTTTAATCATTCACAAGAGGGACACAGGTTTAATCATTCACAAGAGGGACACAGGTTTAATCATTTCCAAGGGGGACACAGGTTTAATCATTCCTAAGGGGGACACAGGTTTAATCATTCACAAGGCGGACACGGGTTTAATCATTCACAAGGTGGACACAGGTTTAATCATTCACAAGAGGGACACAGGTTTAATCATTCACAAGGGGGACACGGGTTTAATCATTCACAAGGGGGACACAGGTTTAATCATTCACAAGAGGGACACAGGTTTAATCATTCACAAGGGGGGGGACAGGTTTAATCATTCCCAAGGGGGACACAGGTTTAATCATTCACAAGGGGGACACAGGTTTAATCATTCACAAGAGGGACACGGGTTTAATCATTCACAAGGGGGACACGGGTTTAATCATTCACAAGAGGGACACAGGTTTAATCATTCACAAGAGGGACACAGGTTTAATCATTCACAAGGGGGACATGGGTTTAATCATTCACAAGAGGGACACAGGTTTAATCATTCACAAGAGGGACATGGGTTTAATCATTCACAAGGGGGACACGGGTTTAATCATTCACAAGAGGGACACAGGTTTAATCATTCACAAGAGGGACACAGGTTTAATCATTCACAAGAGGGACACAGGTTTAATCATTCACAAGAGGGACACAGGTTTAATCATTCACAAGAGGGACACAGGTTTAATCATTCACAAGGTGGACATGGGTTTAATCATTCACAAGAGGGACACAGGTTTAATCATCCACAAGAGGGACACAGGTTTAATCATTCACAAGAGCGACAACTAGAAAACACTCTCAGTGGTCTTCTAACATGGGCTGTTTGTGTATCAAGAACATCTTTGATTTACTGTGAAAATTATACCTCACAAAAAACAGTAATAAAACAAAGCTAATTGAAAATAATTTGGTTTAGACATATACTATGAGCATATATATGTACAGATTCAAAGAGGCCATCAACAGATTAGATAGGTACACAGATCAGATCAGATCAGACAGGTACACAGATCAGATCAGACAGGTACACAGATCAGATCAGATCAGACAGGTACACAGATCAGATCAGATCAGATCAGACAGGTACACAGATCAGACAGGTACACAGATCAGATAGGTACACAGAACAGACAGGTAACCAGATCAGACAGGCACACAGATCAGACAGGTACACAGAACAGACAGGTACACTATAGAATAGATAGCCTAGGACGTGATTTGTATTTGTTGAAACCCGTGCTCCGTAGGGAGCTGATAGAGCAAGCCAGAAACCTGCCAATTGGTTACCTCCACACTTTTTGGTGACCAGTCTCCGCAGCGGCCGTAGCAACGAGATGGACATCTTCTGGTGGTCACCAACCTGAAATATTGGACAGACATAATGTGCTGTGGTAGGGTGTCCTCTACACACTAAACTATTGGATACAGGCAAGTGAAAATGGAATTATTTTGTTTCCTCTGTCAGTGGTTTGTCAATAATGTCCGGCCATATTAGGACTCACTGACTATCTAGACAAGGGTTTCTCAACCACTGCTTCACAGCGTCCTGGGGTTCTGCACGCTGTAACTAGCGCTCCGCGAGAGCAATACAAGTGTTCAGAAAGAGGTCAATACGGTTCCGTGAGAGGTCACTAGTGTTCAGCAAGAGGTCAATACAGTTCCGTGAGAGGTCACTAGTGTTCAGCAAGAGGTCAATACGGTTCCATGAGAGGTCACTAGTGTTCAGCTAGAGGTCAATACAGTTCCATGAGGGGTCACTAGTGTTCAGCAAGAGGTCAATACGGTTCCGTGAGAGGTCACTAGTGTTCAGCAAGAGGTCAATACCGTTCCGTGAGAGGTCACTAGTGTTCAGCAAGAGGTCAATACCGTTCCGTGAGAGGTCACTAGTGTTCAGCAAGAGGTCAATACAGTTCCGTGAGAGGTCACTAGTGTTCAGCAAGAGGTCAATACAGTTCCGTGAGAGGTCACTAGTGTTCAGCAAGAGGTCAATACAGTTCCGTGAGAGGTCACTAGTGTTTAGCAAGAGACCATTATTTTAACAAAAATCAAGTGTTGGTTTATCGTTTCAAACTTTTCCCACCTGGTAATCTCAGTTGTGGAATGTGAGCAAACAGCCCTGTATGAAGTTAGCTTGATTTTGTTTCACTGCCATGACATGTGATTGTAGAAGCCTATTGATCATGTCAATCAATGTTCATGTTGTATATAGCCTTCATTACAAGCAGAATCAATAACCAGTAGACAGACAATGATTATTTGTAAATTTCTATATTTGCAACTTATTGATCTGGTGAGTTAATCTAACATCAGCTACAGACAATGAAACTGTGGCTCCCGGACCTCTGAAGGGTTTTCCAAGAAGAACAAAACTGAGAGAGGCTGATCTAGCTTGACAATGTGACAACTGATGTGGCATTAGTAATGACAAGGGTTAATTCCATTTTTTTTATAGGGTGGGTAACTGCAAGAACAATCAATTGAACTGTCTACCGCAGTATCACTTATACATCAATCAATGGACGTCTCTACTACAATATTATGGATACATCAATCAATGGACGTCTCTACTACAATATTATGGATACATCAATCAAACCGTCTACTACAATATTATGGATACATCAATCAATCCGTCTACTATAATATTATCGATACATCAATCAATTAAACCATCCACTACAGTATCATGGATACATCAATCAATGGAGCTGCCTACTACAGTATCATGGATACATCAATCAATGGAAGACTATCACAGTATCACAGTTACATCAATCAATGGAAGTCTCTACCCCAGTATTACGGACACATCAATGAATGAAAGACTACCACAATATCACGGATGTATCAAATGAACCCAATTTAATCAAGAGCATGCCATAAAAACCAACATGATACAACAATTGTTTACCAAACATATCAGATTTCTTTATGATACAAAAATGACAAGATTCTTCATTGTTAGGCTTTTCAATATCACAACATGCAATGTCCATTTCTGCCTTTAAAATCTCAAAAGGATTCCATTTCTTATAGAAGACCAAAAAAAGTATGCAATGATTACTGAACTGTAAAATAATCAAAGTAGCCACAACAAAAAGTCTATTCTAAACACTTAGAAAACATTCACAGCACATAACACACACGAAAATGGAGTCTCATAGGTAATTCAGAATATTCGTCACCTGTTGGGCCGTTTTTTGAGTCCTCTTGATTGACTGTTATTGTACTTTCTTCTCTGTTGACTGAGATGTATGCCTTCTCGAATTTTTAATGTAGGCTGGTCTTTTCTGTGATTGTTGTGGCTACTTTGTTTATCGATTGGTCTGTGAGCTTCCCTAGTTTACTTGCTAGTTACATACTGTCGAATAAGTACAACCTTGGAAACATAGACTTTGCTCGTACTAAGCAAACTGACAAGTTGGATCTGCTCTAGGATAGGTCAATAAAGATCCTCAGCTGTCACCTTCATTAGTAATCTGGATTAACTCACGCCCATTCTTCCATTCATATTTATTGATGTTCCTCTACCCAAATGTTTGCCCTTAAGCTGTACTGCAATTCTTGCATTCAATCACGCGTGTCAGAGGCCAGATGTTGCTCAAACTGAATACGGACTTTTGGCTTGGAGAACTGTGCTGGGTCTAGGACTTCACTCAGACAATTTCTAAATCTCATTTCTAGACGTCCTGGTCGATCACAAGAACATCAGTTTTCATGTCCATATGTGGTCAGGTACAACCCCCCCCCCCCCCCTCCATATGTGGTCAGGTACAACCACCCCCCCCCCCCTCATTTATTTCTTAAATTGGTGCCCAATTATTTGGCTTCTTTTTTTCGCTCAGAATTGATGCCCATACCTAAGCTAGACAATTTAAGCCACACAAATAAAACTTCAATAAATATGGACAATTCAACTAAAAGGAAACATTCAACAACTTTCCATGACAGAAGATGGCTAATGACCTGATGCAGAGAAAGCCACAAGGAATCTGTTTTCATCTAGGAACAGTCAAATTTGGAAGCTGGAATGTTTGTGCAATGTACGGAACATGGGAAGGATGCACAGATGACAGCAGAGATGGGGAACTAAAAAGCTGATATTCTGGGATTGGCAGAAAAAAGGTGGAAAGGAGTAAGAAAGAGCATCAGAAAAGACAAAAGGAAATATATTGATGAGTTGGTAAGAGAGAGAGAGAGAGAGAGAGAGAGAGAGAGAGAGAGAGAGAGAGAGAGAGAGAGAAAGCTGCAGCAAAAGGAAATATGAGAAACTGTACACCAGCATAAAGGAAATATGAGAAACTGTACACCAGCATAAAGGAAATACGAGAAACTGTACACCAGCATAAAGGAAATATGAGAAACTGTACACCAGCATAAAGGAAATTTGTTTACACCAGCATAAAAGAAATATGAGAAACTGTACACCAGCATAAAAGAAATATGAGAAACTGTACACCAGCATAAAGGAAATATGAGAAACTGTACACCAGCATAAAGGAAATATGAGAAACTGTTCACCAGCATAAAGGAAATTTGTTTACACCAGCATAAAAGAAATATGAGAAACTGTACACCAGCATAAAAGAAATATGAGAAACTGTACACCAGCATAAAGGAAATATGAGAAACTGTACACCAGCATAAAGGAAATTTGTTTACACCAGCATAAAAGAAATATGAGAAACTGTACACCAGCATAAAGGAAATATGAGAAACTGTACACCAGCATAAAGGAAATATGAGAAACTGTACACCAGCATAAAGGAAATATGAGAAACTGTACACCAGCATAAAGGAAATTTGTTTACACCAGCATAAAAGAAATATGAGAAACTGTACACCAGCATAAAGGAAATATGAGAAACTGTACACCAGCATAAAGGAACATGGTATGAGGAGATTGCTGACATTGGATAGTACATACATTAAGGAAACAGCTGACAGTATTACAAGACAGTTTCTATTCTGGAATCTTCAAGGTAAAAAAAAGTAGAAGCAGACCAAAACACACACGAAGAAGAGTGGCCGAGATAAACTTAACAGGCAAGACATGGACAGAGCTGGAACGGATGGCACAGGGTAACTTTGCATGAAGATCTGTGACTTTGCATGAAGATCTGTGACTTTGCATGAAGATCTGTGACTTTGCATGAAGATCTGTGACTTTGCATGAAGATCTATGGCTGAATCAACAAATCAAACCTTTCCAGCTCCCTGGGAGCACAGATCTTCTAAGAAATCAGAATAGTACCAGGCCTTTCTATCTGGGACCTTATAATAGTACTGATGCTGGGAACATCAGGTCTTTCTACAATCTGGGACCTTATAATAGTACTGATGCTGGGAACATCAGGTCTTTCTACAATCTGGGACCTTATAATAGTACTGATGCTGGGAACATCAGGCCTTTCTACAATCTGGGACCTTATAATAGTACTGATGCTGGGAACATCAGGCCTTTCTACAATCTGGGACCTTATAATAGTACTGATGCTGGGAACATCAGGCCTTTCTACAATCTGGGACCTTATAATAGTACTGATGCTGGGAACATCAGGCCTTTCTACAATCTGGGACCTTTTAATAGTACTGATGCTGGGAACATCAGGTCTTTCTACAATCTGGGACCTTATAATAGTACTGATGCTAGGAACATCAGGTCTTTCTACAATGACGGTATCTGGGACTTTATCTTGCCATTTGATCTTTATTACTCTTCTGAGGCCGACTGTGGAAGTGCCTCAACTTATTTACATACAGTCCATGTTTCACAAGCACACAGCAGCACTGGAAGCAACGCAGCTTTGTAAACTTTCAGCTTTGTTTGTAGACTAATGTGACTTTGATGTCATACATTTTTGTATTGTCTGCCAAACGAGCTGCTGGCTTTGGAGATCCTAGCGTTCACCTCATGATCAATGGTGACGTTCTGGAATAGTGTCCTAGTGAATCTGTTCAAAACTTTCAGTTTCTCACCATTTACCTAATTGGTTCAGTATAGATATTGCCAGAAGCTGGTTGATGCATTAGGAATACAAGCTAGAACGCTTTGGAAAAAATGGCATTTAATGACATCTATCATGTCTCGATGTTCACTAGAAAAATACAACATTCACAACCCCACAACAGACAGACTACTATCACACTGGACGACACGCGCCCGTGATAGAACGATTGGATCCTGAGTTGGGATCCGCTCAAGGGTGACCAACTCTTGACGTAGAACGAGTCGAACTAAGACTACGGCCGGTTTATCCGAGTCTTTCCTCACAACTGTATTTCTGTAATCCCACTATCTGCTTTGTCGCTCTTTTTTGTATTCTTTCCAGCATGTTTATATCCCCTCTATAATAAGACTCCACATCTGTACACAGTACTCCAATCTAGGTCTAACTAAAGCTTTATACAGTTTGACTTTCACTTCCTTGCTCCTATGTTTAATATTTCTTTTTATCATACCTAACATTGCATTTGCCTTTTTCACTGCTACCTTAACTTGCTCACTCACCTTTCCTATATGATCTATTATAACCCCTAGGTCCCTTTCCTTTTCTATCTTTCTAATATTGTTCTCTCCCATTCTGTAATTATGTTCCATATTGGATCTACCGATGTGGATGACTGTACATTTATCTACATTAAATTTCATTTGCCAGCTTACAGATCATTCTAGAATTTGATCTAAATCCGACCTCAATATATCCACCTCTACTTTAGATAAGACACTATTGCATAGTTCTGTGCCATCATCAAATTTTGCAATCATGGATCCCATATCAATGTCCAAATCATTTATATATATCAAGAACAAAATTGGTCCCAAAACTGATCCCTGTGGCACTCCACTTTTCACTTCACACCCCTCAGAGTACTCCTTATTTATGTCCACTCTCTGCATAGATAAATAACATCCACTGGCTCCCCTTTATCTATGATTTTAGTAACCTCCTCCATGAATTCTAATAGATTTGTTAAGCACGATCTCCCTCTAGTAAACCCATGCTGACTATTTCTAATTAGATTAAATTTGTCTAAATGCATTACAATGTTTTCTTTGATTATTGACTCTAACAATTTACAGACTATGCTCGTTAAACTCACCGGTCTATAATTTGCTGGATCTGATTTTTTGCCCTTTTTGATTAAGGGTATCACTCCTGCATCTTTCCAATCCCGTGGAACAATCCCTTTTGTAAGTGATTGAGAACATAATATAGCGAAAGGTTTTGCTAGTTGGTCTGTAATTTCATTCAGCAATTTTGGATGAATACCATCTTGACCTGGACATTTATCCACTTTCAACCCCTCCAATTTTTTGAAAACCATTTCCTCTGTAATACAGATTGATCTTAATCCCGCTGTATCCATGTCTCTTTGAAAAATATCTATAGGATCTGGGATCTCGGAGCAGTCCTCCTTTGTGAAGACTGTGCCAAAGTACTGATTGAGTAGATTAGCAGCCTCCCTATTCTCTTATTTTCCCTGTACTGTCTGAGAGGGCCTACTTTCTCTTTCGTTCTTTGTTTATTTCTAACATAAGAGAAGAAGCTTTTACTGTCAGTCTTGATCCTCTGAGCAAGTTTTTTTCGAAGTCTATTTTTGCTGTTTATTCGCTTTCTGAGATATGTTCTATTTGTTCAAATATTTTACATATGTTTCTTTTGATTTACCTGACTCTATATATTTTTCCATGCTTTATTTTTAGCTCTTCTACATTTAACTACAAATCTAGTTATCCCATTTTTACGCTTGGGGTTTACCTCCCTACATGGAACACATTCCTCGTTTAGCTTTTCTAGATCTGTTTTCAAACTCTCCTACTCCTGTTCAACATTTGCTCCTCCGGAAATATCTTTCCAGATTATGTGGCTCGCTAATAGTCACTGATACTAGTATCACATTGATACTAATGATTGATGCTAAATAACTCATAGTCATTAAGTCAGTTTGGCGGTGGTTGAATGACTTAGTGACCGTCAGTGGCGTGAGTACTGTGAGTGTAGCTAGTCTGAGTCAATCATGATAATAATATTAATAATTATTAATATAATATAATAATTAAATTAAGTCTAGTGTCCGCCTCATGAACTATGATGTGGTCTAGTCATTAATTAACAATTACTCACGTTTATTTGTTCCAAGTATGTCTGGGCAAATACGACACTCAAATTCAGTAGATCTGGCTTGCTGAGATTAGCGCAGATGCATATCCCACAAACACATCTCTCTTGTTGTTCTGTAATCAATAATTATCTCCGTGTACGAGGTGCGCTCTTTCCAAAATGGAAGGATAAAAGGTCCTACCGGAAGTTGCTGCTTTGTTGGGCGCATGCGAAGTTTCGGTTTCTCACCAGGAAAGATGATAGTGAGTGAGCCCTGAAGTAAGGCAGGACAGATGATTGTGAGTGAGCCTTGAGGAAGGACAGATGATAGTAAGTAAACCTTGAGACAGGACAGATGATAATGAGGGAGCTTTGAACAGGACAGATGATAGTGAAATAACCTTGAGGCAGGACAGATGATAGTGAAATAACCTTGAGGCAGGACAGATGATAGTAAGTAAGCCTTGAGGCAGGATAGATGATAGTGAGGAAGCCTTGAGGAAAGGCAGGACAGATGATAGTAAGTAAGCCTTGAGGAAAGGCAGGACAGATGATAGTAAGTAAGCCTTGAGGAAAGGCAGGACAGATGATAGTGAGGGAGCCTTGAGGAAAGATGATAGTGAGGGAGCCTTGAGGAAAGGCAGGACAGATGATAGTAAGTAAGCCTTGAGGAAAGGCAGGACAGATGATAGTAAGTAAGCCTTGAGGAAAGGCAGGACAGATGATAGTAAGTAAGCCTTGAGGAAAGGCAGAACAGATGATAGTGAGGGAGCCTTGAGGAAAGGCAGGACAGATGATAGTAAGTAAGCCTTGAGGCAGGACAGATGATAGTAAGTAAACCTTGAGGAAAGGCAGGACAGATGATAGTGAAGGAGCCTTGAGGAAAGGCAGGACAGATGATAGTAAGTGAGCCTTGACCTCTCACTCTAACAGAGAAGCTGTAACCTGACCTCTCACTCTAACAGAGAAGCTCCAGTCTGATCTCTCACTCTAACAGAGAAGCCCCAGTCTGACCTCTCACTCTAACAGAGAAGCTCCAATCTGATCTCTCCCTCTAACAGAGAAGCCCCAGTCTGACCTCTCACTCTAACAGAGAAGCCCCAGTCTGACCTCACTCTAACAGAGAAGCCCCAGTCTGACCTCACTCTAACAGAGAAGCCCCAGTCTGACCTCACTCTAACAGAGAAGCCCCAGTCTGACCTAACTCTAACAGCAAAGCCCCAGTCTGACCTCACTCTAACAGAGAAGCCCCAGTCTGACTTCACTCTAACAGAGAAGCCCCAGTCTGACCTCACTCTAACAGAGAAGCCCCAGTCTGACGTCACTCTAACAGAGAAGCCCCAGTCTGACCTCACTCTAACAGAGAAGCCCCAGTCTGACCTCACTCTAACAGAGAAGCCCCAGTCTGACCTCACTCTAACAGAGAAGCCCCAGTCTGACCTCACTCTAACAGAGAAGCCCCAGTCTGACCTCTCATCTCAAAGCAGCATCATTATTCAGAGAATGTTTATTTAAAAACTGTTCAGCCTCGAACTCGGCTCAGTGACTGCACTCTCTGTGATTCGCCACTCTCTGTGATTCCACATTCTGTCATTGTGCCACTCTCTGTGATTCCCCATTCTGTGATTCCACACTCTGTCATTGCGCCACTCTCTGTGATTCCACATTCTGTCATTGCGTCACTCTCTGTGATTCCACACTCTGTGATTCCACTCTCTGTGATTCCACTCTATGTGATTCCACACTCTGTCATTGCGCCACTCTCTGTGATTCCACTCTCTGTGATTCCACACTCTGTCATTGCGCCACTCTCTGTGATTCCACACTCTGTCATTGCGCCACTCTCTGTGATTCCACTCTCTGTGATTCCACTCTCTGTGATTCCACTCTCTGTGATTCCACTCTCTGTGATTCCACACTCTGTGATTCCACACTCTGTCATTGCGCCACTCTCTGTGATTCCACATTCTGTCATTGCGTCACTCTCTGTGATTCCACACTCTGTGATTCCACTCTCTGTGATTCCACTCTCTGTGATTCCACACTCTGTGATTCCACACTCTGTCATTGCGCCACTCTCTGTGATTCCACATTCTGTCATTGCGTCACTCTCTGTGATTCCACACTCTGTGATTCCACTCTCTGTGATTCCACTCTCTGTGGTTCCACACTCTGTGATTCCATTCTCTGTGATTCTATAACGTCTCCTAGACGTAGGGGCCCATTGTGCCCCTAGTGCCAGCAGCTTTCCCGCATATGGTTGTGACTTTGGCAGTGCGAGGATAGCTAGCCCATAAATAAAGCTCATAGTTGACACTGGTAGCAAATTACATATACGAATTTTAATAAATCAGTGGTAGACTAACAATACTTGAATAAATCAGTGGTAGACTAACAATACTTGAATAAATCAGTGGTAGACTAACAATACTTGAATAAATCAGTGGTAGACTAACAATACTTGAATAAATCAGTGGTAGACTAACAATACTTGAATAAATCAGTTGTAGACTAACAATACTTGAATAAATCAGTGGTAGACTAACAATACTTGAATAAATCAGTGGTAGACTAACAATACTTGAATAAATCAGTGAAAGCTGTCACATTGAAGATGCTAATATTGTGGGACGCTACATTTTTTCAACTCCAAAATGTGAACATCTCCCCTTCACTCCTCCCAACCTCTTCACACCTCCCCTCCACCTCTCCCAACCTCTTCACACCTCCCCTCCACCCCTCCCAACCTTTTCACACCTCCCCTCCCCTCCACCCCTCCCAACCTCTTCATACCTCCTCTCCACCCCTCCCAACCTCTTCATACCTCCCCTCCACCCCTCCCAACCTCTTCACACCTCCCCTCCCCTCCACCCCTCCCAACCTCTTCATACCTCCCCTCCACCCCTCCCAACCTCTTCACACCTCCCCACCCCTCCACCCCTCCCAACCTCTTCATACCTCCCCTCCACCCCTCCAAACCTCTTCACACCTCCCCTCCCCTCCACCCCTCCCAACCTCTTCATACCTCCCCTCCACCCCTCCCAACCTCTTCACACCTCCCCACCCCTCCACCCCTCCCAACCTCTTCACACCTCCCCTCCACCCCTCCTAACCTCTTCACACCTCCCCTCCATCCCTCCTAACCCCTTCACACCTCTCCTCCACCCCTCCCAACCTCTTCATACATCCCCTCCACTCCTCCCAACCTCTTCACACTTCCCCTCCACCCATCCCAACCTTTTCACACTTCTCCTCCACCCCTTCCAACCTCTTCACACCTCCCCTCCACCCCTCCCAACCTCTTCAAACATCCCCTCCACCCCTCCCAACCTCTTCACACTTCTCCTCCACCCCTCCCAACCTCTTCATACCTCCCCTCCACCCCTCCCAACCTCTTCACACCTCCCCACCCCTCCACCCCTCCCAACCTCTTCACACCTCCCCACCTCTCCACCCCTCCCAACCTCTTCATACCTCCCCTCCACCCCTCCTAACCTCTTCACACCTCCCCACCCCTCCACCCCTCCCAACCTCTTCACACTTCCCCTCCACCCCTCCCAACCTCTTCACACCTCTCCTCCACCCCTCCCAACCTCTTCACACCTCTCCTCCACTCCTCCCAACCTCTTCACACCTCTCCTCCACCCCTCCCAACCTCTTCACACTTCCCCTCCACCCCTCCCAACCTCAACACACCCCCCCCCCCACCCCAACCCCAAATTACCACTCCACCCGCCTTCTCTTCGTGATGTCGTTTGTGAACAACTCCTGGGTTGAAGTCTGTCGCAACTTGAAACATTGCCACCCCACCCCCTCTGTGTTAGTGTGTTTTGTTCACAAGTCGTGTAATCGTGTTAGTGTTTTATGTTCACAAGTTGGGTAATCATGTTAGTGTGTTATGCTCACAAGTTGGGTAATCGTGTTAGTGTGTTATGTTCACAAGTTGGGTAATCATGTTAGTGTGTTATGTTTACAAGTCGTGTAATCGTGTTAGTGTGTTATGTTCACAAGTTGGGTAATCATGTTAGTGTGTTATGTTTACAAGTTGGGTAATCATATTAGTGTGTTATGTTTACAAGTTGGATAATCATGTTAGTGTTTTATGTTCACAAGTCGTGTAATCGTGTTAGTGTGTTATGCTCACAAGTTGGGTAATCGTGTTAGTGTGTTATGTTCCCAAGTTGGGTAATCATGTTAGTGTGTTATGTTCACAAGTTGGGTAATCATGTTAGTGTGTTATGTTCACAAGTTGTGTAATCGTGTTAGTGTGTTATGTTCACAAGTTGTGTAATCGTGTTAGTGTGTTATGTTCACAAGTTGGGTAATCATGTTAGTGTGTTATGTTCACAAGTTGTGTAATCGTGTTAGTGTGTTATGTTCACAAGTTGGGTAATCATGTTAGTGTGTTATGTTCACAAGTTGGGTAATCATGTTAGTGTGTTATGTTTACAAGTTGGGTAATCATGTTAGTGTGTTATGTTCACAAGTTGGGTAATCATGTTAGTGTGTTATGTTCACAAGTTGGGTAATCATGTTAGTGTGTTATGTTTACAACTTATACAATACTATATAATAAAAGGAAGGCTACTGTTGTTTATGAAATTTTTTTTGATGATCGATTCCCATGTGCTAGCACTGACTAATGTCAAGAGTGCTATCTATTCAAAGTGCTGTAAATGTCGTAAGCCGAGACACAATATCTGGATGATCAAATGTATTGTATTGTCAGTTGGAGAGGGAGATCAGACAAGGTTTACAACATTGGCAAGTTTTCATGACCTACTGTCTGTGTCCATAAGATGAAATCATACACGGCAGAGGTCCAGTGGCGTGTCACACATACAGCTTTCAGGGGGCGGGGTGGGGGGGGGAGATCACTGGTCTTACAGGTCCAGTGGCCTGTCACACATACAGCTTTCAGGGGGCAGGGGTTCGGGGGGGGGGGAGATCACCGGTCTTACAGGTCCAGTGGCCTGTCACACATACAGCTTTCAGGGGGCGGGGGTGGGGGGGGAGGGAAGATCACTGCTCCTACAAGTCCAGCGGCCTGTCACACTTACATCTTTCAAGGGGGGGGGGGGAGGGGGGGTGGTATCACCGGTCTTACAGGTCCAGCGGCCTGTCACACTTTCAGCTTTCAGGGGGTGGGGGGGGGGGGTGGTATCACCGGTCTTACAGGTCTAGTGGCCTGTCACACTTTCAGCTTTCAGGGGGGGGGGGGGAGGGGGGGATCACCGGCCTTGCATATCTGTATATCTGATTTGTTTCATTTGTTAAACACATCATATTTTAGTTTAGCTTGTTCGTAGTTTGGATATTGTGTCTTGCTCTCTTGCTTGCCAGTATCGAGTCTCTAACGCTTGTTCTGAGAACATGATGGGAAAAGTTCTTCCAAGTTGTAATAGGGGTGTTGAAGTCAATGGTGTCAAAGTAAATGGTATCAACGTTAATGGTGTCAAAGTCAATGGTGTCAAAGTCAATGGTGTCAAAGTTAATGGTGTCAAAGTTAATGGTGTCAAAGTTAATGGTATCAAAGTCAATGGTGTCAAAGTTAATGGTGTCAAAGTTAATGGTATCAAAGTCAATGGTGTCAAAGTTAATGGTGTCATAGTTAATGGTATCAAAGTCAATGGTGTCAAAGTTAATGGTGTCAAAGTTAATAGTGTCAAAGTTAATGGTGTCAAAGTTAATGGTATCTTCTTCTTCTTCATCGTACGCTGTCAGACGTCAACCTTTATTTTTTCGAAAAAAGCAGCGGTCATCCTGAGGCTGTCGACACTGCCATAGAGCTTGTCTAGTGTTGCCACTGGTGATGGCCACATCTGCTCTCTCTGGTCCTCGTATGTCGGGCAGTTTTGCAGCAAATGTTCAACGGTCATTTTCACGGTACCACACGAGCATCCGTCAGTGCCACCTATCTTCAATTTGTTGAATAGGTGGTACCTCAGTCTATTGTGGCCAGTGCGAAGTCTAAAGACCACGACCTGCTCTCTTCTGTTCAACTGGTAATAGGCATCGTTTTTTGTGTAGCCAGTATGTTCTGTTTCCTATTTGGTCATGTATCTGGCTTTGATAAGCCGTTTTGACTCTTCGTATGTCACACTAGTATCTGGTTGTGGTAGTCTTGCACCTTCTTTTGCCAGTCTGTCTGCCTCCTCGTTGCCTTGGATGTTGCAGTGGGATGGAACCCACTGTACCACTACTCTTTTTGGTGCGGATTGCTGGCATAGTTGACAGAGTACTGCTCTTAAATCATTAAGTTCAGTATTTTTCTGGCTTTCTAGTGATGTGACTACGATCAGAGCATCTGTAAGCAGGACTATATGGCTTTCATTCTTTTTACCTCTCATCATTTCTTCCACTGCCGCCCTCAGTGCCTCTGCCTCCGCTATGAAATTGCTTGTGTATTTTCCAATTGCCAATGACAGTGTTATTTTTCTGCCGTTTGGTAGACTCAGGAATACCCCTGCCCTCCGTTCTGTGTTGTGTTTGTTACAGAACCGTCGGTGTATGCATGGGTCCAGTCCATGCTTGGGTAGTTTTCCGTTATGTACCTCAGGGTTGTATCTCTTCTTTCTTTTTCAGTCTGGCTGTTCTTGTTTCCATTACCTGGTATATTTTCTACCACCTCTGGAAATATATGCTGCCTCCAGGTAGGTTTTCGTACAGTAGGGATGGGCTTTGGTGTTGTTAGTGCGTTCATAGGGTCTTCGTGCATCTTTGCTTTGGCTATTTCTGCAAAGTTTCTCCGCTTTAGTTTCCCATTTCCCAAATTTTTTAGTCTCTGATACATTGGATGGTCAATCAGTCTTCTGAGTTTCTCTACTTGCTGCTGGGCTCTGCAGTCTCTTCTGTCGGTCATGGATTGCAGTTTTGTAATCTTTTCAAGTTCTACTCCATTTGCCAGCTTACAGACCATTTCCCGTTTTAAATTGTGATTTCTATTCCTGAGCCTACCACACATTCAACACCTAATTAACTGCGAGAGCTAGAGGACACATGTGAAACGAAGGATCTACAAAGTGACACACAAATCAGTAAATCGCTGACAAGTTGGAGTACATGGCTGCGATAGTAAAATATATGAGAGCAGGCAAAACCTGATATACCAAGACCAGACGGAAGGAAGTCAACACAAATGGGCCTCACAACAGAAGGAAGACCCTTTACAATTAATTTATATTGTACTCTTAATCCTTATGTATCAAGTATATTGTTTGTCATATTTCCCAATCATTCCATTTCATTCATTCTCGTTGTACACCTCACTACACTGCTATCTTCACAATTGTGTATAAAATGTATGATGGTGTTTTATTTATTTTTTTTAAATTTTTTAAAGGAGGATAAATATATTTAAATTAGGAAATAAATAAAGAGAGCCGAAGCAAGTATGAAGGAAAATAAATATACTCATTCCCAAAATGGTCCCAGGAAAAAAATTGTGTATATATGTGCAAATACCTACGGCGGACAACGAGGATCATCAAAAGCGAGGAACAACGGGAGGAACATCACGGAAATACCAGGCTAGGGACAAACAGATACACACACGCATCCAAGCACTGGTTTATGCGCCCAAATTGACTGCGGTCTGGGGCGGAATAGGCGCGCCTCCGCCAGTAGAAACTAGTGAGGCAAACACATAACGAAAGGATAATTAGAAGCGAGGAACAACGGGAGGAACATCACGGAAACACCAGGTTAGGTACAAACAGATACACACACGCATCCAAGCACTGGTTTATGCGTCTTAATATCGCCCAAATTGACTACGGTTTGGGGTGGAATAGGCGCGCCTCCGCCAGTAGAAACTAGTGAGGGAAACACATAAAATAAAATTAAAAATTGAAAAAAAACAGACCATTTCCGAATTTTACCTAAATCCGACCTCAATATATCCATTTCTGCTTTAGATGAAATACTACTGCATAGTTTTGTGTCATCAGCGAATTTTGCAATCATGGATCCCATATCAATGTCCAAATCGTTTATATACATCGAGAACAAAATTAGTCTCAACACCGAGCCCTGTGGCACTCTACTTTTTACTTCACACCACTCGGAGGACTCCTTATTTATGTGCATATATATTTTTAGATACGTTAATGTAAATGAAACTGGTTGTATACAGACTTTGGTGAGTCGTCTAAACCAGGATAAAGACGTTAAGTTAAGTTAGAATATAACCAATGCTTGTGCTAACATGTCTCTAAGTTCAAACATCAATTTTGGATGAACACTATCTTGACCTGGACGTGTATTCACTTTCAACCTCTCAATTGATTGGAAACTATTTCTTTCCTAATGTAGATTGATCTTAATCCATCTGAATCCCTGTCCCGCTGAATCC